>CM024758.1:22196227-22254198 GCA_014218235.1 Colocasia esculenta
ATAACAACATATTGAGACAATAATATTGCAGCTAAAATATTCTTTATTTCATTTCCATTCATCTAAATAAAAACCTTACATCATCCGAGCCAACCATAAAGCCCATTATTCAAATTTCATAACAACTTCATGAAATGTATCATCATTACATATGCTACTCAAACATCTATTCTTAAAATTCAGCTCCACTTGTGATAGGTACTCTTCACTCATGCTCTGCCCCATCAGTGTCCCCAAACTCCTCATCATACTGAAATGTTTAGGATGATAGGGTGAGAAAATTAGCCTAGTAGGATTTACATCAATGTGCGGGCACTAATATACATGATTAACATTATAAATAAGCAGGATCTTAGCAGAAACATGATGACTAAACATGCATGCATTTCTAACAAGTCAATGGCTGAATATAATGAATATCATAACGAAACAAAAATCTGACTTTCATGTGTATTGGACAGGTAATTCAACAATAGAATTGTATCACAAGGATTGGCCACATTCACAGATATCACATATCACATGATCACATGTAACATATTGGACTTATCATATCAAACAAAGGCACATTCACAACAATGTTGCACACATACTAGTGCCATGCAAGGCACCACAAGTCCATACTCCCGCAGTTAATAAGTATGATGAGGCGCTCCTCCCCAGAACCAGACAAGGCTCTTTTTCCACAGGCATTACTCAAATGGACGGAAGTCCCACATTGTGCCGATCAAACATATACATAATATGGCCACAGAATTCCAATAATAAGCTCATTGTAATAGAGACATGATCATTCATAGAGTTCAAGGTATTACAAAAGCTCGAGAGATCAATTGGACAGCATAACGGTGTATCTTATGTTTCATAACTCATTAGTGTCTTGACAAGAGGATGACTAATGACATATCATACACGATACAAGTGCTCTCTATCTCCATGGTACTTCTTGGTACAACCAACGGTCTCCATGAGGGAATCCACAGAGTACGGGAGACTTACGGAGGTCTTAGGGAAAGGTCGTAGTCTGCCATACGGAATGACTGGCAGAGAGCTTCCAATTCCCCAGAGGGGTGTGCCTAATCGTGCAAGCGTGTAGGTGTTGTGACATGGAGCTTTACTAATCTTGCGTGTAATGGATGATGAAATATGGAAACCTCGGAAAGCACATAAAAAGGAAAGTCCACATGCAACAAGTAACATAATAGAAAGTCTTAACCAAGCAAGTCATTCTAACTTGTATCCTCCCAGATTTATATCACAAGATGATAATCAAATGAATGGAATATCAATCACTTCCTATTATGCATTCGAATCACATTCATGTCATTATAGTTTCAAAGGGTTGATCACTTTTAGGCCAATGCATAACTAAGTAACACGTTTACAGACTAAGAGAATACACCATGCTGACTGACTAGCGGAAGGAATAGTCTCGGGTCGGTCTTTGATCGTGACGATTTCAAACGTCGCCTTTCAAAGAACTGTAGACAGGAAATAAGAAATCGGTATAAAGGCATAAAAATCGCGACGGACCTTCCTGTTCGTTTAAATTGTGACAGGATAGATGGTCACCTTTCAGACTAGAATTGATTACCCCCGATCGATGCCTGACTAGAATCGCGACAGTCTCGTCCGTCGCGTTCACACGCGACAGAACGATTATGTAGCGATGACCCCTGAATCACGACGCTTCTATACATCGTGTTCATGCATGGATTAAACAATGAATATAAAGTCTGTAAGGAATCATATGGGTGAGAAACTGTGAAATTGCGACGGACTGGCCATGCATTCATGATGGGTCCAGAAACCCACGCGACACACAGTTTGAGGTGTCAGGGTTGACCGGTCATACCTTAAATCGTAACAGAAGACTAGGTCGCCTTTTTTTGATTCGCAATGTACCAGTATGTCACCTTCATGCATGCAGAATTGCGACGTCGGGATACGTCGCGTCTTGGATCATACCCAAAACGCAGAAAGAAAAATGATGCACCCTTCTTGATAGACTTATAACTTGAAATCTATTGACATCCAAACAAAAACTCTCAACATGAAAAGTGTTTAGGACATTAGTAGAAGGGAACCATGGTTTGGTTGATCCAAAACGACTTCGATTTGCGTAAAAACATAGTAAAATCATGATAAGCCCTAACTACGCGACATAGGAAAACACTTAATACAAGGAACATGGTTGATGAAAATGGGGCAAATAGGTGCAAAATAAAATAGACATGTTGCTCTTTCAAATGGTAAATCCATGGGTTAGTTTGGCCCGAGATCACCTATCTTGTAGTAGATCTAGAAGGTCTTCTTCACAGGTCGCAGCAGAGCCAAGGTCGGAGAAGATGGGGTCCTCCTGGCCAATCTCATCCTCTCCTAGACCTCTAGTCTGCCTCCTCACGTCCCCAACACAATGCCAAACTTCCTCCAAAAGCTTTGTGTGATCTCTTATAGTTTAGGGTTTATGTCATGTCCGAATGAGCATAGGAAAGGGGTTGCGATTTCTGCATGGAACCTTCCATATATTGGGATTTCTTCTCCCAATTAGAGTGGCAATGGTATTAGGAAACACCCTCCTATGGCTGGGTTGATTTAGGTTGCCATCCATGGCCATTACCCTAATTTTAGCCCTAATTTGTCCTTTCTATTTTCTGCATATTTATGGTCACGAATTTTGGTGTTTTATTGCATTGGGTTTCGATCTTTGGCCCATTTAGAGTTGTATTGCCACATATGATTAAATAGTGATTTCACACTTTGGGAGTTTAATCATGTCATTGATTTCTATTTCATATTTTAAATCATTTAATTCTCTGGGGTGTTACAAAACCATCCTCGATGTTATAGCTTGGATTATCACTATCGTTATCATCATGAGTATTGCATGATAGTACCTTACCTGTTAATTTGTTAATTACATAAAGCATGCACATACCATGAGATATTAATCCTACGGGTGCTAGTGCGCTCACACCTGCTTTCCTTAAATTTTCAGGTAATGATTATGAAGAAATAGTGAATGATGGGACCGGGGAAGTGTGACAAGCCCTCGAGTGTACCCATCTCGTCAGCCAAAGTGTTAGAAATAAAAAGAGTCTATAATAGTTAGGGTTATTTCTCTTGATGTCTTATGTACTTTGAGGTACAATATTGGGCCCTATGTTCAGCTCTGATTATGCAAGGTTGTAGTCTAAGATGATAGAAATGAAATAAAGATTATTTGGCTGGCAATATTATTCTCTCAATTCTTTTGTTATACTAAGTTGTTACTTAGAATTTTTCGACTGCAATACTCATACTCGTATCGTTCACGTTCTTGACGTTTATTTCCACTGCTAAATGTCGGGGCGTGACATTAAACGCGTGGCGGCATCGTTCCCTCCGACTCGAGCTTTCCAGTAGTTGTCGTTGTGAGTGGTGATTTTCTGATTGTGGTTAAGTTGTGGTACCTTATAGTTTCAGGTACCTGTACTCTTCGTAGGTAGCTGGTTGTTGTAGCACATCATGTGTTGATGTTTCAGGTGTTGTTGGGGAGCTGTGCTCCATGGAGGTCGTGTTGTGCGACCTTCCACTTGTCGTGTTTTTACCCTCCTATGGGTAGTCTCCCTATAACAACCAGATTTTTAAATCCTAAATAAATGGGGATAAATTAGTGGACAAGATTGAGTAAGGTCTCAATCGGGATAATTAAAGTAAAGAAGTCAATAAAGGGAGTCTTGGGATTCCTGGGAAATTCGTAAGAGGAAATCACTGGTACTCCCTATGGGTTACAACTCACCAACCCTTCGACCGATCGAATATGACGTCAGTCGAAGTGAAACTTCGTATATAATGAATTAAGACTTCGTATATGTCGAAATATGACATTGTCAGCCCAAGTAAAACTTCGTATATGATGAAGTAAGACTTCGTATATGTCGAAATATAACGCTATCAGCCAAAGTGGAACTTCGGATATGATGAAGTGAAACTTCATATATGACGTGGTAAGACTTCGTATATGTCGAAATATAATGTTGTTAGTCGAAGTGGAACTTTGTATATGACGAAGTGAGACTTTGTATATGTTGAAATATAACGTTGTTAGCCAAAGTGGAACTTCGTATATGACAAACTGAGACTTCGTATATGTCGAAATATAACGTAGTCAGCCGAAGTTGATCTTCGGATATGACGAAGTGAAACTTCGTATATGACGAAGTAAAACATCATATATACCAGAAGGAAATGCTATCGGTCGAAGCATAACTTCGTATATGATGAAGTTAGCTTCGACTGATCACGTTGAAAATGTGCATGACGAAGAGTGTAATCGATGTTTTTCTTTAGTAATTGATGTTGGTCCGCAATCGATGTTTAAGCAATAATGATGTTGATCTGCAATTGATGTTTAAGGATAATCGATGTGGGTCCACAATCGATGTTTTCTTTAGTAATCGATGTTGAACCGCAATCGATGTTTAAGTAGTAATCGACGTTAGTCCACAATCGATGTTTAAGGACAATCAATGTGGGTCCGCAATCGATGTTTTCTTTAGTAATCGATGTTCAAAAAAGCAATCGATGTTTCCTTCAATCAATTGCCTCTATGCAATCGGTTCCCCTCAATCTATTGCCTCCTTATTACAATCTATTGCCTTGTTACAATCGATTATTTGGGTATTCCACCATCAATGGCTTGTTATATGGCAATAGATATGGCTCTTGAACACAAAGCGATGGAGGCCTTATCCCCCCATCCTAACAGGACTGTCTGAAGACTTAAATATGGGAAAATTTGGATAGTTGTGCTTAGAACTGACCCTTAGGCACATCACATTTGGAGTTGACAAAAAAAGGCATGGCCCAGGCATGGTGACTTTGTCCTTTTCCATATTAAGACAAGGATAAGTATGACAAGGGTATGGTCAGAAGCATGACAGATTTTGACTGTCTGCCCTTCTTGCAGGCCAAGTCATTGTTAGGTATGGAAGGATATGGTTTCGGCATGACCTATGTATGGCCATATTGGACTTTCTGTCCCCTTTTTGTCCCTTCTGTAGGAATAAAGAAAGGAACCTAAATGAGACCAAAGACCCCCTAAATAAGCTACATGGCCCTTCTGGGCCCAACTTTATGTCTTTCCTCAAGGGAAATCTTGGAGCTTGAGAGCCCCTTCTACCCTTTCTTAAAAGAAACTGCTAAAGAAGCTTGGAAGCTTGACACAATGGGGAACTCTGGAGCTGGAGGGATGATCCTGCAGCTTGGGGCTTGAAGCTGGAGAACTTGGAAGTTCTTCATCCTTGGACCACTATCTCGACCTGTTGGAGCTGGACTTCACGAAGTTCTTATCCCTTTAAGCATTGCATCAAAATTATAGGAGTGGATTTGAAAGAGAAACCCAAAAGGTAGGTTTTCTCGGGCACAAATTAAAATGCTTGTAACGACCACGAGAACTCGACCATCGATGCAAGTCGAGGACCTGATTTTCCCGATCGCCAGCCACAGATCCGGCGACCTGGAAGGGCTATAACATAAGTCTATCAGAATATGTAAAGGAAATAAACATCAACTACTAAACTAGGAGCACACATGCAGAAGCAGAAGGAAGAGCGAGACCGCAACGTATCGCTCTAGGTACAGTACCAACACACACAACGAGTACAAGTAAGCAAGGGGAAGAACAAGTCCCTTAGGGGCATACCCCGAGGGTGAAGTACAACTGAAGGGGGGATACCACTGCTAACTACGGGGACGAAGACTACCACCCCGCCTCCACCCGATGCGCACCTGGCCACTGCTGAGAAGCCTCACCTAGAAAAATAAGGGATGAGCTTCACAATAGAAGCTCAATAGGGACTACCAATCTCATACTGGCTCTAATAGGTGGAAAAGAATATATATAAATAAATTAAATGACAGCAGTTATATACATTCTAAGCTACACGAAAAAGTGCGGAAGCAACGCTAACTAACTAGCAACGGTACATAAGAGATAGAACGGTCAAAAACTCCATAGAACTTGCATGTCATGACCACCACACGACTGGAAAAATAGACAGAGAGAACCCTGCCTGGACAAGAGACACTGGCTACGGAAACCACAACCACTAGTCAATTGGTCAGGAGCGTCCACCGACATCTTACCCTCGACCCAGGTCCAAACCACCATGTCTCATCAGAGTGGGGCAGGAACACAAAGTAACACAACAGTAACCTCCATAGTCTGGCCAGACTACAGTCCCACGCCTGGCCTCTCTAGGTCTCGTCATTCCGGGGCCACAAAGAGTGAGGCAGTGAGAAAAAGGACTGGCTGGCCTGCACTAGGTAGAACTCCAACCATCCTCGATGTCCCAGACCAACCAAGAGAGCTCTGCAAACGACTCGACGCCACTATCATAAACACCGTTTTCCCCTCTGCTCCACAGTCCGTGACTCAAGCACGCCCGTCGCCCCAAACACTCCTTCTAAGGCGCACGAGGATGGGGGTCCCAAGTAAACGGTAACAACCTCTCTCACGGGACAAGCCCACAGGTGTCGAGCATCAGGCGAATGACTAGTGTAGGACCGTACTAGGAACTAGCACTGGTGCCACGGGTACAGAAAGAACCAGAAATGACGAAGACTCCACAAAAAATGGAACTCAACAAGGACTTACATGTATCTGATGCTGTCGCGACGCCCCATGTCATCGCGACACTGTCGCGACGCTAAGGCCGGTCGCGACCATGCCGCGACGCCCTCGCGACCGGGCTGGCCGTGACATCATCACTACCCCTAAGCCGGTCGCGACCTCAGTCGAGAGGGGTCCCAGGATAGTCCTCCCAAGGACCACCCCAAAACCGATACAAGCCACACCAATAGGGGGAGGGGAACATGGGAAACTCTAGGAAAACATAGAAATAGACCAACAACCATCACAACCCTACGTATCATGCAATAAACATGGAAATCTATACTCAAAGGAAACTCTCCATGAATGAGGCATAGATCTTACACCCCACAACCCCAACACCAAGAGAACCAAGAATCTCAAGGGGGAGGGGATCATGCTAGAACGAGAGGGAGAAGAGGAGTCTCTACCTCAAGGAGTAGAGCCGACCTGTTGGGGCCTTCACCTCGGAATGGCCACCTCCTCCTCACTCCCACCACCATGAGCACTCGCCTATACTAGGAGACGTCACCTCCCCGACACAAGCACCACGAACAAGCCAAGAACACAAGAGGGCTCAGGGAGAGGAAGAAGGAAGAAGAAGAAGGAAGAAGAAGGAGAAGGGGAAATGGGCTCTAGCCTCGGTTTTGAACCGATCGGTGCAAAGACGTGACAGGTCTGGTCGGCGCGACAGAGAGCATGTCGCGACACCACAAGCGTCATGACCATGTCGCGACCGCTGGCCTGATGCGACACCCAAAGCGGTTGAAACCTCGAAGACCGGAAATCCTGAATGCGACAGCCTGCCAGGTGCTGCGTCAACATTGTACGCACCTAACACCCAACAAGATCATTCTGACAAAAAGGACAATCTATCAGAACGGTCAAAAAGAAGTGGCGACGCCTCAGACGGGCGCGACCAGAACCCGATGCCTCTAGACGGTGCGATGAGAATGAGTCGTCCACGGCGGGCTCTGTTCGGCTACAATGTGTATGATGACTGTGCTTCAATGTTTTTGATGATGTTTGACATAGTTGATGGAATTGATGTTTGTAACATGATAAACATGATCAAGACATGAAAGAAATGATCAAGTAAAAAGCTTCTATGACTAGCATGTATTCATTATATCTTACTTGAAATGTTATTCATGTAGGTGTGAATGACATTAAAGAGAAGAAAACCAAATCCAAGTGCAAAATTCTGGAAAGACACATCAAGTACTCACCTGTCGACAGCCAAGATGTCACCTGTCGACAGATAGACAATCCAGGAACATACAAGCTACTAGAGTTCAAATGGAGCAGTAGCTGTCGACAGATAGAGTATACCTGTCGACAGATAAGAGTTGCCTATCGACAGCTAGATGGAACCTGTCGACAGCCCCAGTGTTCCAGCAACCTACATGGTTCTGGAAACAGATTTGAGCAGTACATGTCGACAGCTATGAAGCATGTCGACAACCGCAGGATAAGTTACAACGGATGATCAGGATATGATCTATATTAGGGTGTTCTCTTTTAACCTAACTCTCTATATTTGGACATCACTATATATATATTATATAGAGGTATTTTCTCAATAAGAAGCCACCATATAAAAACCCTAAGCAAAAGGCCAAGAGAAAGGCTTCTTCCCTGCATCTCTGTTGCTCTGCTCCCTCCTGCCTGTTAGGAAGATCCAATGTGAACGAAGAATTGAAGCGGTCCGTCCACGAATCAAGCTCGTCTACATCATCTAATCATCATCAACTCGAAGCTTGGAGTTCTTCTGGACGACCCACACGAAGAGTTCACATCTGGATTTGTTTCTACATCTCAGAATCTTCTTCTTTCCACTTTTCACTACTCTGTGTGTGTGGCAGTGGTTTAAGCGTCCCTTGTGCTTGATCCACGTGTGTTGGTTGTTCTGAGAGCGTGTTTGCCTCAGACAACATTCGTGTGTTTGTTGGGTTGAACTCGCTTCTATAAGTAGTCTATGTGCGTGTGTGTGTGGACGGGGACGTAGGATACACGAGTTGTGTACTCCGAACCACCTTAAATCCTCGTGTCTTGTGGTTTGCACGTATTTACGATAGATGTTTGGTAGGCATGAATATTTGTTCACACGCATCATAGATTGCTAATTTCCTAATCTCAATTAGCACATACATCAAGGCTAGAATTTGATTCACATCTATTCAAGCTTTTCTTAAGTCCGTGTTAACATCGAAAAGAAGGTTAAATTAATTTTAATAGGTAGTAATCTATTCAACCCCCCTTCTAGATTATTGTCTTAGGTGATTCCGCGCACCTTTCAATTGGTATCAGAGCGAGGTTTCTCCAGTTTACAGCTTTTACTAGTTTGATCTCACGATCAGGAGTGATCCTGTTTAATGGAAACCTACAGGGGATTTATGGCTGAAGGACACTCTATGTCTAGGCCTCCCTACTTTGATGGCACTGACTATGCTTATTGGAAAAACCGCATGCAGGTCTTTGTGAGAGCTCAAGACTATGAGCTGTGGAAGATCATCAGCAAGGGGCCTTATGAGCTGCCTGCTGATGAAGATACCTGGACAAGAGAGCAAATCAACAAAGGCACCTGAATTGGAGCGCATTGAACATGATGCAATACGCCGTGCATCCGAAGGAATATTCGAGGGTCTCCACATGCAAGTCAGCAAAGGAAATGTGGGACAAGCTGGAGCTCATATACGAAGGTACGTCTGAGGTAAGGGAAACTAAAGCTAGCATGTTAGTATCTGAATATGAAATGTTTAAAATGAAAATTGAGAAATAATTTCAGATATGTTTGCTAGATTCATGATAACAATTAATGGGTTAAAAGGTCTTAAGAAAGAGTACAGTGAGAGTGACTTAGTAAGGAAGATACTTCGGTCTCTTCCATCCACTTGGCATACTAAGGCCACTGTCATTAGAGACTCTAAAGACCTATCAACAATGAAATTGGATGAATTGATAGGATCCTTGATGACTTATGAGATAAACCTAAAAAGGAAAGAAACTGAGGTTATTCCTAGAAAATCTATTGCATTGAAAGCATCTAATAAATCGTCATCAAGCTCCAAGAAAGAGGTTCAACAAGAAAGTGATGAATCTAAACCGTCTAGTGATAGTGAGAATGATGAAATGGCCATGCTCACTAGACAGTTCAAAAAATTCCTCAGGTTCAAAAAGAAAGGCTCAGGTAACTTCAAAACTCTTCCAAAAAGAGATCTCTCAAATAAGTTTGATTCTAAAAAAAACTTTGACATGATTGTGTGCTATGAGTGCAAGAAACCAGGGCACATGAGAGGTGAATGTCCAGAGCTCAAGAAGAAGCTGAAGAAGGATAAGTTCACATTCAAGAAAGCCAAGGCCATGATGGCGACTTGGAGTGATTAAGATAAGAACGATAACGCACAAGGAGCTCTGAAGATCAAGAAATCCAGTGCTTAATGGCAAGGAGTGAGGACTCCAATGAGGTAAACTCTTCCTTTGAAAATTACACTATTGATGATTGGGAAGAGGCTTATACTTTGCTGTTTAAAAATTTCGTGAATATAAATCTGAAAATAAAGCATTGAAGAAGAAAATCACCTCACTTGTTCATAGCACATCTAATGATGAACAGATTACAATCCTAACTAAATAAATTGAGCTACTGAAATTGAAAAGGAAAACTATCTTGCTGAAATGGATTGCATTAAAGAAAAACTCCAGGAAAATGTAAAAGAAAAAAACAAGTCCTAAATACAATTGTAGAAACTTTTCAACATGAGAATCAAGAGATCCAAAAAGAGATGGAAAAAGCTAAAGAGGAACTGGAAGGAAAAACTAAAGATCTCACAAGATTTGTAAAAGGAAAGCAGAATCTTGATGTTGTGTTAGGAGTTAAAACAATGTAACAAGGCATGGGCTTGGATTTAACCAGAAAAATAAAAGAAACTTGGGAAAAATGATCACATCTTTTGTAAATAGTAGTCCAAGTACAAGTAAACAAGCTCCAACTAAAAGCAAGAATGCTCAAACTAAAGGTAAGCATTGCAAAATAAACAAAAGACTTCATTTGTTCAACAAGCTAAGAAAACTGTCGACAAACCCAAAGAGACCTGTCGACAGGCCTGGAAATATGCAGAAAAAGAACTCCAACCAAGCACCATAAAGGCCAAAAATAATCACAGGTTAAATACAACAGTAAGAGGATTGTAAAAACTCAAAAACCATCATGCAATTGTAAGAAACTTGGCCATACTGAAACACAATGCTGGAATATTTGTATAAGTTGAAATGTAAACCGTTTGGATTCCAAAGCATTTACTTTTTGGCATGAATGAAAGATTGGGACCCAAAGTAATTTGGGCACCAAAACTCTGTCTGATCCATCTATGCAGGAATGCCTAGCAGCCAAAATAAAAACAAATGGTACTTGGATAGTGGCTGTTCGAGGCACATGACGGGCGACAAAGATAAATTCTGTTTGCTGGTTGAAAAAGATGGCGAACAAGTTGTGTTTAGAGGTAACAACAAAGGCCAAATAATTGGCACAGGTAAGGTAGGTAAGTATGCTTCCAACTCAATAGATAATGTGCTTCTAGTTGATGGTCTGAATCACAACCTCCTGAGCATCAGTCAGTTGTGTGATAAAGGCCATAAAGTAATTTTTGAGTCAAATGCATGCAAAATCATTGATAAAATTTTAGGAGATGTCAAGTTTTCTGGAAAAAGAGTGAATAACATCTATCTAGTTGATCTAGAGAACCAGAAAATAAAAATTTGTGTCTTGTTGCAAATAGGATGAATTGTCCTTATGGCACCGAAGGCTAGGCCATGCTAGCTACAATGTGTTGCACAAGATAATGAGGATGAAACTGGTAAGTGGACTTCCTGAAATTTCTTTGAATAAAAATGTGAGCTTTTGTGATGCATGTGCACAGGGAAAAACAAACCAAAAAATCATTCAAATCCAATGCTCCCATAATCACTTCAAAACCTTATGAATTGTTGCACATGGACCTTTTTGGACCTACTAGAAACATTAGTTTCAATGGTAATGTTTGGGTTTATCATTGTAGATGATTTTTCTAGGTCACTTGGGTTAAATTCTTAGCTCAAAAAAATGAAGTTTTGAAAAATTTTGAAGAGTTCATTAATAAGATTGAGAATGGGAACATAAAAAAAATATGCACAATCGGCACTGACCATGGGGCAGAGTTGACAATAATTCTTTTTCTGATTTCTGTAGGAACCAAGGCATTGAACACAAGTTTTCCTCTCCAAGTACTCCGGAACAAAATGGAGTAGTGGAGACAAAGAACAGAACCTTGGTGGAAATGGCTCGTACTCTTTTTTTGGTGAAAGCCAACTCTCAAGGAGCTTTTGGGCAAAAGTAGTGAACACACGTGGTATATCCTCAATCGAGCCATGGTAAGGACTGTGATGAAGAAAACCCCACATGAGCACTGGAAAGGTAAGAAACCCAGTATTGGGTACTTCAGGATCTTTGGCTCCAAGTTTTTATCCATAACAATGACAAGGTTGATTTAGATAAATTTGAAGCCAAAAGTGATCCAGGTATTTTTCTAGGCTATTCAGAACACTCGAGAGCTTATAGAGTGTTTAATAAGAAACACAGAACTGTGGAAGAGACTCCACATGTTGTTTTTGATGAGTCTCATGCAAAGACTAACAATGCAAATGCTTCCAGGTATGATGAAGAAGAAGGAAAAATCCTTGAAGATCAAAATGAGAAGCCACTGTCGATAGACCAAGAAGAGGCTGTCGACCGGGCTAAAGAAGCTAACCCAAATGATCAAATTCCCCAAGAACAAATTCCTCAAGAGCAACATCCTCAAGATCAAGATCAACTGGGTTCTTCAACAATCAGAAATATCAGGTACTCAAAAGATCACCCACTTGAGAATGTAATTGAAAATGTAAATGATAGAGTTCACACTAGGTCTCACTATAGACACATAGTTGAACAAGATCATTTAGCGTTTGTTTCTCATGTGGAACCTAAAAATCTTGAAGAAGCTCTAAAAGAAAACTCTTGGATGGATGCTATGCATGAGGAACTTGGGTAATTTCAATGAAACAATGTTTGGAGCTTAGTTCCTAGAACCCCTAAAATTTTAGGAATTGGAACAGATGGGTATTTAGGAATAAGCTAAATGAAGAGGGAAAAGTGGTGAGAAATAAAGATAGACTGGTAGCTAAAGGGTATAATCAAGAATTTGGGGTAGATTTTGAAGAATCCTTTGCACCAGTAGCTAGGCTTGAGGCAGTTAGAATATTGTTAGCATATGTATGTCTAAAAAATTCAAACTTTATCAAATGGATGTTAAAATGCCTTCTTAATGGATACATCAAAGAAGAAGCATATGTTTCTCAACCACCTGGATTTGAGGATAATGATAAGCCTAACCATGTCTATAAATTGCACAAAGCTCTCTACGGTTTGAAATAGGCACCCCGAGCTTAGTACGATAGATTGAGCAATTTTTTGGTTAGTAAAAACTATTCCAGAGGTAAAGTGGACCAAACTCTCTTTAGTAAATGTGTTTGCAATCATATCATTGTTGTTCAAGTCTATGTAGATGACATCATCTTTGGTTCCACTAACCCCTCACTGTGTGAAGAATTTTCAAAAAATATGCACAGTGAATTTGAGATGAGGTTAATGGGGGAGCTTCAATTCTTTCTTGGCTTGAAGGTAAAACAATATGAAGATGGCTTCTTCATCAATAAGCGAAATATGTCAAGGAGCTACTGAAAAGATTTCAGTTCGAACAAGCAAGCCAACCTCTACACAAATGAGCACAAGTGTTAAATTAGAACATGATGAGAAAGGTAAAATGGTAGATGTAAACAAAATGAGGTATGATTGGCTCTCTCCTTTACCTTACTGCAAGTAGGCCGGACATTCAGTTTAGTGTTTGCCTTTGTGCTAGATATCAATCTAGTCCAAAGGAAAGCCTTTTGGTTGCAGTTAAAAGGATTTTTAGATATCTCTCAAGAACACGTGATTTGGGTTTATGGTATCCAGTAGGTAGTAGCTTTGACTTGGTCTCATATTCTGATGCTGACTATGCTGGGTGTAAAATTGATAGAAAAAGCACTAGTGGATATTGTCAGTTCCTAGGTGGTTGCATGGTTTCGTGGGCATCCAAGAAGCAACACTCAGTTGCACTCTCCACTGCAGAGGCAGAATATGTTACTACAGGGAGTTGTGCAGTTCAAGTGTTGTGGATCAAAAGTCAACTGTGTGACTACAACATTGACATTGGATGCACACCTATCCTATGTGACAACACTAGTGCTATCAACATTTCCAAAAACCCAATTCAACACTCAAGGACAAAACACATTGAAATGAGACATCACTTTTTGAGAGATGAGGTAGCAAACAAGTCCTTGGAGCTTAGCTTCAATCCCACTAAAAAACAATTGGCTGATATCTTCACAAAACCTGTGAGATCCCCGAATTTTGTTCATTTTATATTATGCATGTGGTAGTTACTTGTTATGTATATAGTGGTGTATTAATTTATGTATATTATAATTATTCAATGTGTATACGTATGTATGTATGTTATTTTCTGTGATACATGTAATAGCTAATTTTGTACATGATGTACTTATTTAAATACTGTGCATGTTATTTATGTAAGGTTGAGTATATGATAAGTAAGTATTGCTATATACCTTGCACGTGCATATGAGTTATCTTTCGTACATGTATATATTTAAATGTGCATGCATTATCTAACTATCGATGTACATCTTATATTTATTTAAATCCATGCATGTTGTATGTAACTATGTTGTGTACAATATATATATGTATATGTGTGTTTATCTGTGCATAAGATAGGTATCAAATTTTTGTAAGTTGTTATGATGTATAAATATAAACTGTTTTTGATGTATTCTGGTTTTCTGGCCGAGATGCACAGTTGGCGGCAACATGCAAGCCTTTTGACTGCCTGGCCAGGAGGAGTTGGTGTCCAGATCGATGGACGCCAACCCCCCTGTTGGCGGCACCATAGGTGGACGCCAAGTTACCAGCTGTATGGCGGTTTCAGATTGGTAACGCCTACGTTTCGTTCGGTTCCAGTTTAGGAAACCCATCTATAATTGTAGGAGACCCACCCTAATGCGTAACCAACCTACCCAGCTCTATAAAAAAACCTTGGTTCGGCCGGATCATGCTTTTGGCCCTTGTGAAACCTTAGAACCCTTTATGAAAAGCTGATCTTGGAGAGCTGGATCGGTGACTGGAGGAGTTTTCTGGAGATCTACACCGACTGGAGGATAGTCCATACATAGAAGAAGCATCCCCAACTCCGTGGATCAATCTCATCAACAAAGAACCGGATCTGAAGAGGTTTTGAGCATCTTCTTGGCTGGGCCGAGGAGGGCTTCTTCGGCAAGATTTGATCTTGTGGATTTATTGGAGGCAGTAACCTATGGATGTCAAACCCTACTCATGTCCCCTTAGGTCTAGTATTTTTCCGAAATTTTCCTCGTGTCCTGGAACCTCCAAAATTTCCCTTGCATTTGTTGCTATCTGCATGGTCTGCAGATAGGAGGTTGGCGGCCACATACTGTGCCGCCAAGTTCTTGTGTGGCGGCACCAGACTGTGCCGTTTACACAGGTGGCGGCACACACTGTGGTCGCCAAGTTTCAGGGTTTAGAAAGTGCACTCTGATCTCTAAAGTGTGTTATTTGGACTTTGGATATATATGCATGCTGTAAAAATTGTATGTGGCAGGAACAGTCATTAGTCATATCATGAGAACAAGTTGAATTTCTATAATTAGTTCTATTTATTAAAATTTTGTAACTGGACAATGAGCATGAATGGACTATGATAATTCATGAATAATAGATCCAGTGCATGTTAGGGTTTTATAATTTTCCATGTTAGTATGAGACTGTTTTCATGCTTTGAAACGGTAGATACTACTGTTCTATATGAAATTGATTAAGTGAAATTCTTGAGAAAAATGCTTGAATTGTGTCTTAGTTATTAAAATTAGATTTCTGGTTTATAAAAATCTGGAAAATTTGGTATGTGATACTAACTGTATGAAACATGTGATAAAATTTGATACTGATGTGATAACAGTAGGTACTATTTGTGTTCTAACAAGTGAGTTTGATTATAACGAGCGTGTTTAGTTTAATCATGTAAATTTCGTTGTTAACAGCAGATATTATTCTGTTTTGAGTTGTTTATCATTGTTAAACAGTAAGAGTAAATTCTATAAACTAAAATGTAAATATATGCAAGTGCATGTAAAAAGGGATTAAGTGTGTATATAAGTGTGAGTAAAATGTGATGATGTGTTAACGAAAAAAATTGGGCAGAGATGACACTACTACCATAGAGGTCTGAGAGCTGTACCATAGAAAAGTCCCTATGGAAGGCTCAACGTTGTGAAATATATCCGAAGGGCATTAGGATGAAACCCTAGAGGGGACAAGTACCACTAGATCGATGGAGAGGCTTCTCCGGTCTACGTAATTACCAAGATTCGCCACTAAGATTGCCCAGATGGCGGGTATGTGTCAAGTGAAGTGCTATGTGCTATGTGATATGGGGTGCGTGCGTCCTCTAGTTGTAGTTAGGACTATGTGTCACGGAAACTTATGTGATAAATGTGAATAAAGTGTAAAGGACGTGAATGTGCCGTGGTAAGTGCAAGTGATGTTGATATGTGATAAGTAAGAGATGCAAGAGTAAACGATGTGAAGAATGTGTGAAATGATGTGTAAGGAGAAGGTAAATGATAATGAGAGCATGATTGCATGTGAAAACCAAGGTAATAAGGCATAGATCCATGTCATTCATATGTTAATATGTTAGATGTAATATTAGTTTAGTATATGTTTATATAGTTTAATAACATCCATGTAATAGTGTACGGAAATGTGTATGTAAACTTGTAAATTGCAATGAGAAAGATGAGCATGTGGAGTTGTTAAAATTGAATAAGATAGTATGTGAACAAATGTAAATTCTTGTGATTGTGTTTAATTCAGGCAAACAGAAAGTAACCATGTGATTAGATTGTGATAATGTTAGTTATGGGTGTCCTCAAGCCAATCATAACTTGTACATTTGTTCTTTAATAATAATAATAGGCTTTTATATTCATTATGTGTAATTCGTTTATCGTTTCATTATGAAGTCCATGAATATGCGCAATGGATATTAATATGATGAGATCATAACAATGGGATTAATGTCCTTTAAACGCATATTCTTAATTGTTCCTAGTCGGAGGATATTCGAGAAGGACATCGGATATCCGGTTAGACTAGTACAGGTTGCACTGCTCATATGATGAGGGTGACTGGTCTCATAGTCACTTGTGTGGAGACACTAAGGTGAATCTGTAGGTGCTCATTGGAGAATGAGTTCACTAAACTGATCCGTTATGAATCGCTGGATGGTAATGTTACCTAACTGTCAACCAGCTAGATTCATTGTCACAGTGGCGTGATTGGTCTTTAGACCTGAGACACCAAGGACACCTTGTCGGTGGACTTCTAGTTTTGACCTTAACTTATAGATCTCTAGCCATGGGGCCTTAATAGTTAAATGTTCGGATCTAGCAGAATACCTTCGAAGTGATTGTGTGGTCAAATGGGATCACTCGCTCTCGGTAATAAGAGAGTGAATGCTCTAGGGAAAGATGTGATAGTCCCTGGCCAGGGCAGACTACTTATCAGAAAAGGAGTTTTCTGATATTGTTTACGACATCTAAACTAAGTGAGTGCGGTATTAGGGTTTGACAGTTGACCATACCCTAAGTGCACTCGGGAGCATTATACGAGCGAAGGATTAAAGTCATGTGGTACTGTTGACAAAAGGTTCCTTGATGGGTTGCTGAACCCAATGTTCCAGGATCAAGTGGTGTTGCTTGGCACCCAACTTGATTGGAAGCTCGGTCAATTATCGTGAGACGAAAATTGATTGTGTAATTAATTAATATGAGATATTAATTAATTGCAGTAAGTCAATAAAGAGTTATTGGGCTTAATGGGCTGAAACTAGACTAGCACTTGGGCCTAGAGGGTCACACGCAATAGAGTTTTGAGCAGACTGGGCAGGATGACCGATATAGACATTAACTGGGTTTTTGTGAAAAAAACCGCAGAGTCTATAAAACACATGGAGAGTCTAACCCCTGGCCCAAGCTCCAGGCTCTCTCCCTGGCTGCTACCTCCTCTCTCTCTCCCTGGGCGCCCCACCTTCTCTCTCCTCTCTCTCTCTGGCACAAGGTGGAGTTGAGATCCGGAGACGCGTGGAGACCGAGGAGATCTCGTCTGCGTCCGGAGCTTGCGTGGATACGTCTAGAGGCCGGACACCTGAACGCTTGAAGCACCAGCGCCTCCAGTGCTACCTCCTCCCCGGATTCGAGAGTTTCACAACCCCGCAAAGGTAAAGATCGATCTTCCTACGCGCGGGTTCTCCGTTTTTGTTCGATTCCGACCGCCGGCAACGATATCTATCGGAGGGAATCGCCTTTCCGCTGCGTTCTGTACGATTTCTAACAATAAATACATGGAACAATGTCTAAATTTCATGATAGACATGCTATTCACTTAGTACATAGTTCCATGCTTAAATTGTAGATAGTTGCCAACTGACTTGAATATGTTTTAAACCTTTAATCCATGTTTAATAATGTGATATCATGTGTAATTGTGATTTATTATATAAACAGCAAATGAAATGTGTAATTAATGTGAAAAGTGCATGTGAAATATGAATATATATCATGCTAGGTTGGCTCTTTACTCTATGCTTACTCCATGCTTTAGTTAGTAGAGTTGTACTATAATATGGATAATGTTTGGACTGTTGAATCATATTAGTTAGGTGTAGAAAGCGTGTATAAATGTATGCTTATCATCCATAATTTAATATGAGCATGTGTTGTTAGGAACGTGTTTGGATGATTTATGTGTAGTTAATTAAATAAAACAGGTGCCATGTGATTGGTTATGGTAAATGATAGCATATGTTTCTTTATTACCTGGTAGTTTAACATGTGTATGATATGTGTAAGGTTGAATCTTTAGATTGCTTGCTGAGTCTTTTAGACTCATGCTTGCTTCGGCGTACAGGTGTGACAGGTGTTTCCGTGCCTGAGGAGGGTGTAGTGAAGATTGACGCCGAAAAAGAGGTGTAGTTGCTTGTGGAGACTTTTTAGTAGTTGCTATATTTCATAGTATAAATAATGTCTTTCGTATGGACAATGTAATAGACAATGTAGTTCTTTTGAAATTGTATAATGTGGACATTGTCATATCTTTCTCTTGCTATATAGACTGTGGAACGTGTGATGATGATGGTATGAAGTTAAGTTATTTCTGTTATTCCGCTGTATTCAATTGTATCATGTACATATCAACCATCATTTAGTGTTGGGTTATTTTCCCACTGTAATGACGCCCTTTATACCGATGGAGATTGGTATAATCGTACCGGTATGAAGAGGGTCGTTACAAAACCATTGTCTGAAGATAGGTTTACAACATTGAGAAGAGAAATGGGCTTATGTAAAATTCCATGATTCGTGTGTGGTGACTATGTGGTATATCAATGGCGAAATGTGGAAGAACAAGTCAGGCTTATTCGGAAACTATCATTATGCGCGAGGAAAATCCTCCACCAAGTATCCATAGTCTATTTGCACATAGAGGTCATCAACTTAATTGGCACATGATTTATCTCTGTAAAAGAATGAAATTTTGATGCTCACATGCTCATGGATATTTCTTCTTTGTGCAAATACTTGGCAAAATATATGTGACATTGCTTGAATTGCTTGAATGTTGAGTCATCACATGCACACACTATGGGGGAGTAAGTCAAGGTAGGTTGAGTGAAATACTTGAGAGATACTCTTCATATTCATTGTGTAATCATTTATCAAACTCTGGTTTAAATCTCACTCAATTCAATGCTTAACACTGATTTTTCATGTACTTGTTGACAGCTAGACCACCAGCTGTCGACAGATCCCCTCTTCCAGAACCACAATTTCTGTGCAACGGTAGTTGTCGACAACCCCTTATTCAACTTCCGATAGATGACTTCTTCCAGAACACCAGTTGTTTGTTTCATTGTAGATGTCAACAGCCCCATCCTTGTTGTCGATAGATGACTATAATCTGGGAATTCTTTAACATTCCTTAGCATTCTTCAGAGTATGTTCATTATCTTTGTACAAGAGGAGAATGAGACTTAATATCATTGCAACCTATCATACTCACATTGTACAAAAGACATTGACTTAATCACAATGATTTTGAAATAATATTCTATGCATGAGTCTAGGTTGTATCATCTAGAACACATTGAATAAATCTAATGGTTTTAACCTAACTCACTTGAATAACTCCCTTGTGGATGATCATTTTTCTGAAATGGATTGGCAAGTAAGAAGGTCATTGAACTTAATGTTTTACAAACTTGCCTTGACCTTAAATAACCTTTTGACGTTGATTTAACAATTAAAGAAAAGGAGAAAAGCTACTTATTTCTAAATTAAAAATTCAAACAAAAATTATATGAAATGGGATAAAGGCAGAGCAATGATGAGCATCACTGCGTAACCCGGGACATGGGCATCACAAATGTCCATCTTCGCGTCAAAAGTTCATGTATTAACTTTGTACAATGGTATGATGGTCACCAATACTGAGTAACTGGGGGTATGGGGATCACAAATGTCTACCTTCACGTCAAAAGGTGATAGTGCACCCATTACCACTTTTCCCACATCAACTTGATAAAATACTTCAATGCAAGAAATAGAGTGAAGCCTCCATGTTTTTTTTAAATCATGGGAACTTGTTGTTTGTTGTTAATTGTTTCAAGTGCACATTACTTTTCACTTACTAACTGAACATCATCCACCTAGGAATATTTTTTTTCTACAATGGTTTTATTCAAAGGGGTTATCTTATTTTCATGTGTTTTTGAACGGTGCATTCTATGCTACAACTTAAGATTCCCAGAGTATTATCTCTTAACCATTGCAGAACCTTTATATGTCTTTACACTAGGGTGTATGACACTTTGTAATGGGTATCTACTAATTCTCAACCTTAAACTCCCATTTGAACACTCATTCCCTACTCAAATCCTTCAAATACTGTTCTGCAAATTTTGGACAGTAGCTGTCGACAGATGCCCAAGCACCTGTCGACACAGAATTTTGGGCGGTTCAGAAGCCCAACCGTGCCACTATTGGCCGAATTTTGTGGGACCCCTTTGTTTCAACCTTCTTTTAATAAATACATCCCCATGGGAACCATGACTCTTCACCCCCTACACCTTCCTCCAAAAGGTGCTTTCCACCCTATTTCAACCTAAACCCTTTTCCATTGTGCGCCATCTCCAGTCTCCTTCCCTTCTTGTTTCTTCCTCCTCCTCTCTTCTCTCCTCTTCTGAGATCATCTCCACTCCGTGCCTCTCCTCTCCATGCTCTCAGGCAAAGCGTTTGGCTTCTTGCCAGCGTCCCTCTCGCCCGATGCCAGTGAAGGTTCCAAGGCACTTGCAGAGCGCAGGAGCAAGCATCGGGACGATCGTCTGCTGGAGCTCGTCATTCCCCCTGGTCTGCAACTCTCATGGGTTCACGGCATCTTCCAGAAGTTTGTCCAGCCACGTTATGTGGACTTTATTTCCCTGGAAGACATGTTTGTTGGTCTACAGCCACTCTTCGACACTCAGGGTTGGACCGTCTTTCTCTATTCTCACAAGCGGTACTCCCCAATCACTGTGACAGAGTTCTTCAACAACATGGGGATGACGACTGTGAATTCGGAGTTATACACCACCGTCAAACGTACTACCTTTCAGATCACCCCCAACCTCTTCAGCCGTGCACTTCAACTTCCCAATTCTGGGCTGATGTTCTTGTCAACCATCCTCCTGTCTCAGAGTACTATACTCTCCTCACCGTTCAACCCTATGATGCTACCACAGGAGGTTTTCAACTCAATGCAACTCCTTTCCTCCCTTCACCATCTGATTCATCACATCTTCACCACCCTGATTGCTCCCAAGGATGGCAGTAGGGGGCTTGTGACTGAGGTTCACAAATCCCTCTTCTCCTTCTTTCTAAGGGCAAACAGATAAATCTTCCTCAACTCATGGTTGACCTCATTAAGCAATGCTTCACAAATCCAAAGAGGTCAATGTCATATGCCTGCCCCATCACTTCCCTCCTGTCCTTCATTGGCATTCCAATTCATGACGGTGAGCTTATCACTCTCAAGTCCCGTAGCGCCTTTGATATCACTGTTGCCCATCGGATGGGCTACAAGCTAGTTGGTAGGAGAGTCACCAGGACCCTTAAGGGTCAAGAGCCAGATGGAGACGAAGAGTCTGATGAAGTTGCGGACAATGAAGATGCGGGCAATGAAGTAGATGAACTTCCGGCTTAAATGGATGTTCATGATGGTGATGAAGTTGTTCCTGATGACCAAGCTCCACCGAATGCAATACAAGATCTTCGGGATTTCTTAGCCGATCAGATGACCCAGATGCAACAACTTTTTTCTACTGGATTTGATCACCTGACACTAGAATGGACACCCTTGCTGCTTCTCAGCTCACATTCAGCAGCAGCTTGATCACCTTACACGGAGTTTCATGATTTCGTCATCCCCTGCTCCTGGAATGACGATGCATAGAGTGTTTTGGATCGTTTGGGGTCATGTAGTTATTTTTCACTAGCTTGGGTCATGAGTCTGTTAGCTATGTCACTTATGTCATTTCCCTTTTGCTTTTTGTTATGTCATGTATTGGATACATTTTGCACTGTGTGTAATCCTCGCTCATCAATGAATCACAGTTATTTGCTTATTTTTATCCATATTTGCATGATTCATCTTTTTGAATGTTGTCAAAAGGAGGAGAAACATCAATTGTAATTTTATCATCATCAAAAAAGGGGAGACTATGGGGCTAAAATGTGTATGATGACTGTGCTTCAATGTTTTGATGATGTTTGACATAGTTGATGGTGAATTAATGTTTGTAACATGATAAACATGATCAAGACATGAAAGAATGATCAAGTAAAAATGCTTCTATGACTATCCATGTATTCATTATATCTTACTTGAAATGTTATTTCATGTAGGTGTGAATGAACATTAAAGAGAAGCAAACCAAATCCATGTGCAAAAGTCTGGAAAGACAGATCAAGTACACACCTGTCGACAGATAGACAATCCAGGAACATACAAGCTACTGGAAGTTCAAATGGAGCAGTAGCTGTCGACAGATGAGTATACATGTCGACAGATAAGAGTCTCATGTCGACAGCTAGATGGAACCTGTCGATAGCCCCAGTGTTCCAGCAACCTACATGGTTCTGGAAACCAGATTTGAGCAGTACCTTCGACAGCTATGAAGCATCTGTCGACAGTCGCAGGATAACTTACAACGGATGATCAGGATACGATGTATATTAGGGTGTTTCTCTTTTAACTCAACTATCCATATTTGGACACCACTATATATAGATTATATAGAGGTATTTTTTTCCGTAATAAGCCACCATATCAAAACCCTAAGCAAAAGGCCAAGAAGAAAGGCTTCTCCCTGCATCTCTGCTGCTATGCTTCAATCCTCCTGCCTGTTTCAAGAAGATCCAACGTGAACGAGGAATTGAAGCCAGTCTGTCCACGAATAAAGCTTCGTCTACATCATCTGATCATCATCAACACGAAGCTTGGAGTTCTTCTGGACGACCACCACGAAGAGTTCACATTTGGATTTGTTTCTACATCTCAGAACTCTTCTTCTTTCCACTTTTCACTATTCTGTGTGTGTGGCAGTGGTTTAAGCGTCCCTTGTGCTTGATCCACGTGTGTGTGGTTGTTCTGAGAGCGTGTTTGCCTCAGACAACGTGCATGTGTGTGTTGTTGGTTGAACTCACTTCTATAAGCAATCTTTCTGCATGTGTGTGGACGGTGGACGTAGGATACACGAGTTGTGTACTCCAAACCACCTTAATCTTTGTGTCTTGTGGTTTGCACGTATTACGGTAGATGTTTGGTAGGCACGAATATTTATTCACACGCTTCATAGATTGCTAATTTCCTAATCTCAATCAGCACACACATCAAGGGTAGAATACGATTCACATCTGTTCAAGCTTTTCTTAAATCAGAGTTCACATATTGTCTTAGGTAATTCCGCGCACCTTTCAGGCTCGACAACATTCATGTCGCGACCGACCCCGCTGTCGCGATCTTGAGGATGGGGCTAGGGCCTAGGGGACCGGATCTTACATCCTCCCCCCCTTAAGAGATTTCGTCCTCGAAATCGCAGAAAACTCGATCTTCGGAACGAAAGCAGTACAGGGGCAAACAACATACCGATCACTCAAACAAATAAGGGAACTACTCTCTCATCTCGTCCTCATGCTCCAAGTGGCCTTGCCACCAACACGGTTCTCCCAAACCACCTTGACAAGCGAAATCTGCTTCCTGCATAACTGCTACACTCTGCGGTCCACAACTCTGATCAAGTACTCTGGCACTGACAAGTCTGGTGAAACCTCATCTACGAGTAGTCTAACATGTGTGATTGACCTGCAACGTACCTCCTCAGCTGTGAAACATGAAAGACACTGTGCACTCCTGCCAACTCTGCTGGAAGACCACTGTACGCAACCTCGTCGATCCTCTCTAAAATAGGGAATGGTCCAATATATCTCGGACAACGCTTTCCCTTCCTGCCAAACCTCATGACACCCTTGGTCGGCAAAACCCGCAAGAACACAAAGTTGTTAAACAACCATCCCCTGAGAAATTATTTAAGACTTTAAATTATTTTCACATGGTGATTTTGCTATGACAAAACCTTTTTAAAGACTCTCTACAATTAAATATACTAATATATATACCACTAAAATGATTTTGAACAGACTCTATCTTGAAAGTTTTCTAAGTCCACAGACTACTCTATTTATCACAATAACTCTGAATGTGGACTACGACTCCTTGTAGTTGAATGCTATATTGTACAACTTTATCTCGAAATTTTTTTCTAAGTCCACAGACTACTATATTATCACACTGAATCCGACTATTGACTCTGACTTTATAAAGTCGAAGTGTTCTGAGTCCTATGTTCTGGACTCCAACTCTCAGAAGTCGAATGCCACTCTCCGACTCTAGAAGTTGAAGTATGACCAACTGATGCATATCAATCCGACTTCTTAAAGTTGAATTACATGGTCTCACTACAACTTTTGTAGAGTTGAATGTCAGCTTGTTCACATGATTCTAACTCTGACTCCTAGAGTCGAACTACACTTTCTTCTGACTCTGACTTCTGTGACAGCTTCTGTACTTGTATTTTCTGTGCAGAATTTTATCATTTCATGAGATGTTGATGATACAGTATCTCACCTGCTTACTATAATCTTTTTTAGAATTCATTGTACCTATATGTCTCTTAAAAAATCATTATCCTATCAAATTATTATTATTTAAATTTATTTTGACAAGATAAGATATATTATATTCAAAATTATCACCAAAATCTTTTCATGTTTATATCTGAATTATTTTGTACAAACTGATATCTTGCCTCATGACAGAAGGCCAGATTTTCTCTTTCAGAAGATATCTTGCATTTATTATCATCAGACGCATGGGGCATCTGACAGCAGCTCACCTACCACTGTGAGAACTTCCCTTTACTTTTTGATGCAACTGTCTATCCATCCTTTATTGGTCTGAAAGCTTGTCTGCCCGAGGTTTCCATACTTTATATATTTTTTCTGACTCACCTACCTCGGAAGTATGTTGGTATCCTCTCTTTTGTCTTATCTTTGCTGCAGAGCATTTATTAGGCACGTTTTCAACATGGAGCTTTCACAGAACATTTAATTAGAAGTTGCCCTCCAAGCTGTGAAGCTCCAAACCTTGTCTGAAGCCGTTGGAAAGCTAAAAGGGAGAAGGACTAATGGATAACAACTTCAAACCAGCATGATCAAAGGTCTCTCCTCAAACGGCCAGATCTCTAATGGACACTTTCAAACGGATACATTCTTCTGAAACATATATAGAAGCCGAAGTTTGAATTGGGAGATACACAACACTTAGAGTATGAAACCCTAGCAACTTTCTCAACTCTCTTCTTCTGCCTTCTGCTAGCAAGATCATCTACAAACCTTCTCCTGAGTTGCAAGATTGAGAGCTTCCTCATTCAGAAAGTTCTCCAAGCTCCTCTTCACAGAAGTCTTGTTGTTGGGTGGCATTTGTAATTATGACTTCTTTCTGTCCACCCTTCCTCATTCAGAAAGGATTACAATTGTGATTCTTATTGTTTTTCTCCTTTCTGAATTTGGGTCTGTTTGCCTATTGCTAAGGCAAACACACGTGTTTTTACAATTCCAATTGTGTAACCCTGCAGGAGGTATGTTCCTGTTGTACCCCTCCTGTGAAGGGAAGACCTTGTATAAGGTAGTTCTTACCCCAGTTGAGGGAAGACTTTCTTGGGAGCAAGTGGGCTTGTAATTCCTCTCAAGGGTGAGAGAAGGCCAAGTTCTCTTGGCAGTTATTGAAATCTCAAGTGGTTTGCTTGAGGACTGGACGTAGGACTTCCATGTGGGAAGAGCCAAACCAGGATAAAATTTCTTGTGCACTTATGTGATAGTTTCCGCCAATTTACACTTGAATCACACACCAAACTAAATTCTAACAGTTTTATTCAGCTTGTTTATTTCAGATAAAATTTTTAAAAAACATAAGAAGTCCTATTCACCCCCCTCTAGGACATCATTAGTGCCATCTCTATCCAACAAAAGTCACCCACACTGAACTGCAACGGCCTCCTGTGAACATCTACACAGTTCTTCTATCTGCTCTGTGCTGTCTGAAGCCTTTGCCTGACCAGTCTGATTGTGTCTGCACACTGCAGCACCATCTCTGGTCCGAAAAGTTGCCTCTCACCTACTTCGAACATGTCACACCCCGACGCGGAATATCGGACGCGAGGTAGTTACAAGTAAACGGGTATAGAGCGAGTACTAGACATCAAACCATTGCACATGAATAATACTAAAGAAAATTCATTCCATTAATAACTTTCCAAATGTCTAGTTACAACCACTAATATCAGAGCCATTCTATAGGGCCCAATTACATTGAAATAAAGCAAAAGACTAAACTTCAAACCTAACTACTACAACGCTAAACATAGTAATAGGACGCTAGGGTACTCATGACATCAGTCCAGATCGTTCCCGTCCTCTTGAGTGTATGGTTCATCCTTGGTCTCACCTGAGAACACAACGACAAATAACGTAGGGTGAGCGATAACACCCAGCAGGACTTAAATCTCAGGTTCAAGCAGGCTTTAAATAATTAATGCATTAAAGGCAGAGTAACTAATGATAGAACGAGAAAGTCAAGTGTGGTAAAATATAGCAGGATAGCGCATGATCGAAATAGCAAAACTTTCCAAATATAGACTTTCCAAAAATAGCACAAGTGTCGAGAATAGCACAAAAATAGCAGGATGGCCATAGCACAATAGCTCAAGTATAGCAATAGCACAACGAGTATAGTATAGCACTTTTTGTCAATAGACAAGAGAGAACATAGCACTTTTTTATTGTCATTTAGATAGTCGAGATAGATAGCACTCGAGTGTAATGTAATGCCAACACTGTGATCATTTAACTCCCATGGGCACTAGCACTTTCGGGCGCACATCCCAGGACTAGATCGGGTCCTTTATATATGCCAGGCATTAGTTATATTGTTTATCTTTTAGACAATCAGTCAATGGCCAATATAGAGTACCAGAAACAGATAAGACACTAGATGAATAGATGAGATAGCAGAGTGAATGTGAATAGATGAGAGTAGAGTATAGATGAGAGCTAGTGGACATTGCACGTAACACGTCGAGTAATAGGCGATAGTAACAGTTGCACAACACACACACTTGGTGTTGGCAGTTATGTGGAACTCACAACCTTTCCGCTGGCCATGTTAAGCAGAGGTCAGAGGTCCGGCGTGATTCTAGATGAGAGCGAACTTCTAATAGCCGTTTGCATCATGTTGATCCCTAAAGGGTATCATAGGTGTTAGGGTACAACCGGCTCGTCGACCATGTGGGAATCCATGGACAGAGGAGACTTACGGAGGCCTTAAACAAAGACTCACTAGTCCGGCAGAAGGAATATTCGACGGAGAGTTCGTCCAAGTCAAGAAAGAGGGTAATTATAGAAACAAGTGCTCGACGTTCCAGAGGAATTCTAGAACAGTGGAGCGTCAATATCGGTGTTCCAAAACATCGCGGGAAAACGTACACATGTAATAATTAAGCATGAGACAATTAATTACATAAATTACCAGATATTTATGTAACATGTTCACGCCAATTAAGCCATATTTGGATGGTTCAAAGTGTGTGCAAGTGACATGAAATCATAGATGGAAATTAGTCATGTGTATGTATTTTAAATCACATATAAATGTTCCATTTACATTAAGTGCAATTACTGCAATTATAACTTGGACTAAAGGTTAAAAGCACAAACGTGCAATTTAGGGGTTTTCTGTAAAAGTCCCAGATCGCGACGCACCCCCGAGTGGGTAGCGACGGGGTTAGGGCAAATCGCGATAAGGGCTTGCACTGACGCGACAGGTTGTTTAGAATAGGCGCTGAAATCGCGACGGGGTCTTTCAAGGATCACGACAGTTCTGTCAGGACAGGCGCATGGATCGCGACGGCAGTGCCCGTCGCGTTTAGATCGTGACAGTTGATGCTGTCGCAACAAGACCCCTGAACGCGACCTATCGGGCCATCGCGTTCACAGGGCCTGCACCTGAGTCCGACAGGGGGTCAGACATGTCTTGGATTGAGGTCAAGAGTTGCCCTTCTTGACACAGGGGATTCAAAAATATAGAACTAATTGTACAAGCAATGAAAAATCATGAAACCTATTGCATGTTGATCTAAGCATGCGTGAGAACTTGCAATAATTAGGAATTTGAAAACGGATATGTTTTGGTCAGGTTTTAATCAAATGAAACATGGGGTACAACAACCTACGAACAGTGGAGATGCAAAAATTTTTTCGCAATATAGAGTAGATGAAAATTAGGGCTTTAGGGGCAAAAGAACCCTAACATCCATCAGTTCTTATAGTAAAAATCTCATGGCATGAGGATGAGTAAACATGAAGATATGAATTTAATAAGAGGGTTCGGGGTCATGAAGTTCACAGAACTTTGAAAATTGAAACTAAAGATTTGCTCGATGGAAAAAAATGAAACAAAGGGCTTTTGTTCCTGATGGACGAGACATCCTACAGAAAAATTATCATGGTTTATGCTCATGAGAATGCCTATCTTTGATCGTTTTCATCTTCTAGGGTTAAGACTTGAGAACTCGGGTTGAGGGCTTGAGAACTTCTTTCTCCCCCAATTTCTCCTCTTCTTGGTCTCTCTTCCTGATCCAGCAACCTCTTGGCATGAGCTAGGGCTGGCCATGAGGGTTTTAGTGAAGTATTTAAGCTTCTCCCCATTTCCTTTCCTAGTTTAAGTCTAATTCCCCTTTAATTTCGAGTTTCCTATTTTCCTCTCCCCTTTTTAAGCAAGAGATATCCTAATTGGGTTGAGAGAGAGGGGATTTCGTGGCCAAGCAATTGGGGAAGGTTTAGGATTCCAAATCTAACTCTATTTGCTTATTTAATATATAAATTCCCCTTTTCTAATTAGTTAATTTTAGTTTCGAATTTAGGATATTTTCCCATTATTCTCTTTTTTTTATAATCCAATTTTGGCCCACTAAATTCTAATGGGTCCATTAATAAAGCCATCACTTCTTTTCATTTAATGGGTTTATCTATCTATTCTCTTTCCATTAATTCCTATTTAATTTATTTCATTTTAATTGATTTTCTAATAAATCAAAAATTTAATATTATGTAAAAAAAAAATTGTTCAAAAATTCAGGTTGCTACATCCTCCCCCTCTTTAAAGAATTTGGTCCCCAAATTCATATGATCATAAGGGAGGAAATGTGTTACTGAAAAGATCGGGGTAGTTTCGTCTGATGATTCCTTCCGGTTCCCATGTGGCTTTTTCCATTCCGCGGTTATTCCATAAGACTTTAATCATA
Source organism: Colocasia esculenta (assembly GCA_014218235.1). NCBI lineage: Eukaryota > Viridiplantae > Streptophyta > Magnoliopsida > Alismatales > Araceae > Colocasia > Colocasia esculenta. Next base: position 22,226,033 of record CM024758.1, read on the forward strand.
TGGATGGGACGGTTCCTGAGCTGGTGCACCTTCATTCCAGTATCTTGACCGGCTTCTCTTCGTACGTCACATCTTTGTTTAACACCAACTTCTCGTGGCGAATGATGTGGGTGGGGTCATATACATACTTCCTGAGCATGGAGACATGGACACATTGTGTACACATGCCAGATCCGGTGGCAACGCCAGTCGGTATGCAACCTCACCAATCCTTTCGAGTAGTTCAAAAGGATCGATGATTCTAGGGCTGAGCTTTCCTTTATACCGAATCTTTGAATGCCACGAGTAGGTGACACCTTTAGAAATACATGATCACCCACTTGAAATTCTAGATCTCACCTTCTTTTGTCGGCGTAGCTCTTCTGTCTGGATTTAGAAATCTTGAGTCGATCTCTGATTACCTGAATGTCTCTTGTGGTATTATGCACCTCTCTGGGCCTAGCCATTGTTGTTCTCCAACCTAATTCCAACATGCAGGTGATCTATAGTTCCTTCCGTAGAGTGTTTCGAACGGTACCATCTTAATGCTTGCCTCATAACTGTTGTTATAGGCGAACTCAATTAGAGGTAGGTGCTCGTTCCAATAACCTTATAAATCTATAGTGCAGGCTCTCAACATGTCTTCATCATTTTGGTTGGTTCTTTCAGTTTGCCCATTGGTTTGTGGATGGAATGCGGTACTAAAGTAGAGTTTAGTACCCAGTGCACCTTGCAATCCTTTCCAAAATGAGATGTGAATCTCGAATCTCGATCCGAGACTATGGATGATGGAACTCCGTGTAGTCTTACTATCTCCTTGACATATAAGGCAGCTAGGATTTCTACCGACCACTTACTCTTTATAGGCAGGAAATGGGCAGATTTGGTTAGTCGGTCCACAATGACCCATATGGCATCGAGTCCACCACGAGTCTTGGGTAAACCTATGATGAAGTCCATGACAATGCTTTCCCATTTCCATTCCGGGATGTCAAGTGGTCTGAGTACACCAGCAGGGCACATGTGTTCCGCTTTTACCTGTTGACAAGTAAGGGAGTGAGCGGCATGTTCGGCTACCTCTCTCTTCATGTTCGGCCACCAAAATGTTCATTTTATATCTTGATACATCTTGGTACCTCTAGGATGAATAGTATACTTGGTCTTGTGAGCTTCATCCATTAGCTTCCCCTTTAGTTCTTCATTGTCGGGGACGCATGTCCTCACTTGGAACACCAGTCTTCCATCCTCAGTGATGGCAAAGTCCGGCCTTTCGGCTAGACTTTCCTTGATGTGAACTAAGAACGGATCATTATCTTGTTGGGCTTTGACCTCTTTCAGCAAGTCGGATTGAATCTTAATATTGGCAATCAAGACTTGGTCATCTCTATGTTCAATAGTTAAGTCTAACCTTGCGAATTGTTCTAGTAGTTGCATCTCGCCAAGGACTAGACTTGAAACAGATGACATTGGCTTCCTACTAAGAGCATCAGCCACAACATTACCCTTGCCTGGATGGTATTTATTGTTGAAGTCGAAATCCTTCAGATATTCTAGCCATCTTCTCTATCTCATGTGAGTTCTTTTGGGAGAATAAATACTTCAGACTTTTATGGTCTAAGTAGACAGTGAATTTCTCACCATACTGGTAATGTCTCCAGATCTTCAAGGCAGACCACGGCAGCCAGTTCGAGATCATGTACTGGGTAGTTGACTTCATGTGTCTTCAGTTGTCTTGATGAATAGGCAATGACCTTCTCCTTTTGCATTAGTACACAACCTAGCCCAATTGCTGAGGCATTGGTGTAGACAGAGAAACCTTCACCCTCTATTGGCAGAGCGAGAACATGTGCTGAGGTCAGACAGTCTTTGAGAGTTTGGAAACTCTTCTCACACTCTTTACTCCAGGAGTAGGGATTCTCCTTTCGTGTTAGACGCGTGAGAGGAAGGGCGATCTTGGAGAAGTCCTTGATGAACCGCCTGTAGTAGCCAGCTAGTCCCAAGAAACTTCTGATTTCAGTGACGTTGGTTGGTCTCTCCCAATTGAGTACAATTTCGACTTTGGAGGGATCAACGGAGATGTCGTCCTTAGAGATGACATGGCCCAAGAAGGACACTTCTTCGAGCCAAAATTCACACTTGCTAAGCTTTGCGTACAGCTTGTTGTCTCTCAAGACTTGTAGTGCTATCTTCAGGTGTTCTTCATACTCTTCCTTGGTCTTGGAGTAAATGAGGATATCGTCGATGAAGATGACCACGAACTTGTCAAGGTATGGCCGGTATATGCTGTTCATAAGTTCCATAAAGGCTGCAGGAGCATTGGTTAGACCAAAAGGCATAACGACGAATTCATAATGTCCATACCTGCTCCTGAAAGCCGTTTTGAAGATGTCGTCATCCTTGATCGTCATTTGGTGATAGCCAGATCGAAGATCGATCTTGGAGAAATATTACGCTTCAGATATTTGGTCGAATAGTTTCATCGACCCTAGGCAGTGGGTATTTGTTCTTGATGGTGAGCTGATTGAGTTGACGATAGTCGATGCACAACCTCATCGATCCATCTTTCTTCTTGACAAATAGCACGGGTGCTCCCCATGGGAAGTGCTTGGTCTGATGAACCCTTCTCTAATAGATCCATCATTGCACCTTCAACTCTTTGAGGTCGGAAGGTGACATCTGGTATGGTTGACGCAATACCGGGGCAGCTCCAGGGATCAACTCTATGGCGAAGTTGACATCACGTTCTGGGAATCCCTAGAAGATCTTCAGGAAACACATCGGGTAATCCTTGACTATGTGGATGTCTTCTATCTTAGAACCCTTCTTTTCAACAACTACGGCTGCTAGGAAGGCAATGCGACCCTTCCTTATCATGTTGTGGGCTTTTATGGCAGAGACTAAGACATCCGTCTCTTATGTCTAATCTCAGATAATGCCAATTTAGGAAAGTCACTAAGGTACCTTCCCTTTCTTACAGTCGACACTTGCCCCATAAGTGGTCAACCCGTCGGCTCCTAAGATTACATCATAGCCTTCCATGGGCCTACACACCAGGTCGACCTTTAGGTTATGGTCTCCGATCATTACATCGGTAGATGGAAAGTATTGTTCCACTTCTCCTTTTCCCCTAGTGGCGTTGTGACAGAGAACTCACAACCCATGGATATAGGTTTTGCAGTTAGGGTATCAGCAAAGTGTTGAGATATAAATGAATGAGTTGCTCTAGTACGAATAAAACAAATGCTGATAAGGAGAAAACTTGTATGGTACCTTCTACCACGCCACCGTCCATAGCGGGTTCCTCATCATGCAGGGCTTGCAGTCTTCCCTGTTTCTTAGGCGCATTAGGGCGCCTCTCATGTTTCTCAGCAGCGGGCACTCGGGAATGCGTGCTCGTGACTTCCACAGTGCAGACATGCGCCAGCCTTCCTCCAGCACTCATCAGCGATGTGACCTAGCTTGTCACATGCTTGCAGCTGCTTTTTGTTGGAGTGTTGGAGACTGGGATCTTGGGTTTCCTTTCTTGGCTGGGTCACTCCATGATGTTGAAGGGACGCTTCTTGCCGTTGTTCGGCTTAGCAGATGACTGGACAGAGGTCATTTCCTTTTTCACGAACTTCCCTTTGATACGGTCAGTAAAGTTCGTAGCATCTTCCAGCAGCTGAGCCTTCTTACCATCTCGGCATACGTCTGAATGTCGAGATGTGTGAGTTGGGTAATGTATTGAGGCTTAAGGCCGTTGAGGAAGCGCTTAGCCCTTCATTCTTTAAGTGTTTACCAAGTGTTCAGCATACCTTGCCAGACTAGAGAACTGGGCTTCATATTCGGCCACAGTCAAGCTCCGTTGTTTAAGAGCAACAAATTCCGTAGCCTTCCTTTCTTGGACACGCTCACAGATGTACTTGGAGTTGAAAGCTTCTTTGAATTCATTCCAGGTAAATTTCCCATTCTCCCTAGTAGCTTCCACTGACTCCCACCAAGCGCGGGCGTCCTTCTTCTCCAGTTGGAATGTAGCCAGTAGCAGCTTATCCCCCCTGCACATTGCATGACACGAAAATTCTTTCCGTCTCTTTGAGCAGTGCTCAGCTTCATCATCCGGATCCGTGGATCCACTGAACCTTGGTGGGTTCAGACTTCTGAAGTTGCGATGCAGGTCGCCTGCACCACGATTGCCACCTCCTTGGGTAGCTTGCACAATGGGCGCACGTCAGTTCTTGAATGGTATGTTGCATGCCCCTCATTTGAGCACGTTCAGCAGTCATCTTGATTGCTTAATTTCTACAAAATAGCTTATTTTCATGATATCGATGTGGAATTTAATTCGTGCGTATGTGAGTTCATTTTAGCTAGTTACCATTGGCTCTAACCACAACTCACATAGGTAGGATAATTGACTCGAGTCGAGGCAGGTTTTACCTAGATCATCCTATACTTAAGAATAACCTAGGCTCTGATACCACAAAACTGTCACGCCCCGACGAGGAATATCGGAACGCGAGGCAGTTGCAAGTAAACGGGTATAGAGCGAGTACTAGACATCAAACCATTGCACAATGATAATACTAGAGCAAATTCCTTCCATTAATAACTTTCCAAATGTCTAGTTACAACAACTAATATCAGAGCCATTCTATAGGGACCAATTACATTGAAATAAAGCAAAAGACTAAACTTCAAACCTAACTACTACAACGCTAAACATAGTAATAGGATGCTAGGGTACTCATGACATCACTCCAGATCGTTCCTGTTCTCTTGAGTGTATGGTTCATCCTTGGTCTCACCTGAGAACACAACGACAAATAACGCAGGGTGAGCGATAACACCCAGTAGGACTTAAATCTCAGGCTCAAGCAGGCTTTAAATAATTAATGCATTAAAGGCAGAGTAACTAATGATAGAACGAGAAGTCAAGTGTGGTAAAATATAGCAGGATAGTGCAGATCAAAATAGCAAAACTTTCCAAATATAGACTTTCCAAAAATAGCAGAAGTGTCGAGAATAGCACAAAAATAGCAGGATGGCCATAGCACAATAACACAAGTATAGCAATAGCACAACGAGCATAGTATAGCACTTTTTGTCGATAGACACGAGAGAACATAGCACTTTTTTATTGTCATTTAGATTGTCGAGATAGATAGCACTCGAGTGTAATGCCAAACACTCTGATCATTTAACTCCCATGGCACTAGCACTTTCGGCGCACATCTCAGGACTAGATCGGGCCTTTTATATATTGCCAGGCATTGATTATATTTTTTATCTTTTAGACAATCAGTCAATGGCCAATATAGAGTAGCAAGAAACAGATAAGAGCACTAGATGAATAGATGAGATAGCAGAGTGAACGTGAATAGACGAGAGAGTAGAGTATAGATGAGAGCTAGTGGACATTGCACATAACACTCGAGTAAACAGGCAATAGTAATAGTTGCGCAACATGCACACTTGGTGTTGGCAGTCAGGTGGAACTCACAACCTTTCAACTGGCCATGTTAAGCACAGGTCAAGAGGTCCGGCGTGATTTAGACGAGAGCGAACTTCTAACAGCCGTTTGGATCACGTTGATCCCTAAAGGGTATCATAGGTGTTAGGGTACAACCGGCTCGTCGACCATGTGGGAATCATGGACAGAGGAGACTTACGGAGGCCTTGAACAAAGCTCACTAGTCCGGCAGAAGGAAAATCCGCCAGAGAGTTCATCCAAGTCAAGAAAGAGGTAATTATAGAAACAAGTGCTCGACATTCTAGAGGATATCTAGAACAGTGGAGCGTCAGTATCGGTGTTCCCAAACATCGCGGAAAAACATACACATGTAATAAATAAGCATGAGACAATTTAATTACATAAATTACCAGATATATTATGTAACATGTTCACAGCCAATTAAGCCATATTTGGATGGTTCAAAGTGTGTGCAAGTGACATGAATCATAGATGGAAATTAGTCGTGTGTATGTATTTTAAATCACATATAAGTGTTCCATTTACATTAAGTGCAATTACTACAGTTATAATTGGGATTAAAGGTTAAAAGCACAAATGTGCAATTATAGGGTTTTTCTGTAAAAGACCCGATCCCGACACACCCCGAGAGGGTAGCGATGGGGTTAGGGCAGATTGCGACGACAAGGGCTTGCACTGAACGCGATAGGTTGTTCAGAACAGGCGCTGAAATCGCGACGGGGTCTTTCAAGGATCACGACGGTTCAGTTAGGATAGGCGCACGGATCGCGACGACAATGCCCATCGCGTTCAGATCGCGACGGTTATACTGTCATGACAAGACTTTTGAACGCGCCTATCGGGCATCGCATTCACAGGGCCTGCACCTGAGTCCGACAGGGGTCAGACATGTCTTGGATTGCAGTCCAAGAGTTGCCCTTCTTGACACAAGGGATTCAAAAATATAGAACTAATTGTACAAGAAACAAAAATCATGAATATTGCAGGTTGGTCTAAGCATGTGTGAGAACTTGCAATAATTAGGAATTTGAAAGCGGATATGTTTTGGTCAGGTTTTAATCAAATGAAACATGGGGTACAACACCTGCGAACAGTGGAGATGCAAGAATTTTCGCAATATAGAGTAGATGAAAATAGGGCTTTTAGGGGCAAAAGAACCCTAACATCCATCAGTTCTTACAGTAAAAATCTCAAGGCATGAGGATGAGTAAACATGAAGATATAAATTTAATAAGAGGGTTCGGGGTCATGAAGTTCACAGAACTTTGAAAATTGAGAACTAAGGATTTGCTCGATGGAAAAATAGAAACTAGAGGGCTTTTGTTTCTGATGGACGACATCCTACAGAAAATTATCATCGTTTATGCTTGTGAGAATGCCTACCTTTGATCGTTTTCCTCTACTAGGTTAAGACTTGAAGAACTCGGGTTGAGGGCTTGAGAACTCATTTCTCCCACGATTTCTCCTCCTCTGGCCTCTCTTCCTGATCTAGAAACCTCTTGGCATGAGCTAGGGCCAGCCATGAGGGTTTTAGAGAAGTATTTAAGCTTCTCCCCATTCCCTTTCCTAGTTTAAGTCTAATTCCCCTTAATTTTCGAGTTTCCTATTTCCTCTCCCTTTTTTAAGCAAGAGATCTCCTAATGGGTTGAGAGAGAGGGGATTTCATGGCCAAGCAATTGGGGAAGGTTTAGGATTCCAAATCTAACTCTATTTGCTTATTTAATGTATTAAATTCCCTTTTTCTAATTAGTTAATATTTAAGTTACGAATTTAGGATATTTTCCCATCATTCTCTTTTTTCATAAATCCAATTTTGGCCCACTAAATTCTAATGTGTCCATTTAATAAAGCCCATCACGTCTTTTCATTTAATGGTTTTATCTAATTCTCTTTCCATTAATTTCCTATTTTATTTATTTTATTTATTTTATTTTCTAATAAATCAAAATTTTAATATTATGTAATTTTTTTTATTTTGTTTCAAAATTCAGGTTGCTACAGAACCAGTGAAGTGGTGTCTTGCACGGTTGGCCAAACAAAGCCTCCTATGGTGCCATTCCAATGCTCAAGTGAACTGTTGTTGTATGAAACTCTACCATCGGAAGGTGCGATCCCAAGTGCCACCCTAGTCCAAACAACACGCTCTCAATATGTCCTCCAAAGTCTGTATAATCCTCTCTAACTGACGACCATCTGACTGCGAGTGATACGCTAAACTCAGTCTCAACTATATACCAAGAGCTCTCTGCAAACTACGCCAAAATCCTGAAGTGAACCTCGGATCTCTGTCGTAAACAATGGAAATTGGGGTTCTGTGCAACGGAACAACTCGGTCCACGTACAGTATGGCAAGCCTGTCCACTGACAAAGATATACTGACTGGAAGGAAGTGCGCTGACTTGGTCAACCTTTACACAATCACCTAAATACCATCATGCCTCTACGGAGTACGGGGGAAACCGACCACAAAGTCCATGGTGATGTCGTCCCACTTCCACTCAGGAGTGGGTAAAGACTGTAGCTCACCACCCGGATGCTGATCCTCAGCCTTCACTTGCTGACAGGTAAGGCAACGAGCGATAAACTTTGCTACACCCCTCTTCATCACCGACCACCAGGAGAACTCTTCAGGTTATGATGCATCTTGGTGGAACCAGGATGAACAGTATACCTCGACCAATGTGCCTCTGACAACAGCACCTGCCGCGCATCACAAGGGACATACAATCTGCCTCTGAACCTGACCTCACTGTCCTCGTCCAGCTCAACATCTGGCATCTGCAAAATATATGCCAACTCTGTATCTGCCTACTGTGCCTCCAGCACCTAACGGTACACTGACGAGCAAACTGATAAACTAGTCTTCACTGCACGATCTTTGTACCTCGAAGGGTAGAAAACTCCCTGAGACAGGTCCTCAAACAACCTCCACTCTCTGACTAACAACGAACTCAAGCGAACCCGTCTGTTCAAAGCGTCCGCTACGACATTAGCCCTTCCCGGTGATAGGAGAGGTTAAGGTCGTAGTCTTCAAGTAATTTATCCATCTACAATGCCTCAAGTTCAAATCCTTCTGAGTGAAGATGTACTGTAAACTCTGATGGTCTGTAAAGATCTCAAACGCCTCGCCATACAAATAGTGCCTCCACAACTTCAGAGCGAACACCACTGCTGCCAACTCTAAGTCGTGGGTAGGGTAGTTCTCCTCATTCTTCTTCAACTGCCGAGAAGCATAAGCAACGACCCCACCATGCTGCATCAGCACTGCACCCAAACCTGACCTCGACGCATCGGTGTAGGCCACAAAACCTCTGCTACCTGATGGCAAGACCAACACTGGTACTAAAGTCAACCTCGTCTTCAGCTCCCATAAACTCCTCTCGCAGTCCTCTGTCCAAACAATCTGGCCTCAAGTCGGGTCAATCTGGTCAACGGCTCTGCAATCCTGGAAAAGTCCTAGATAAACCTCCTGTAGTAGCCTGCCAAACCCAAAAAGCTACGAACCTCTGACACTGAAGTGGGCTGCTCCCAAGACAACACCGCTTCAACCTTGGCAGGGTCCACTGCCACACCGGAACCTGAGATCACGTGTCCGAGAAAGTGCACCTCCCTCAGCCAAAATTCGCACCTGTCGAACTTGGCATAAAGTTGGTGACTTCGCAACATCTCCATCATGATCCTTTGATGCTCCTCGTGCTCCTCCTCAGAAGCCGAGTAGACCAAAATGTGATCTACAAAGATGACCACAAACCTATCCAGGTACTCATTGAACACTCTGTGCATCAAATCCATGAAAGCTGCAGGTGCATTCGTGATCCCAAATGGCATCACGACGAACTCAAGGTGGCCGTACCTCGTAGAAAAAGCTATCATGCAATTTCTGACTCTCTAATCCTCAACTGGTAGTACCGTGATCTCAAGTCAATCTTCGAAAACACCTTGGCCAACTGCAACTGATCAAACAAGTGATCCATCTTGGGCAACGAATACCTATTCTTCATTGTAACCTGGTTCAACTACTTGTAATCAATGCACAACTGCAGGCTACCATCCTTCTTCCCCACGAATAGCACTGGTGCTCCCCACATTGAACGGCTCGGACGGATGAAACCCAGCTCAAGCAAGTCAAACAACTGGCGCTTCAGCTCGTGGAACTCAGCCAGAGCCATATAGTATGGTGCCTTAGAAAAAGACATCATAGCAGGCAAAAGCTCAATGGAGAACTCTACCTCCCGCTCAGGCATAACCCAGGTAGATCCTCTGAAAAAACATCAAGAAACTCACCAACAAAAGGTACATAAAAAACCGACGACCCGCTAGGTTCAAACGTACAAACAGAAGCAAGATATGCTACGCAACCATCGTCGATCAAATGATGAGCACTACAGAAAGAATAAAGTTCGACAGGTAGACCGGATACCTCGGAAGCAGAGAACAGGTGCTTCAGGTATCTCAAACCGAACGGTCTTCCACTGACAATCCACCACAGCTGAGTGAGCCTACTGCTGCTGGGGTACTGGTACTGCGGCAACAGCTGAGTGTACTGCACTGGCTGTGGCGGCTACTGGACTTGCCCCATCAGGCACTCACTCCTGAAGTGGCCTAGTAAACAACAAGTGTAACAGAATGCCTCCTGCCTGCCCTGCTTAGCTCCCTGCTGGACGGACTGCTCTGCAAATCTCGACTGACGCTTCTGCTTCTGGCCCCACCACCCCCGCGAGTGGTCATCTGCTTGAACCTCATACGCAGATCAAACTGCCTGAACTTCCCAAGCCCGAAGAAGAAGAAGTCGCACTACCACGACTACCTAAGGGACATTGGAATGGTGTGGTCCTAGAGGAAGCTCCTCCCTGCTGCTTGTGTTGTGGGGCTGCCAGGTCTCTCTCTCCAAGGCTGTGGCCTTAGCCACGACCACTCCCAAAGTGGTACACATGTGAGCGGTCACGCCCCACTGCAAATCGGCCTCAAGCCAACAATAAACATCTCTGCACAAGCCTGCTCGCTACCGGCCACATGAGGAACATGCCTCAACAACCTGATGAACCTGTGGTGATTGAGCAACTGTCGGATCACCCTAAACAACTCGTGAAACTGATATCCCTCTCACGTCGAGCATAATCAGGGAAGTACTCGCCATGGAAGACCTCCAAGAACCGCGGCCAAGAAATCTGATCCAATCGCTGCGCTGGGAAGTGCGTCTGCCCTTGAACTCTCCACCACTCATGGGCTGGTCCCTTGAGGTGATACACTGCCAGTCTGACCAGATCTCCTGTTGCCTGCCGGTTGGCTAACCCAGAGGGGGGGTGAATGGGTCTTTAAATAAAATTTATCTGATAAAACCTGAACTCAAACAAACATAAAGAGTTCTTGAAAGAGATTAGCAATGGTTAGTAAAAACAACAATCACACAATGAAGACAAACACACAACACACAGATTTATCCTGGTTCGGATCTCCTCTCCTTAGGAGTCCTACGTCCAGTCCCTGAGCAACCCTCAAGATTTCACACTAGGGTACAGTCCCCTATGGCACAAAAACAACACCCAGCTCAGCTGGTCTTCCTTCACTCCTGAAGGGAACACAACACCCTGGTACCACCAGGTCTTCCTTCACTCCTGAAGGGAACAACACCACCCTGGAAACCACCAGGTCTTCCTTCACACACGAAGGGAAAGAACACAAGAAAAGTGTTGAAGGAAATGACTAGCCCCTAGATCAAGCTTTTACAAAACTCAATCTGAAGCTACAAGCACTGAGAGACGAAGATCTACACAAAGTGCACTCTCTCAGAACTAATCTAGCTCTTCCTTAATTTTTCTTCTCACAGCACAAGGAGCTAAGAGCCAAGATGGAAAAAGAAAGAATTTCTGGCTCTAGAGATCTTGAAGACTTGAAAGCTCCAGAGTTCTGGCTGTCTTAAAGTATCAATAATGCTTTCTCCTTGAATGCTTTAGTCTTCAGAAATTCGTCTTGTATTTGTATCTCCAATTTGAATGAGGACAAGGAGATGACCGTTGTCTCACAGCTTTGGTGTACGTTAGACTGAAGGATTTGTGGAAGCTTCCTGTCAACAGTCTTTTTTCTTTGGAGCACGCAAAGTGATGAGATCTTCTGAGTTGGCTTGTAGATCTTTCTGTGTCCAATGTTGTAGGATAGTACGTCCTCAGGTTCTGCAAGATTGAGCTTTAATGGTAGACAACTATTACTATCTCCAGATGTCAATCAACGTCAGAGCAGATAGACACAAATATAGTAGTAACACTTTATCGTTCTAGAGGATGCATGCAGAGAATACACGAGAATGGAAGATATGTTCTGTGTCCATGCAGAAACGTTCAGTCTTATTAAATGCATGGCAGTCAAACAGACGTGATGCGACTTTGACTATTCAACGTATCTTAAATCAAGATAAACAATAATTAATAGAAACATGACTTATGCAATCGTTATGATAGTCTGATAGAATCGTTATGAACAAATTGCTATAGTGTCAAAAGAAGTCGTTATGATAACTTATGAAATCGTTATCACAACCAAGTCGTTATAACTCCTAAAGAATCGTTACGCTTACTTATAGAAACGTTATGACGAACAAGTCGTTACAACTTTCTAAAGGAATCGTTATGATAACTTACAGAGTCGTTCTGACGAGCGAGTCGTTATAACTTTCTAAAGAATCGTTACGATGATACGTACTCAGAGTCGTTCTGACGAGCGAGTCGTTAACATTCTACAAAGAACGTTACGATGACTTACACAGAATCGTTATAAGAGCAAGTCGTTATAACTTCTGAAGAGAGTCGTTACGATAACTGAGAGTCGTTACAACTTCTGAAGGAGTCGTTACGATAACTTACAGAGTCGTTATAATAAACCAGTCGTTACAACTTCTGAAGGAGTCGTTACGATAACTTACAGAGTCGTTATAATGAGCAAGTCGTTATAACTTCTGAAGGAGTCGTTACGATAACTTACAGAGTCGTTATAATGAGCAAGTCGTTATAATGAAGAAGTCGTTACGATAACTTACAGAGTCGTTATAACATCGACTTGTTTGACACAGCAGGTTATTTAATCTTACAAGTAAATCGTTGTTTTTTGTGAGGAAGTCGTTACAGTAATGAAGGAATCGTTATGGCTCTTCTGAAAAATATGTATGTAAGACTTACCACAAATGCTTGACTTCTTGGGTAATTCCTGTGCTTAAGGCTAAATAAAGCAAGTTAGAAAAACTTTTGACAGTGTTTTGTTTATCACCAAAATAGGCATGTATTAATTTAAAAGTATATGGGGATGGACTGTTCATCAATCTCCCCCTTTTGGTGATGACAAAACTATGATCAACATTTAAGTAGTACTTAATAGTAAACAGGAATTAAAGTACTTAAATCATGATTCAAGAATGTGTCAGACACATGTAGGTAAACATTCTCCCCCTTTTGTCATTAAGCAAAAAGTAATAGGAAAGAGACAAAGAATGAGAGACAATGAGGAGAAAGATCACAATCCATTCATTTAGGTTTAGGAGGCACAGGCAAATAAAGGCAGGAGAGAGAAGGGAGGCATAATGAGAAATAGCTTCCCAGGCCTGCTCTTCCTGACGCTTGAAAAATTGCCGAAAGGCACCACTCTCAATGGAGAAGGTTGGTCCCATGGTTGGAGCCATCTTGGATAGATAGATGCTGCGCTGCTTGGTAAGAAACTGATCATACTCATCTGGATCCATGGAGGAGCAGATGATGAGAGTTTTACCAAAACTTGCACAGGCAAGAAATTGATCCATGGTGACAGGATAGAAAATCTGTTGCTCCTTGAGTTCCTGGCGAAGAGCTAAAAACACCTTGTACCTTTCAGCCCAAACTTTGTAGGGATCAAGGACCAGACGGATTGAGTTCATATCCAAGAAGGTGGCAGGAGAGACAGGAGCTTTTCCTTCCCTGGCCTGAGCAGCATTCAGATGAGCTAGCTGCTGAGCTGACAAGAGTAAAGTTTGGACCAATCGGAGGCATTCACCTTTCACATTCTGAGAGTAGAGGGGCAAGAACATCAGATTTGACAAACCCTCTATGATATTCCCGGAAGAGAAATCTAGGAAAACCAACTTGAAGGCCTTTCTGAATCTTGATTCTGCCCATAACTCTTGCAAAACGCTCAAAATGATGAACCAATCGAAGATTCCATGATCAGAAATGAATCTGAGGCAGGAAATTTCTTCAGGTAAATGAAGAGTTGCAAAATCTATTCTGATTTCCTCAGACTGCTCAGAGTGGATAAGGACCTTGATGGCTCTCTTGAACTGGCTAAGCTGAACTTCAGGTAATCTGTGAGATACCTGTAGTTGTTGAACATTTGGAAATGCCTGACCAGCTTGATTAGCTTCTGAATGGCAGGGGCCCAGGTGTTCTGGTGGTGAAGCTTGAACCACTCAGAAAGGGTCAAGGAGTGATCCCTGGGAGGAAACTTGCTGCCTTAGCCTGAAGAAAGCGATTGAACAGATCTTTATGAGATTAGCCCATTGCTCCTCAGTTTTGGAGTGGGCTGAGGAGAAGATTTTGGATTTTTCGGCTTTTGACAGAGGAGTATAGGGAAGAATTACATCTAAATGATCAGAGAGGTTAAGAAAAGGAAGATTGTGAAGAGTGGCAAAGACAACTTTTGAAGGTATTCTTTGTACAGTGAGGTATGCTTGTGGGTTACTGTAAGAGAAAACCACAAAGGGGGGTAAAGAGGTGTGTTGGAGAAGAAAGTTTGCGTTTCTTTGAGACAGTACTGGAAGAGTCTGTCTTGGAAAGGTGGTCTCCTACCTTTAGCACAGACCTAAGGATAACCTCTTCAAACTCATCCTTAATTTTATCAGAAAGGGAGAGTCGATTGGACATTCTCAGGAATAATAGTGATAAAGGAGGGAGGTGCAGGGGGGTTGAGAAATGCATCAGAATTGAGAGATCCTACTTCTGGAAAGAAGATGTACCAGAAGAGGATGAGGCTCCAGCTGAGGATGCTGGAGGGGCCTCGAAATCTTGAGAAGAAGAAAGATGAGAAGTGGAAGAAACAGGAGAGGATGAGATAGGATGAGGGGGAAAAGGTGTAGGAGAGGAAATGGGCCTGGATCTAGGCTTTTTGAAGGGAGGTGGAGCAGGTGGAGCTGTGAAGTTAGTGGGTGGAGAAGGAGGAATGGGAGTGTTGGTAGAAGTGGGAGCAATGGGTGGAGGATCTGAAACCACTTCTCAGGCAAGGAAGGCAAAGGATGCAACACTGCCGCCTTGGTGGCCCTGATTCCAACACAACTGGCCCTGATGGCCTGATTTCTCAGCTGGCCCTGATGGCCCTGACTCTTCAGCTGGCCTGATGGCCTGACTCTTCAGCTGGCCCTGATGGCCTTGATGGTTCGGCCTCTGCTGCTGGTCCTTCTGCTGGAGCTGCTGCTGCTTGTCCGGAGGGCTCAGGTACACTTGAGTTAGGCTCCTGAGCTGCTGGAGGAGGAGGAGCTTGAGCTCCAACTGCCTGAAGAATGTCAGATAACATATTCTTCATGGCCCCATTTCCTGATAGAACCAAGTCATGGCAGAGCGAATCTGAACCAGTTCCTTGCGAGCTGAAGCTTGGCTTAGAAGGATGGAATTCACATCAGACTGAAGTGAACAGATCAGCTCACCCTGAATATCCAACCTCTCAATCACAGGTTTTTAATTGATGACAATCTTTTGCTTGACCTGTCTTTCAAATGGTGCATCAGCTAAAGGGGTACTTCAGGAGCTATATCTTTCTCTTTGCCCTTTGTAGCTGGAGGAGGTGGATCATTATCCTCATCAGAACTTGATGAACTAGCTGTCTCCCCTTCTCTGGCATCCAAATTTTCAGAATTCTCTGTTCTCCTCCTGATCTGTGGTGGCTGGAGGTGCATCATCTGGTTTCTCTTGGGATTGCTCCCCCTCAAGTGGAGCATCTTCTGCAACTGCACTAGTCTCCCCCTGACAGGGAGCATCCATTTCCATAGAATCATCCTGAGGATTTTTTGCTGCTCTTCTTCCACTGGACCTTCTTCAAAGATGTGGCCTGATGCCACAGTCTCCTCCACAACAGGCAAGATGTCTTCTGGGAGAATATCCTCTATTCTCCTTTCAGCATGAAATACAACTGGATCTGCTGCTGCTGGCCTTTCTTCTTCTTCCCTTACAGCTGTTGCTGCCTCTGATTGATTTTGGCCATAGATGGCCCTTCCTGCTCTGCTTCTACAAGAACTGGAACAGTACCTGATTCCAGTGGCAATTCAGGCATCACAGAGTCTTCCAACTGGGATGATCAACTGAAGGCTCACCAATGAGTCCTTCACCTTCTGCAACTGAGGCCTTGACCAGACCCCATTGACTACTGAAAAACCACTCTTCTTTAGATTTCTGGACTGATAGCTTGGCCCATCTTTTCTACAACTGCCCCTGGACTCTACACCGAAATGTCTGAAGATCCTGGAAAGTAAATGGGCATAGGGCAGGGACACATTCAACTTGCTTTTAGTGTCCCAAATCTGTTCCCTGGCATATTTCATTCTCTCTATCATCACTGTGGCCATATTGATTTCCTTATTTTAATGGCCCAGAACATTAGGTCGGAGTCAGCCTTAGTGCAAGAGGAGAAGGTTGCACTACGGGGAACCAAAATCTGACATACAATGAAGTGAAGGAGGCGATTGAAGGCACTTAATTGATTGATATCTAGCTTGCCATCCCTCATCTTGAACCCCGGCCCAACAATCCCCAAACCCTTTTCTTGGTTTCTTCTGAGTGAATCCCACTGAAACGGATGTGTTTACTCCAAACAGCATCCTAAGCAGTTCCTGGTCGATTCTGATTAGGGTGCCCTTGACCGAAGAAACGAGGGCCCCATCTTCTTCTGTTCTTAAGCACCACAAAGAACGCCTTTACCAAGTCCGGATAACTTACCTCTGAGCAAGTGGTAAGTCCTTCCATTCTTCATCTTCTCATCAACAATGCTGCTCATTCCATTCTTCTGCAG
Organism: Colocasia esculenta; assembly: GCA_014218235.1. Taxonomy (NCBI): domain Eukaryota; kingdom Viridiplantae; phylum Streptophyta; class Magnoliopsida; order Alismatales; family Araceae; genus Colocasia; species Colocasia esculenta. The sequence continues at coordinate 22,242,495 of CM024758.1, forward strand.
ATCTTCAATATCTACTTCCTTGTGACCACAGAGCTTCGTCTTCACAAAGGTGAAACGCTCCTGCTGTGCTGGGGTGAGGTATTCTGCGCTGTAGCCACCCCACTGCCGGCGATAGCTGGAGCGGCCATGGATTCAGGTGGGAGAAAGGTTTTGAAAGGTTGAAGAGAAGGGTGACGAGAAGAAATCCTCAAACGATTTCGCGGGAAGGAGATGGAAGCTTCAAATTTGCAGAGGATAGAGGCAAGAGTCGCTAGGGCATCGGCTCATGCGTCGGGACGAAAGAGGGAAAAAGGTGAACGAGGAAGAGGAATCGTTAACGCATCGATTTAAAGAATATAAATGCTCCCAAAAGGTGGCGTCAGAAAGAAAAACGACAAACGAGGTTGAGCCTTGAAGGGCTATGACTTATCGGACGGAACGCTTAAACTGAGATTTTTAAATTGATTTTGCCGTAAAAGGAGAGAGAAAACCTACTTAATTCTGAGAATTTATACCAGCTTTAAATGAGGATCTTTCACAAATACACATGCCTAACTCCCTTCTAAGAGATGTAAATCTCTCTTCAGGTAAGGCCTTGTGAAAATATCTGCTACTGATTGTTTGTATCAATAAATGATATTTCAATATTCTCATTAGCACATGATCACGAATGAAATGGTACCTGACCTCAATGTGTTTGGTCCTAGAGTGCTGAATTGAATTTTTGGTGAGGTTGATAGCACTGGTGTTGTCACATAGCAGTGGAATTTTCTTGATTTTGAGTCCAAAATCCTCAAGCTGTTGCTTTATCCATAGAGTTGTGTACAGCAACTTCCAGCAGCTACGTACTCGGCTTCAGCTGTAGATAGTGCTACTGAATTTTGTTTTCTTGATGACCATGAGATTAAACATCCTGCAAGAAATGACAGCAACCACTGGTGCTTTTTCTATCTACCTTGCATCCAGCATAGTCAGCATCAGAATATCCTACTAATTTACATCACAGGAGTTGGATACCATAATCCTAGATCATGAGTCCTGGCTAAGTATCTCAAAATTCTTTTCACAGAAATTAAATGTGACTCTCTAGGGTCGGCTTGATATCTAGCACACATGCATACACTAAATAATATATCAGGTCTACTTGCGGTTAGATAAAGTAATGAACCTATCATCCTCTGTAGATCTTTTGATCTACCTTCTTACATCCTTGTCACTGTCCATCCTGGTTGATGTACTCTTGGTGTTGACAGTGGCTTGGTGTCTCAAATCAAATTTCTTAGCAGTTCTCGGTTGTACTGCTTGACAGATGTAGTTCCTTTGTTGTCCTGTGTTGCTTAGCTTGTAGGTAGTTCTTGTTGTTTCGGAGATAGTTACTCTCCATTCACTACTCATCTTCAATCCTCTGTCATTGCTAGCTTCAACAATACAACAATATCATGTCATGTCCCAAGATGATGTCATCCACAAATTTGAACCAACAGTATATTTTTGACTTTTGTTTTTATAAAAAGAGTGCTATCTACTTGACCTCTACTGAAACCATGTTTAGGAGAAAAGAACTAAGTCCTTCATACCAAGCTCTAGGTGCTTGTTTTAAACATATAAAGCCTTATGCAATTTAAAAACATGATTCGGAAAGTCTGTATCATCAAACCCGGCGTTGTTCCACATAAACTTCTTCCTAATAAAACCATTAGAAAGGCAGATTTAACATCCATTTGAAATAACTTTAGATCTAATGCAGATGCATAAGCAAGTAAAATTCTAATAGCCTCAAGTCTAGCCACTGGTGCATAGGTTTCATCAAAAGTCTATGCCTTCTTCTTGACAATAGCCTTGAGCCACCAGTCTGGCCTGGTTTCTTAGATTACACCAGATTCATCCAATTTGTTTCTGAACACCCATTTGTGCCGATCACAGGATGGTCTGATGGTCTAGGAACAAGTGACCATACTTGGTTTCTTTTGAATTGATTTAATTCATCTTGCATTGCTATTATCCAGATTCATCAGTTAAGGTTTCATTGACTGTCTTAGCTCTATTTGAGATACAAACGCAAGGTAATCACAAGGAATCACGTTACCTCTTGTTCTTACCCTATAGATGGATCACCAATGATGTTTTCAGGTGGGTGATCTTTTGTATCTCCATTCCTTTGGAAGAGTTTCATGAGAAATTTCTTCTTGTTGTAATTCTTCCAGAGGCGGATCATCCTTGTTTTCAAGTGATGTGTCTTTCAGTTATTGGACAGTTCATCTGCATCATCATTATCACTTTCTACTTCCTTCCTCAAGGAAGGGTTAGTTTCATCAAAAATAATGTGTACAGACTGTTCAATCAATAAGGTACGTTTATATAAACACTCTATAGCCTTTGGGTTTAGAAGTGTATCCCATGAAGATGCCTTCTCTGATTTGGCATCCAACTTACCAATATCCCTTTTTCCGTTGTTGTGTATAAAGCAAGGACATCCAAAGGTTCTGAAATGGCTGATCTTTGGCTTCTTCCCTTTAAATAGCTCATATGCAGTCTTCTTCAGGATTGGCCTGATCATGACTCTGTTGACAATGTAGCTGGCTGTGTTGACTGCTTCTGCCCAGAAATATCTTGGTAACTCATTTCACAAAGCATGGTTCTTGCCATATCCAAGAGAGTTCGGTTCTTTCGTTCGGCTATACATTTTGCTGTGGTGTCCTTGGTGCTGGGAAATTGTGCTGAATTCCTTGATCATCACAGAATCTAGCAAACTTTTCATTTTGGAACTCACCACCATGATCAGATCGAATGGATACTATACTGAACTTCTGATCTTTCTGGACTTTCCTGCTGAAGCTGACAAAATTATCAAAAGTATCATTTTTATGTTCTAAGAATGATACCCATGTGAATCTTGAGTAGTCATCTACTATAACAAATCCGAAATTCTTTCCTCCAAGACTGGTAGTTCTCATTGGCCCAAATAGATCCATATGTAGGAGCTCTAAGGGTTTTGAGGTGGTCACCACCGTCTTTGACTTGAAGGAACTCTTTGTGTGCTTTCCCTTAGCACAAGGTCTGCAAACACTTTCTAATTTACCATTGATTTTCGGTAGACCTTCCACAAGATTCCTCTTTCTGAGCTTGCTCAAGCCATCCAAGCTGCAGTGGCCTAGCCTTCTGTGCCACAGATCAGTTGATTTGTCTTTGCTGGCTACCAGACATACATTTTGCTCTTTGAGTTCTTCAAGGTAGAGCACGTACAGATTCTTCTCTCTATTTGCTTCAAAGATGACTGCTCCATCCTTTAGTATGCTGCATTTTGACTCTTGAAATTTGATTTGATGTCCTCTATCACACAGCTGACTTATACTGATGAGGTTGTGCTTCAATCCTTTGACTAACAGCACATTTCTATGACTGTTTTTCCTTTGCTGTTTACTGATCCACTGCCTACTACAGTTCCTTTTCCATTATCTCCATAAGTGACTGTTCCTTCTTCATCTTGGAGATGGAGAAAAGCTTCAGGTTTCCTGTCATGTGCCTTGAGCACCCACTATCCAAATACCATTTGGATGCTCGAAGGTTAACCTGAAATAAAGACATCAAGATTTAGGTACCCAAGTTCTGTTTGGTCCTGATGGGTCAGTATCATTATTTTATGTTTTATTATCCACTTCTTATGTCTTGTTGGACAGGTGATTTTAAATGTCCTAGCTTATTACAGTGACTACAACATGATGTTATTGTTACTCTTTCTATGTACTTAAAATTCGCTTTATATTCCACATCTTGTTCTGGAGTGAATTTAGGAGTTGATATTTTTCAGGATAGATATTTCTTCTTCATAGACTAGCTATGTCTCATTTACTGGAGGTATGTATCCTATACCTCGTTTGTTCTTACCAGATCTTCTAGCACCCTTTAGTAATAAGGAGTTCTTCCCATTTGTAAATTTTCTAAGGTGCTTGCTAGTGTATTGTTTTCTTCATTTAATTCTTTTACCGTTTTTCTTAAATCATCTGAGCTTTCCTGTTTTTCTAGTTGAATGATTTGTTTGTTCTTGTCTTTTAAGTTTTCACATAATAGTTCATTTCTTCTATTAAGCTCCATTATTTGTTTTTCTAGTTCTCTCATTTTCAGATTTTAAATCTGAGTTGGTATTTTCGAGATAGGTGATATTTTTCTTGCTAACTTAAGTAGTTTAGACACTTCTATACTTATCGTAAAGTTCATTAAAGGCACTTTCCAAAATATCGAATCTGAATCATTACAGGAATCAAAAGAGGAATCAGAAGTTATCTTATCCCCGGTATTTGCCATAAAAGCCAGGTTGGCTTCTTCTTCTTCACTGCTGGAGCTTGACTCACTGTCTGAGTCGCTGCTGTTTTCCCATGCAGCTGCCATGGCTTTCTTTTTGTATCTTCTGAAATTCTTGGAGCTGTCCTTCTTCTTGTGATCATTTTTCTTTAGCATTGGACAGTCTGCCTTGATATGTCCAGGCTTCTTGCATTCATAGCAAAGTGGCTCATACCTCTTCTGATCTTTTACGTCTGGTCTCTTGAGGTCTTTGTTTTTCTTGAAGTACCTCCTACCAGTCTGGAACTTCTTCTCTTGGCCAAGATTCTCTGCAATCTTTTTGACAGCATAGCTTCTTCATCATCACTATCTTTGCTATTTTCACTGTTATCAAGGATTCTTCAGATGAGTCCTCATTAGCTTTAAGCGCATTGGACTGCTTCTTTCTACTGGAGGATTCTCCTAATCTTTCCATGTTATTTCATGGGCCATGAGAGACCCGATGAGTTTTTCTACTGACATTCTCTTAAGGTCATTAGCTTCTTCGATAGCTGTGACCTTGGCGTCCATGAAGATGGCAAGGATCTGAGAATCTTCCTTACCATATCTGCAATCTCATATGACTTTCCTAGACTGGCTAGACCATTAGTGATGTCAGTAAATCGACTAAACATTTGGGTAATAGACTCACCTGATTGCATTTGAAATCTTTCATACTAAGTGACAAGAATGTCGATTCTTGTCTCCTTTACTTTGTCTGTACCCTCATACGTAATCCTTAGCTTTTCCACATTTCCATGGAGGATTGCATGCTGAGACTCTGTTAACTCCTTCTTGCTTAGAGCACAACATAGAATGCTCTTGGCTTTACAGTTCAAGGAGATTTTCTTTCTATCTTCATTGTCCATTGTGCTTTCTCATTTGTGACGACCAGATCACCTTCTTCCACTATCGACCAGATTTGATAGTCGTGGCCTTGTAGAAAGTATTCCATCCTGGTCTTCCAATACGTATAATCTTCACCGTCGAACAAAGGAGGTCTGTTGACAGACTGACCTTCGAAGTGACCTTGGGCTGCCATGGATCTTTACTCTTCAGATCGTTGGATCTTGTTCTTTGTCGAAGAGACTTGCTCTGATACCACTTGTTGCCCGGTTGGCTAACCCAGAGGGGGGGGTGAATGGGTCTTTAAATAAAATTTATCTGATAAAACCTGAACTCAACAAACATAAAGAGTTCTTGAAAGAGATTAGCAATGGTTAGTAAAAACAACAATCACACAATGAAGACAAACACACAACACACAGATTTATCCTGGTTCGGATCTCCTCTCCTTAGGAGTCCTATGTCCAGTCCCTGAGCAACCCTTAGGATTTCACTAACTAGGGTACAGTCCCCCTATGGACAAAAACAACCACCCAGCTCAGCTGGTCTTCCTTCACTCCTGAAGGGACACAACACCCTGGTACCACAGTCTTCCTTCACTCCTGAAGGGAACAACACCACCCTGGAAACCACCAGGTCTTCCTTCACACACGAAGGGAAGAACACAAAAAGTTTGAAGGAAATGACTAGCCCCTAGATCAAGCTTTTACAAAACTCAATCTGAAGCTACAAGCACTGAGAGACGAAGATCTACACAAAGTGCACTCTCTCAGAACTAATCTAGCTCTTCCTTGATTTTTCTTCTCACAGCATAAGGAGCTAAGAGCCAAGATGGAAAAGAAAGAATTTCTGGCTCTAGAGATCTTGAAGACTTGAAAGCTCCAGAGTTCTTGGCTGTCTTAAAATATCAATAATGCTTTCTTCTTCAATGCTTTCTTCTTGAATGCTTAATGTCTTCAGAACTTCGTCTTGTATTTGTATCTCCAATTTGAATGAGGACAAGGAGATGACCGTTGTCTCACAGCTTTGGTGTACGTTAGACTGAAGGATTTGTGGAAGCTTCCTGTCAACAGTCTTTTGTTCTTTGGAGCACGCAAAGTGATGAGATCTTCTGAGTTGGCTTGTAGATCTTTCTGTGTCCAATGTTGTAGGATAGTACGTCCTCAAGGTTCTGCAAGATTGAGCTTTAATGGTAGACAGCTATTACTATCTCCAGATGTCAATCAACGTCAGAGCAGATAGACACAAATATAGTAGTAACACTTTATCGTTCTAGAGGATGCATGCAGAGAATACACGAGAATGGAAGATATGTTCTGTGTCCATGCAGAGATACGTTCAGTCTTTATTAAATGCATGGCAGTCAAACAGACGTGATGCGACTTTGACTATTCAACGTATCTTAAATCAAGATAAACAAATAATTAATAGAAACATGACTTATGCAATCGTTATGATAGTCTGATAGAATCGTTATGAACAAATTGCTATAGTGTCAAAAGAAGTCGTTATGATAACTTATGAAATCGTTATCACAACCAAGTCGTTATAACTCCTAAAAGAATCGTTACGCTTACTTATAGAAACGTTATGACGAACAAGTCGTTACAACTTTCTAAAGGAATCGTTATGATAACTTACAGAGTCGTTCTGACGAGCGAGTCGTTATAACTTTCTAAAGAAATCGTTACGATGACTTACAGAGTCGTTCTGACGAGCGAGTCGTTATAACTTTCTAAAGAAACTTACGAGTTACAGAATCGTTATAATGAGCAAGTCGTTATAACTTCTGAAGGAGTCGTTACGATAACTTACAGAGTCGTTACAACTTCTGAAGGAGTCGTTACGATAACTTACAGAGTCGTTATAATAACCAAGTCGTTACAACTTCTGAAGGAGTCGTTACGATAACTTACAGAGTCGTTATAATGAGCAAGTCATTATAACTTCTGAAGGAGTCGTTACGATAACTTACAGAGTCGTTATAATGAGCAAGTCGTTATAACTTCTGAAGGAGTCGTTACGATAACTTACAGAGTCGTTATAACATCGACTTGTTTGACACAGCAAGGTTATTTAATCTTACAAGTAAATCGTTGTTCTTGTGAGGAAGTCGTTACAGTTAATGAAGGAATCGTTATGGCTCTTCTGAAAAAATATGTATGTAAGACTTACCACAAATGCTTGACTTTCTTTGGGTAATTCCTGTGCTTAAGGCTAATAAAGGAAGTTAGAAAAACTTTTGACAGTGTTTTGTTTATCACCAAAATAGGCATGTAATTAATTTAAAAGTATATGGGATGGACTGTTCATCACCTCCTCGGCGCACTCCATGTCTCGAACGTATGCTCCAACTCGTGCGTCCAATTGTGACTCCTACTGAACAGCTGGCTACTCTGTCTGCGGATCTGCCTGCTGCTCTGGTACTGTTGGGTGAGGGACTGGCGGCTGACCTCCCACTATCGTTACTACCCTGGAGCCATGTCCCATGAATAAGGTCCTGAAGAACTGCTCGGCCATGGGGAACCAATCGCATACTGCTATGTGGGGGCTGATACACTGCTGCTGCTGCTCACCCGCTCATGTTGCTACTGCTGCCTCCTGAGGCTGTGCCATGAACCTGCCTCCGCTGACACATCCTCCTGAACCTAACCTGCCGCTGGCATATCTGACTCACCCTGCTGCTCCATCAGCTCTCTGGTCTGCCTACACCTGCGCGGAGCCATATATTGCACGACACACAACCAACAAGGTTAACGACACTAACTTGGATGGCTAGCAGTGTACTTGTACTACTGTTTGGACTTCCTATTGCAGTTTAAAGCCGCTACAAATCCTATTATGGTCTCGCTCTGATACCAATTGTAACGACCACGAGAACCTGACCCTCGGCCCAAGTCGAGACCCGATTTTCACGGTCACCGCCCACAGATTTGGGGACCGAAACGGGCTATAACACAAGTCTAACAGAATATGTGAAGGAAATAAACACCAACTACTGAACAAGGAGCACATTTGCGGAAGCAGAAAGAAGAGCAAGACCACAACATAACACTCTAGGAATAGTCCCAACACATACAATGAGTACAAGTAAGAAAGGGGAAGAATAGGTCCCTTAGGGGCATACCCCAAGGGTGAAGTACAACTGAAGGGGGAATACCACTGCTAGCTACGAGGACGACGACTACCACCCACCACCTCCTCCGCGACGAGCACCCCGCCGCTGCTGAGAATTCTCACCTGTGAAAAGAGGGATGAGCTTCACAACAGAAGCTCAGTAGGGACTACCAATCACCTATTGGCTCTAACAGGCGGGAAAGAATATATATAAACAAATTAAATGACAGCAGTTATATACATTCTAAGCTACACAGAAAAGTGTGGAAGCAATGCTAACTAACTAGCAACAGTACAAAGGAGACAGCACGGTCAGAAACTCCGTAGAACCTGCACGTTGTGACCACCACACGGCTGGCAACGCAGACAGAGAGAAAATTTCCTGGACAAGAGAAATTAGCTACGGAAACCACAACCACTAGTCAACCGGTCAGGAGCGTCCACTAACGTCATACCCCCGACCCAGGTCCAAACCTCCACTTCTCGTTAGAGTGGGGCAGGAACACAATGAAACAACACAGTAACCGCCGTAGTCTGGCCGGACTACGGTCCCACGCCTGGCCTCTCTAGGTGGTTACGGGGCCACAAAGAGTGAGGCAGTGAGAAAAGGACTGGCTGCCTTGCACCGGGTAGAACTCCGGCCATCCTCGGTCCCAGACCAACCAAGAAAGCTCTGCAAACAACTCGACACCACTGTCCAACCACCGTTTTCCCCTCCAATCCAGAGTTCGTGACTCGAGCACGCCCGTCTCCCCAAACACTCCCTCTAAGGCACACGAGGATGGGGGTCCAGGTAAATGGTGAAACCTCTCTCACGGGATAAGCCCTCAGGTGCCGAGTAAAGGGCGAACGACTAGTGTAGGACTGTACTAGGAACTAGCACTAGTGCCATGGGTACAGAAAGAACCAGAAACAGAGAAGACTCCATGAAAAATAGAACTCTGCAAGGACTTACCTATATCCGATACTGTCACGACACCCCATGTCGTCGCGACACTGCCACGACTCCCCTGGCTGTCGCAACATTGTCGCGACGCCAGGGCCGGCCGGGACCATGTTGCAAGGCCCCAGAGCATCGCGGTGATGTCGCGGCGGCCATGCCGGTCGCGACATCATCGTGACCCCTAGCCGGTCGTGACCTCAGTCGAGAGGGGTCCCGGGACAGTTCTCCCAAGGACCACCCCAAAACCAGTACAACGACACCAATAGTGGGAGGGGAACATGGGAAACGCTAGGAAAACATATAAATAGACAAACCACCCTCACAACCCCATGTATCATGCAATAAACATGGAGATCTACACTCAAAGGAAACCTCTCCACGAATGAGGCATGGATCTCACACCCCACAACCCCAACACAACGAGAAACCAAGAATCTCAAGGGGGAGGGGATCATGCTAGGACAAGAGGGAGAAGAGGAGTCCCTACCTCAAGGAGTAGAGCCGACCCCTTGGGGCCTTCACGTCGGAATGGCCACCTCCTCCTCACTCCCACCACCACGAGCACGACGCCTACACCAAGGAAACTTCACCTCCTCGCCACGAGCACCATGAATAAGCCAAGAACACAAGAGGGCTCGGGGAGGGGAAGAAGGAAGAAGTAGAAGGAAAGAAGAAGGAGAGGGGAAATGGGCGCCGGCCTCGATTTTGAACTGATGGGCCCAGAGACGCGACGGGCGGGTCGGCGCGATAGAGAGCATGTCACGACGCCCACTAGCATCGCGACGATGTCACGACCGCTTGGCCCGACATGACACCAAAAGCGTTTAAACCTCGAAGACTAGGAAAACCTGAATGTGACATCTACTAGGTCGCGTCAACGCTGTACGCACCTGACACCCAATAAGCCGTTCTGACAGAAAGGACAATCTGTCAGAATGGTAAGAACGAAGTCGCGTTGCCTCCAGACGGCGCGACCAGAAGGCGATGCCTCCAGACGGTGCGATGAGAACACGTCGTCCACGGCGGGCGAGACAACATCCATGGTCGCGACCAGCAGGTCTGTCGCGACCCTGAGGACGGGACTAGGGCCCAAGGGATCCGGATCTTACAATGCTTGTTCTTGTTCAAAGTATTCCTGGTTTTTCTAAGTTAAGAGCCTAGTGGAACACCTATGATTTGCCTAAATGTCTGATCATTAGAGGGTTAGGATTTCCTGAACCTCACCCCACGCAAGACTCACCTTGTTTCAACCTGTTCTTGAGAAACATGACCCTTGTTCCTAGGAAACATGGCCAATTTTTCTTGACCAACCCAGATAGGAACCCCTCTGATTTGTTCATGTCACAATGCAATTCTGGAACCATTAGATTGGAAATGCACACTTCAAGATTGATCATATGCTAGTTCCATCAACCTCCTTGTTGGAATCATTGTGTAAGTCACTTGTCAACTTTGACTGTTTTTTCTTGTTAAGCTTCAAACGGCCCTTTAGGCCACCTCGACTGTTCGTTCTTGTATACTTTGACTGTCACTTGATTAGCCCTTCCGGCCACTATGATTTGTCCTATATATAGGAGAGCAACTAGTATGACAGTAACCTAAAATACCTTGTACATGTTAAAAGTGGTAAGAATGTGAAGATTATTCTAATGACTCTTAATTTTCTTTGATTATATTCCCTTGTGATTAACTGAAACTCCACCTTTGAATTTGCTTGTCTTGAATCCGAAATCAAAAGAAATGTATAGGAACCCCTTTAAGCTTATTGCATTACTTGATCCAACATGACTGTTTGATTATACTCTTGAAGTTCCTTGATCTGAGCTTTTATTTTGGCCTCTACTACTTCCTATACTTCTGTCCTTCTTTACTCTGAATGGCTATATGTTCTTAAATTCGGCACTATTATTGGGATGATATCATTGATCAAATGCTTGTGCAATGGGGTCTGATCCAATCTTGGGGAGGATCACCCCCTCGTACTTTTTAACCTGGGGAGTTTGGATCAACAAATATGAGTGGTTATGTAATATTGGAAAGTGTCTTTTGTTGTATGATATGAATGATGAATGTTGTGCTAATTGATATGATATGTTGATTCGTTCGTTTGACTTGATAAGTTTGATTCGTTTGTAATGGTCAATATCTGTTCTTGTCACATGTTAGATTGGATCATAGTTTGACTATTGTATCATTCTCATGACTTCACAATTAGCATGATTTGCTTTGAATTCTATAACTCTTACCTGTTGTAATCATGCTTCCTGTTGCCTGATCTCCTGCTTGCTATCCTTGAAATTTCAATCTGTTAAAATGTTAATTAAGTATACTTTGCCTGCACCATGAGATATAAATCGTACTGGGATTGTTTGCTCATACCTATTAACATTTCAAGTAAATTTTGGAGCATGTTTAGCATGTAACTACCCTATAGTGTGGAGAGCTTGGAAGCTCTTTGGAGGAGTTTTAATTCTAAATTTTTTGATGTGTGAGTGATTCATG
>CM024758.1:22254298-22342153 GCA_014218235.1 Colocasia esculenta
TCTTTGCCCTCATGTCCTGCGACGCTATCCGACTCCCCCCACAAAAGGAGATTGTCAATCCGAGGCCAATACTTCAAAGTACTGTACCTACCATAGGTCTCTCGGTCATGAACTCCATAATTGCTTCACCTTTCGAGACTGGGTGTATGACATGAACGACCAAGGTAGGATTAATTGGGAGGACGTCAAGGTTGCCATAGCCAGGTCTAGTATACCAAAGGGGACCTTGGTATTGTGCAAAACTCTCGCCCCAACCACCAAAACAAACAACCTCCCTCCTCCTCTAGGTCCCAGGAAAAGGTCAATACCATGACACATTCGGAACCCCGGGTCATGAGGAGAGAGCAACAATGGGGAGTAGAAGATTTTAAGGAATGGTACCCATGTCCCTCCATAGGACCTCCGGAGCTTCCACCACATTCGAGGCCCGCGAAACGGAGCGTCCACAGCAGGGTGAGCGATAACGCCCCGTAGACTTAAATATCATGTCAACAAGTATGCTTTAAAGTGTTTAATGTCTTATCAGCAGGGTAACTCTAGAGAGAATAACGAGAACAATACAGAGAGTAATGGTACACGATGACGAGGAACAATAGCACAAAGCACAAGAGTATAGCACAACAAGTATGATAAGGATTGGCCGTATAACAAGATAACAGTAAAGTTGCACAACAGTGCACTAGTCACGATAGCAGTGTTGGTCTATATTCTTCCAACCACGAGTTCAAGTAAACAATAATTGACTGTTGATTGTCATAGATTAAATCTTCCGAGTTCATGCGTTAGGTGTATGCCAATCACCTAGATCATTAAACCCCCGTGAGTATAGCCTTTCGGGCTCTCATCCAGGACCAGATCGGGCCCTTATAATGTTGCCTAGCATAATCATGTTTTTATCTTAGACATCAAATGAATGGCCAAATAGAGTACCAAGAAGAGATGCGAGTTATTGAAGAATAGACGAGAGTACAAGAAAACATGAATAGACGAGTAAGTAAGTATAAAATGAGAACTAAGGGTCCTTGTACAAGAAACATCGAGTAAACAGGCGATAGTAACAGTTGCACAACATGCCAAATTGGTGCTGGCAGTAAGGTGGGATTCACTACCTTCCCACTGGCCATGTTATGCGCAGGTCCAGAGGTCCGGCGTGATTCAAGATAAGAACGAGATCTTTCTAAGGCCGATTGGATCTTACCGATCTCTAGAAGGTTATCATAGGCGTTAGGGTACACCAGCTCGTCGACCATGTGGGAACCCATGGACAGAGGAGACTTACAGAGGCCTTGAACAAGGATTCACTAGTTCGGCAGAAGGAATTCCGACGGAGAGTTCGTCTAAGTCAAGAGAAAGTGTGTATATAGAAACAAGTGCCTGACGTTTTAGAGGAATTCCAGAACAGTGGAGCGTCGGTAACGGTAGTCCCCAAACATCGCGAGAAAATGAGATAAGTTCATTTAAAAATATGCCAAGTTAATTATATAATTGATATACATTACCAGATGTATTATAAGATATTTTCATGCCAAGTTAAGCCATATTGGATGATTCAAGTGTGTGCACGTGTAAAAAATCATAGATAGAAAGAGGTCAGGTGCATGTCTTTTAAATCACTCAATATACATTAAATTATAACAGGTATATTTACTATGTGTATGACTGTTAACAAGGGGTTTAAACACTGTAGAAGGTTAGCGCTTCACATATCATGGCTTTCATGCAAAAACCACAGATCGCGACGTACCCTGTAAGGGTCGCGATAGGGTCAGATCAGAATGCGACAAGGTGGTCAGGTCAGGAAGCCAGATCGCGTCGGTGTTGCCTGTCGCGTTCAGAACGCGACAGTACTGTGTGGCGACAGGCCCTGAGAACGCGGCCTATCAGGTCCTGCGCCTGAGTTCGAGCGGGAAGAGGACAACACCTTGGATTGCGGTCCAAGTTGCCCTATTTTGACATAGCTTTGTTCAGAAATTAAGAACTAATTGTATAGTGGTGAAAAATTACAAAATCACTTGAAAACTGATCTAGATATGTGACGGTACTTACATTTAATAAGAATTTTAAAACAAACATGGTTTCGACTTGTTTTGAACATGATCAAGTACGAGTAACACAGAACATGGTACAGTGAAGGTAAACGATTTAATTCGAGCAACATACTAGATGGAAATTAGGGCTTTTAGGGGCAAAAGATGCCTAGCATCCATCAGTATCTCCAGTTAAAATCCCAGGGTATGGGGTCGAGTATACATGGAGATCTAGAATTAAGATGAAGGGTCGGGCTCATGATCGTGCAGAACTTCAAAAATCTAGAAGAAAAGATTTGCTCGATGGAAAATTATGAAACAAGAGGGGTTTTGTTCCTGATGGATGGAACAATCTACAAACGAAATTAATTAGGTTTTGCTCATGAGAATGCCTACCTTTGACTCATTTGATCTTCTAGGGTTAGAACTTGAAGAACACGGGTTGATGCTTGGTCCAGCCTTCCCCCACGAGTTCCTTTGCTCTTTGGCCTCCTCTCCTCGTCCAGCAAGCCCCAACAACATGTTAGGGCCGACCATGGAGAGTTTAGAGAGTATTTAGGTTTCCTTTTCCTATTACAACTCCTATTCCTCTTTATTACGAGATTTCCTATTTCCTTTCAACCTTCCAAGCTTTCCCACTCCTAATTGGGTTAGGTTGGGATGCAATTTCGTGGCCAACCTATTAGGGTAGGGTTAGCAGTCCAATTCCAACTCAAATTACTTATTTTAATGCTTTAATATCCCTTTTCTATTAGGTAATATTTACGTTACGATTTTGGGTATTTTCCTATTATTCCTCTTTTAAAAATCCATATTTGGCCCAAAAATTTCTAGAGGGTCCATTTAGCAAAGCCCAATACTTGTTTTCTTTTAATGGTTTCAATAAATTCTCTTTTCTTTGATTTTCCAATTGAGTTAATTTTAAATATTATTACATTTTTATTTTTCGAAAAATCCAGGTTGCTACATGGCATGTGACATTAAAAGTTCTTTGTGTGGGTTGTGATATGTGCTAACATGATGATTCACATGCTTGCTTTTTTCTGATTGTGCATGCTTCTTAACCGTAGTGGATTTTTTACCATTTACTGGTTTCCTAGGATGCATAATTTTCTTAGCATGAGAGTTCAATTTAGCATTCTTCTCTTTTGTTTTAGCATGAGAGGTGCATGGAACGTTAAAAGCATGGACAAAAGAAGTTGCCATTTTTGACTCAAAATATTTGTTCTTTTTACTTTTAGGGGAATAGCCTAACCATGTCTATTAGTGTTGACTTTAATAATAAGTACTCCATCAAGCTTTTATTTCTCCTTCATGAGTCCAAAGATAGTGGACTTAAGCTCATCTATTGTTTCATGCATTTTTTTGACAGAATTTTTAGAAGTTTTAAGATTCTTCTCAAGTTATGAAACTTAGCTTTCAGCAATTCATTCTCATGGATCAATTAAGAATTATCATATAGATCTATGGCATCATAAAATTCAGATATGTCCTGATCTTTATCAACAAAAGCAATTTAACCTTGAGTTCCTCATTTTCAGATTTCAAAGAATTATTCTGATTTTCAAGCATGCTTAGTTTTTCAAAAACGCCATGATCATGAGCGAAGCATGCCAATTCTTGTTCATATAGCTCAATTTTACTTTGCATGATTTCATTTTCATCATGATGATTTTCACATTTCAATATGAGTTCAAGACATGATATACAGGAAACTTCATCATGTAATATGCCTTCAATAAGAATTTTTAAGCCTTTTTTTATTTTTTGATTTTCCTACATTTTTCATGCAAAACAGAATA
This sequence comes from Colocasia esculenta, assembly GCA_014218235.1. Classification (NCBI taxonomy): domain Eukaryota; kingdom Viridiplantae; phylum Streptophyta; class Magnoliopsida; order Alismatales; family Araceae; genus Colocasia; species Colocasia esculenta. The sequence continues at coordinate 22,258,128 of CM024758.1, forward strand.
CATTTCTTCCATCCCCTCAAGGGTAAAAGATTCACAGTCATAATTTACCTCAGAAGATTCATCCTCAAAAGCCATAAGACCGCATTCCTCCTTCTTGGATTATTTGACCTCTTCGACATCAGAGGATGACTGGTCGGAGTCGCTCCACGTGGCGACCATGGCTTTAACATTTTAGTTCTTCCCCTTTTTCTACCCTTTTAGAAATACTGGGCATTTAGTTCGATGCCTTGTCATTCGTGGCAATCATCTCCTTTCTGCTAGAATCTCTTCTTGTTTTTGTTCTTGTAGTCTTTGGGAAGTGTTGCATATTGTGGCCTTTTCTTTCTAAAAATTTTCTGAAGCGTCGTGCTAGCTTAGCCATTTTCTGATACCAATTGATGGAAAATCGGTATGTGCGATGGTCAACTTAACCAACAGGGGAGGGGTGAATTGGTTATCGCTTATTTAAAAATTTCATTAACATGGATAGATTAAACTTACTAAGCAACTCTATTAAGTTAGATGCACGGCGGAATATAACAAGAAATAATGATACCAACTATCCTAAATGAGTAGAATGGAGGTAGAAGAGATTGATCAAACCACAGAATATGCACGTAGGATTTTAGAGTGGTTTGGCCAACACACACATATGCGCCTACGCCTACTACGTCATACTGCATGAGGATTTCTCTACTAACTTATTCTAGGTACAAGTACAAACCCCTCACCCACAATTATTTCTGGGGACAACACAAACCCTACCTCATTTTTGGGAATGAGATAACCCGATGTATAGCATGCCACACGCACCACACACAAACCACAACAATTGTTCTTGGTTTAAATAAGAACAAATGGTAATATGACAGTAGAATGACAATTAAACACAAAGATAAAGATTCCCCCTGTATGTAGTTGTCTTTCTTGACACTATCACAATGTAGAACAAGTTGATGTAGAGAGCTTCAGAACAACATTTTGCAGGATGCAGCACCAAGTCCATGCCTATCAGAAGAAGAACAACTTCTTGGAACATCTGAAAGTCTTTTGGATGATGAAGATTTGTTCTTCAACCTTCTATAGATGCGGAGCTTTTATTTGCTCTCTCTATGAATAGCAAAATCCTTCTTGAACTCTAGCGCACGAGAGGTGTCTTGGAGGCGACTATCTCACTTTCTTCATCATGATACTAAGTGTGTTTATAGTGAAAGACCCCTAGAGGATCTCTAAGAAATGTACTTGTGCACACCAGGGCAAGAGTTCCACTTGAGGAAAGAGTTCGATCAGATTAGGAAACCCGTCACTGAAATCGGTTGTCCAATTCTGGAGAATTGGTCGTCTGATTTCTGGTTCTTCCCTTGGTGTCGACTCTCTCTCCTTCATGTGTCGACATGCTTCAAAGAATTGAACGTCCGATTTCATGAAATCAGTCATCCGATTTGGACTGTCTTCAAACAAGTGTTCCTGGGAAAAGCAGTCGTTCGATTCTTCAAGATCGATAGTCCGATTTCCTATTTCTTCAGTAATTGGAAACTTTTCTTCATCAATCGATTGCTTGGTCACCAATCAGTAGAATTTGAACAACAATCAATTGGCCTACCATTTTTGGTCGATCGATCCTTAGAATTAGTCGTCTGATTTTAGTTGTTCACCAAACGATAGCTTTACTATTCACCAATCAATTGGTCATTTCTTCATCAATCGATTGAGGATTTATGTAGGTCAGTCGTCCAATTCTCATATTTTGGATTGATTTTGTCAAATCAGCCATTCAATTTGCAAAACCTTCCTCATCGACTGAAGTGCCACTTCGACTGACGCTTTATACACCTTCGACTGATGGGTGATCAATTGTCTGATTCTTAAAATAGATCGTCTGATTGTCAGTTTTGCACAATCCACATTTCCGTTTAGTCCAGGACTTGGTTTTAATGATATTGACTTATCAATGTGATTTTGGCCTATTTTTCTGCACACTTAGCACACAAATTAGACCCTCAAAATGAATGTAAATAAATCAAATACTTGAGTCATTGCCATGAACACTAGTTCTATGCCTTCTCGTGTTATCATCATGAATGACACTTAGTATTTTTGTGATCATCAAAATCTACAGAGTATAACAAAAGTGAGCAGGGTGGATGGGAATCAATGAGGGTGCAGGCGAGCAGCAGGGGTGGGAGAAGGTTGAAGAAGCAAATTTAAGGAAGAAAAAAGGACGATGGAGTACGTGACGAGTTGGAATGGGGACAAAAAAGAAAGATTAATGGATGCAAAGCCAGAAGAGGGTGGAGAGGGCAGAGCTGGCAACTAATAGAAGGGGGTTTGGGACCACACGACCGAATGGGGTACAAGAGGTGGAAAAGGGGGTTGAATAGAGAGAATCACAGGGAGATCTACCTACAAAATACTCTATGAAAATAGAGGCATAGATCAGAGAAGATGAAGACGAATCTTACAAGAAATAGGGGTGTGTGTGTGCTCGGTGGGTGGGGGGGGGGGGGGGGGGGGCACATAGGCACCTGAGGGGACGGCAGAAGCTAAGAGCCAACACCAAGAACCACTGCAACCACTAACGACGACGTCGGTGACCAATCCGCCAAGGAAACAGCGTGAGAAGTGAACCCTAGCGAGACTACCCAAAGCTTCTCTAACTAGAAGAGTGATAGAGAACGTGAAGAACCTCTCCTGTCAGTGGTCTAAATTTTTGGGTTATTTCTTCTTATTCATGGAGGCTCAAAAACTTAAAAAGCCCCCAACCTGACTTTATGTTCATCTAAAAGATAGTCTTCATTGTTTTCAGGCAACAAAAAATTGGAAAAATAATGAATTGGAAATGACATCTCAACTATGTCATATGGCATCTACCATTTGGTGTACAATCATCATAATGCACCGAAATCTATTTTCTGAGTTTCTTGATTCCCTTCAAGCCATCAACTTGAAACATGCAACTTATCACTTTAAACACGTTTGACAAATAATTATACCATTTAAAAAATCTTTTGTAATCATCAAAATAAATTAAGAGAACTCAATAGTAACAACTAGGCTTCCCATGGAACTCACTCTCACTAGTGCTAAAGTTCGAATAAATCGTTGTAATGTTCTTTACTTCCTAAAGACTGTCTTCATTAAGAGACACTTATGCCAATGTGGATGTTGGAGTCAAAAAATGAGAAAAAAAAATCCTTTATCCTACATTCTATTCATTTTATTCATGAGAGACTAGTCAAGAGGTTTCCAATAGACAAAGTGAAGGAAATTTATCAACCCCAACATTTCCTTTGTAAGGACTAAGCCTCTCCACTTTGGAACCCATTACAAATGTTAGAGTCAAAACATGAAAAATTGGCTGATGGCCTAAAATTACATATGCCAAATTAAAACTGAATATAGATTGCCTCTGTCACGTCCCGACATTTAGCAATGGAATTTATCGGGATGTGTGAACGATACAAACGTGAGTATCACAGTTGAGTAGCTCATAGTAACAACTAAATATAACAACACACTTGAGAAATAATATTGTCAACAAAAGTACTCTCTATTTCATTTCCAGTCAACTAATTAAAAACCTTACATCAATCGAGCCAGCCATAGGTCCCATTATTCAAATGTCATAATAAACTTTATGAATATGTATCGTCATTACAAATACTATTCCAATGACTATCCCTAGAATCAACTCCACTGTGAGGGTACTCATCAATCTTGCTCTGCCCCATCGGTGTCCACAAACTCCTCATCACTACCTAAAATGTTTAGGATGATAGGATGAGCAAACTAGCCCAGTAGGATTTACATCTCAATGTACGGGCACTAATGTACATGATTAACATTTTAAATAAGCAGGATATGAACAAGAACATGATGACTATGCATGCATTTCTAACAAGTCAAATAGCTGAATAGCACGAATATCAGAACAAATCAAATACTGACTTTCATATGCATTGGACAGGTAATTCAAGAATAGAATTTGTATCACAAGGATTGGCCATATCCACACAGATATCTCATATTCACATGATCTGACGTATCATATCAAACTTATCATATCAAACGAAGGCACATTCACACAAATCTTGCACACAGATCAGTGCCATGCCAAGCACCACAAGTCCATACTCCCGCGGATAAGTACGTTGGGGGCCTCCCCAAGACCAGACAGGTCCCCTATTGCACAGGCATTAGTCAAATGGACCGAAGTCCCACGTTGTGCCGATCAAACATTAACACATTATGGCCACAAATTTTCAATAACAAGCTCATAGTAATAAGGACATGATCATCCATAGAGTTCAAGGCATGACAAAAGCTCGAGAGATCAATTGGACAGCATAACAGCGTATCTTATGTTTCATAATTCTTTAATGTCTTGACAGGAGGATGACTAATGACGTATCGTACACGGTACAAGTGCTCTCTATCTCCAGGGTACTTCATGGTACAACCAGCTCGGTCTCTATGAGGGAATCCATAGAGTACAAAGACTTATGGAGGTCTTAGGGAAAAGATCGCTAGTCTGCCAATACGGAATGACCGGTAGAGAGCTCCAATTCCCCAAGAGGGGCGTGCCTAATCGTGCAACGTGTAAGTGTCGTGTCACAGAACTTTCCTAATCATGTATGCAATGGATGAACAATTATGGAAACATCGGAAAGCATCTAAATAAGGAAAGTCCACACGCAATAAACAAATAACATAATGGGAAAGCTCTTAACTAAGCAAGTCCACTCTAACATGTAATCTCCACAGATTCATATCACATTCTTATTATGCCAATTTCACATCAAGCTAGATCACAAGATAATAATCAAATGATATAGATCAATCAGTTCATATTGTACCTAAGAATCGTATTCATGTCTTTATAGTTTTCAAATGGGTTGATTTGTTTTTAGGCCAATGCGTCACTAAGTAACATGCTTACAGACTAAGAGACTAAACATACTGACTGACTTTCTGGAAAGAATAGTCTCGGGTCGGCCTTTAAGTCGCGTCAGAACCAATCGACGAACTTAGAGGAGCCATACACAGACAAAACACAGTTCGGTAACAAGCATGTAAATTGCGATGTACATACCCGTCGCGTATAAATCGCGACGGGTCATGTGGTCGCCATTCAAAGGGAATAGCGATGGTCAACACCGATGGTTAATACTACTCTCTCAATCGCAATGGGTCGACCTGTTGTGTTCAGGAGGTAGTTTTAAAAATGAAATATAAAAATATAGAAAATTCTTGGGAGGGAACCATGCCGAATCGCGACGGCCTATGTCGTCGCGTTCATGACAGGTGCTGAAAACCATGTAGTGCACAGTTCATGCATGCGGTTGACCAGTCAGACATGAAAAACGTGACGAACCTATCAGTTGCCTTTCACATAATCGCAACGTACTAGTACGTTGCGTTCATGCAACATGAATCGCGGCATCTGGAGTCATCGCGGTTTTGGATCTTGCTCGAAACCCAGAAAAAATGTAGCACCTTCATGATTGACCTATAACATGGAATCCAGTGACATTTAGACAAAACACTTCACACAAAAGACAACGAGGACAACTAGTAGAAGAAGATTCATGTTTTTAGTTTGACCCAAATCTATCTTGATTTGCTAAAATGCGATGAAGAATGCAAAAATCCCTAGACATACATGACTTAGGGAAAATGTTTAATACGATGAACATGCTTGATGAAAATTGGACAAATTAGATGCAAATTAAACTAGATATGATGCTTTTCAGATGGTATAGGTTTTGTTTAATTTCGGCTCGAGATCACCTACCTTTAGACAGATCTAAGAGATGTAAACACCCAAGTCGATGCAGAGCAAGGTTGAGGAAGAAGCTCGGTTATCCCCAGCCGTTCTCCTCTCCTCCTGCACCCTAGCTTGCTTGTCACGCCCGATTCGAAATATCGAAATGTGAGGCAGTTGCAAGTAAACGGGTACATAGCGAGTACTAGACACCAAACCATTGGACAAGAATAAATACTAAAGTAAACTCATCTCATTAATAAATTTCCAATGTCTAGTTACAACCACTAATATCAGAGCCATTCTATAGGGCCCAATCACATTGAATAAAAGCAAAATACTAAACTCAAATTCTAACAACAACTAGGACGCTAGGGTATGCTTGACTTCACTCTTGATCGTTCCCATCCTCTTGAGTGTAAGTCTCTTCCTTGGTCTCACCTGAGAACACATAACCAAAAACGCAGGGTGAGGATCAACCATGCTTTAAATGATTAATGTATTAAAAATGTAGAGTAAGTAATGACAGAGCGAGAGAGTCAAGTAGTGTAAGAGATAGCACGATAGCATGTATTTGAAATAGCACAAGTATCAAATATAGCACAAGCGTCGAGTATAGCACAAATAGCAAGATGGCCATAGCACAAATAGTACAAAGTATAGCAATAGCACAACGTGTATAGTATAGCACTTTGTTGTCAATAGACAATCAGAGAATATAGTACTTTTGATTGTCATTTAGATAGTCGATGTAGATAGTACTCGAGTGTAATGCCAAACACTCTAGTCATTTAACTCCCATGGGCAAATAGCACTTTGGGCGCACATCCTAGGACCAGACCGGGCCCTTTATATATTGCAGGTATTAGTTATGTTCGTTATCTTTAGACAATCAGTCAATGGCCAATAGAGAGTACCAAGAAATAGACGAGAGTATTAGATGAATAGACGAGATAGTAGAGAGAACGTGAATAGACGAGTGAGTAGAGTATAGATGAGAACTATAGGTCAATACACATAAAATGTCGAGTAACAGGCGATAGTGGCAGTTGCACAACACGTGCACTTGGTGTTGGCAGTCAGGTGGAATTCACTACCCTTCCACTGGCCATGTTATGCACAGGTCAGAGGTCCGACGTGATTCTAGATAAGAGTGAACTTCTAATAGCTGTTTGGACCATATTGATCTCTAAAGGGTTTCACAGGTGTTAGGGTACAACCAGCTCGTCGACCAAGTGGGAATCTATGGATAGAGAAGACTTACGGAGGCCTTGAACAAGGATTCACTAGTCGGTAGAAGGAGTATCCGACAGAGAGTTCGTCCATGTCAAGAGAAAGTGTGTATATAGAAATAAGTGCCCGACGTTCCAGAGGAGTTCTAGAACAATGGAGCATCGGTATCGGTGTTCCCAAAAACAACGCGAGAAATGAAGACAAGTCCTTTTTAAAATTGGGCAATTAAATATATAATTAAAATAAATTACCAGATGTCCTATGAGATATTTTTATGCCAAGTTAAGCCATAATGGATGGTTCAAAGTGTGTGCACATGTGGCAAGAAATCATGGACTTGAAAGTTCATGTGAAAGATTTTATTAATTGAAATATATCCAAGATTAACAACTTTGTTTGGTGTGTTTAAGAAAGTTAACAGGGCATGATATTACTGTAGAAAAATCAAGACTTTCAGAAAGAGGGGGTTTCATAACAAAACCCCAGATCGCGACGTACCCCTGTAAGGGTCGCGACATGGTCAGATCAGAACGCGACAGTGTCATGCACAGGTCGCGACAGGTAGACAGAGCAGGCTGCCAGAACGCGACATGGTGGCCTGTCACGTTCAGAACACGACAGGTACTGTGTCGCGACGGCCCTGAGAACGCGGCCTATTGGGCCGTCGCGTTCTCAGGTCTGCGCCTGAGTCCGAGCGGGAAAAGTGCAGCACCTTGGATTGCGGTCTAGGTTGCCTATATTTTCACACAGGTTCATTCATAAATTCATAACTAATTGCACAGTGGATAAAAGATTGCATAGTAACTTGCAAACTGATCTAGACATGTAAGGGTACTTACATTAAATAGGAATTTGAAAACAGACATGGTTTCGGCATGCTTCAAACAGGTTATTCACGAAGAACATGGAACAGTGTACAGTTGAGATGCAAGAATTAATTTGAGCAGGAGGATGGATGAAATTTAGGGCTTTCTGGGGAGAACGATGCCTAACATCCATCAGTATCTCTAGTTAAAAGTTCATAGCATGGGGTCAAAATATTCATGAAGTTTTAGATTATAGATGAAGGGTCGGGGTCATGACGAGTGCAGAACTTCAAAAATCAAGAAGACAATATTGGCTCAATGGAAAATTATGAAACTAAAGCGCTTTTGTTCCTGATGGTTGGAACAATCTACAGATAAAATTTTATAATTTTTGCTCGTGAGAATGCCTACCTTAACTCATTTGATCTTCTAGGGTTAGAACTTGAAGAACTCGGGTTGAAGCTTGGTCTAGCCTTCTCCCCATGAATTCCTCTCCTCCTTGGCCTCCTCTCCTCATCCAGCAAGCCCCAACAAATGTTAGGGCTAGCCATGGAGAGTTAGAGAGTATTTATGCTTGTTGGGTTTCCATTTCCAAATAGAACTCTAATTCCTATTAAATTCCGAGATTTCTTATTTCTATCCTCCTTCCAAGTCTTCCAACTCCAATTAGGGTAGGCTTAGGAATCCAATTCCAACACAAATAGATATTTTAATGATTTATTAACTACTTTTCTATTTAGGTAATATTTAATATACAAATTTGGGTATTATTCTATTATTCCTCTTTAAAAATCTCTATTTTGCTCAATAATTTCTAGAGAATCCATTTAACAAAGCCCATTACTTCTTTTCATTTAATGGGTTTAATTAATTCCTTTTCCTTTGTATTTCTTATTTTTTATTTTTTTTATTTTTTAAATTTTATTTTTGAAAAAAAAATCAGGTTGCTACATCCTCCCCCTCTCAAAAGAATTTGGTCCTCAAATTCATATGATCATAATTGGAGAGAATGTCTAACCGAAAAGATCAGGATGGTTCTGTGATGATTCCTTCAGGTTCCCATGTGGCTTCTTCCACTCCACGATTATTCCATAAGACTTTAACCACGTGGATGGGACGATTCTTGAGTTGTTGCACCTTCCATTCCAGTATCTTGACTGGCTTCTCTTCATATGTCATGTCCTTGTTTAACACCAACTTCTCATGGCGAATGATATGCGTAGGATCATATACATATTTCTAAGCATGGGACATGGAACACATTGTGCACACATGCCAAGTTCGGTGGCAAGGCCAGTGGTATGCAACCTCACCAACCCTTTCGACCACTTTAAAAGGACCGATGAATCTAGGACTGAGCTTCTCTTTTACACCAAATCTTTGGATGCCACGAGTAGGCGACATATTTAAGAGTACATGATCACCGACTTGAAATTATAAATCTCGCCTTCTCTTGTCAGCATGGCTCTTCTGTCTGGACTGAGCAATCTTGAGTCGGTCTGTAATCACCTAAATGTCCTTGTTGTATTTTGCACCATGTCTGGGCCTGGCCATTGCTATTCTCCAACCTTATTCCAGCTTGCAGGAGATCTACAGTTTCTGCCATATAATGCTTCGAACGGTGCCATTTTAATGCTTGCCTAGTAATTGTTGTTATAGGCGAACTCTATTAGAGATAGGTGAGCATTCCAATAACCATGGAAGTCTATAGTATAGGCTCTCAACATGTCTTCAACAATTTGGTTGGTTCTTTCAGTCTGCCCATCAGTTTGTGGATGAAAAGCGATGCTAAAATTGAGTTTAGTACCAAGTGCACATTGCAGCCTTTCTAGAAGTGGGACGCAAATCTCGTATCCCGATCCGAGACAATAAATGATGGAACTCCGTGCAGGTCACTATCTCCTTGACATATAAGGTAGTTAGTACCTCTACCGACCACTTACTCTTTATAGGGAGGAAGTGAGCGGATTTGGTTAATCGGTCGACAATAAACCATATGGCGTCGAGTCCACCACGAGTCTTGGGTAAACCCATGATGAAGTCCATGCCAAGCTTCCCATTTTCACTCCGGAATATCAAGTGGTCTAAGCATGCCAGCAGGGCGCATGTGTTCCACCATTACTGTTGACAAGTAAGGCAATGAGCAGCATGTTCAGCTACCTCTCTCTTCATGTTCGGCCACCAAAATATTCTTTTCATGTCTTGATACATTTTGGTATCTCAGGATGAATAGTGTACTTAGTCTGTGAGCTTCATCCATTAACCTTCTCTTCAGTTCTCATTGTCGGGGATGCATGTCCTCTTGAAATACAAGCCTTCCATCCTCGGTCATAGAAAAGTCAGGTCTTTCGGCTAATGTCTCCTCGATGTGAACCAAGAATGGATCGCAATCTTGTTGGTCTTTAATCTCTTTCAGCATGTCGGATTGAATCCTGGGATTGGCAATCAAGACTCGATCATCCCTATGTTCAATATTCAAGTCTAGCCTACGAATTGTTCCAGTAGTTGCATCTCGCCAAGAACTAGACTCGATATAGATGCCATTGGCTTTCTACTAAGAGCATCAGCCATGGCGTTACCCATGCCTGGATGGTATTGGATGTTGAAGTCAAAATCCTTTAGGTATTCTAGCCATATTCTCTGTCTCATGTTGAGTTCCTTCTGGGAGAATAAATACTTCAAGCTCTTGTGGTCTGAGTAGTTAGCGAATTGCTCTCCATACAAATAATGTCTCCAGATCTTTAAGGCGAAGACCACGACAGCCAACTCTAGATCATGCACAGGGTAGTTGACTTCATGCGTCTTCAGTTGTCTTGATGAATAGACAATGACCTTCTTCTTTTGCATCAATACACACCCTAGCCCAATTCCTGAGGCATCGGTGTAGACAGAGAAACCTTCTCCCTCTATTGGAAGAGTGAGAATAGGCGCTGAGGTAAGACAATCTTTTAGAGTTTGAAAACTCTTCTCACACTCTTTACTCCAGGATTAGGGACTCTCCTTTCGTGTCAGACGCGTGAGAGGAACGGCGATATTTGAGAAGTCTTTTATGAACCGCCTGTAGTAGCCAGCCAGTCCTAAGAAGCTTCTAATTTCTGTGACGCTGGTTGGTCTCTCCCAATTGAGTACAGCTTCGACTTTGGAGGGATCAACGGAGATGCCATCCTTTGAGATGACATGGCCCAAGAAGGACACTTCTGCGAGCTTGAATTCACACTTACTCAGCTTTGTGTACAGTTTATTGTCTCGCAAGACTTGCAGTGCTATCTTCACATGTTCTTCATGTTCTTCTTTGGTCTTTGAATATATAAGGATATCGTCGATGAAGATGACCACGAACTTGTCAAGGTATGGCCGATATATGTTGTTCATGAGTTGCATAAAGACTGCAGGAGCATTTGTTAGACCAAAAGGCAACGTAACGACGATTCATAGTGTCCATACCTGCTCCTGAAAGCCGTTTTGAAGATATCATCATCCTTGATCCTCATTTGATGATAGCCAGATTGAAGATCGATCTTGGAGAAATATTGAGCTCTAGATATTTGGTCGAACAGTTCATCGACCCGAGGCAATGGATACTTATTCTTGATGGTTAGCTGATTAAGTTGACGATAGTCGATGCATAGTCTCATCGACCCATCCTTCTTCTTAACGAATAGTACAGGTGCTCCCCATCGGGATGTACTTGGTATGATGAACCCCTTCTCTAATAGCTCCATCAGTTGCGCCTTCAATTCCTTTAGCTCGGAAGGTGACATCCGGTACAGTTGTCGTGATACCGGGGCAGCTCCCGGGATCAACTCTATAGTGAAGTTGACATCTTGTTCTGGAGGAATCCCTGGCAGATCTTCGGGAAACAAATCGGGGTAGTCCTGGACTATGTGTATGTCTTATATCTTAGAACCCTTCTTTTCAACTACTACAGCCGCAAGGAAAGTAATGCAACCTTTCATTATCATATTGTGGGCTTTTATGGCAGAGACTAGACACATCTGTCTCTTATGTCTAATCCCAGTGAAGGGCAACTTAGGGAAATCACTAAAGGTACTTTCCCTTTCTTACAATCAACACTTGCCCCATAAGTGGACAACCAGTCGGCTCCCAAAATGACATCATAGCCTTCCATTGGCATACACACCAGGTCGGCCTTTAGGTTATGGTCTCCGATCATTACATCGGTAGATGGGATTATTTGTTCAATTTCTCCATTTCTCCTAGTGTGTTTGTGACAGAAATTCACATCCCATGGATATAGGTTTAGCATTCAGAGTATCATCAAAGTTTTAAGATATGAATGAATGAGTTACTCTAGTATCAAATAAAACAAATGCTAATAAGGAGAAAACTTGTAGGGTACCTTCTACAACGCCACCTTCCTCAGTGGGCTCTTATCATGCAGGGCTTGCAGTCTGTCCTGTTTCTTAGGCACATTAGGGCGCCTTTCATTTTCCTTCAGTAGCGGGCACTCGAGAAAGCGGTGCTCGCGGCTTCCACAGTGCAGACATGCGCCGACTTTCCTCCAACATTCATCTGCTATGTGACCTGGCTTGTCACAGTGCTTGCAGTTGCTTTTTGCCGAGTGATGGGGACAATAGCTTTGAGTTTCCTTTCTTAGCTGGGTCCCTCCGAGATGTTGAAGGGACACTTCTTGCCATTGGTCGGCTTAGTAGATGATGGACCAGACGTCATTTTCTTCTTCACGAACTTCCCTTTGATACGGTCAGTGAAGTCCGTAGCATCCTCTAGCAATTGAGCTTTCTTTACCATCTCGGCATAGGTCTGGATGTCGAGAGGGGCCAGTTGAGTGATATATTGTGGCTTAAGGCCATTGAGAAAGCACTTAGTCTTCATTCTTTCAGTGTTCACCAAGTGTTCAGCATAATGTGCCAGTCTTGAAAACTGGGCTTCATACTCGGCCACAGTCAAGCTCCTCTATTTAAGGGCAGCAAATTCCGCAGCCTTCTTCTCTTGGACACGCTCCGAGAAATACTTGGCGTTGAAGGCTTCCTTGAATTCGGCCCAAGTAAATTAACCATTAGCTCTGGTCGCTTCTACCGACTCCCACCAAGCGCAGGCGTCCTTCTCTAATTGGAAAGTAGCTAGTAGCAGCTTATCTCCCACTGCACATTGCATAACACGGAAAATTCTTTCCGTCTCCTTTAGCCAGTGCTCGCCCTCGTCCGGATCCGTAGATCCACTGAACCTAGGTGGGTTCAGACTCCTGAAGTTACGATGCAGCTCGCCTGCACCGCCACGATTACCACCGCCTTGGGTAGCTTGCATAATTGCTCGAGTAAGTTCTTGGATGGTTTGTTGCATGCCCCTCATTTGAGCACGTTCAGTAGTCATATTGGTTGCTTAAGTTCTTACAAAATAATTTATTGTTAGGATATTGATGTGGAATTTAATTCGTATGTGTGTGAGTTTATTTTAACTAGTTACTCATGCTTCTAACCACATCTCACATAGGTAGGATAATTGACTCTAGTCAAGGCTGGTCAACCTAGATCATCCTATACTTAAGAACAACCTAGGCTCTGATACCACAAAACTGTCATGCCCCGACGCGGAATATCGGAACGTGAGGCAGTTGCAAGTAAACGGGTACAGAGTGAGTACTAGACACCAAACTATTGGACAAGATAAATACTAAAGTAAATTCAACTCATTATTAAATTTCCAATGTCTAGTTACAACCACTAATATCAGAGCCAATCTATAGGGCCCAATCACATTGAATAAAAGAAAAAGACTAAACTCAAATTCTAACAACTACTAGGACACTAGGGTACGCTTGACTTCACTCTTGATCGTTCCCATCCTCTTGAGTGTAAGTCTCTTCCTCGGTCTCACCTAAGAACACTTAACCAAAAACGCAGGGTGAGCGATAACGCCCAGTAGGACTTAAATCTCAGGATCAAGCATGCTTTAAATTATTAATGTATTAAAAGATAGAGTAACTAATGACAGAGTGAGAGAGTCAAGTAGTGTAAGAGATAGCACGATAGCATGTAATTAAAATAGCACAAGTTTCAAATATAGCACAAGCGTCGAGTATAGCACAAATAGCAAGATGGCCATAGCACAAATAGTACAAAGTATAGCAATAGCACAACGGTATAGTATGACACTTTGTTGTCAATAGACAACGAGAGAATATAGCATTTTTAATTGTCATTTAGATAGTCGATATAGATAGCACTCGAGTGTAATGCCAAACACTCTAGTCATTTAACTCCTATGGGCAAATAGCACTTTCGAGCGCACATCCCAGGACCAGACCGGGCCCTTTATATATTGCTAGGCATTGGTTATGTTGGTTATCTTTAGACATTCAGTCAAGGGCCAATAGATAGTACCAAGAAATAGACTAGAGTATTAGATGAATAGACGAGACAGTAGAGAGAACGTGAATAGACGAGCGAGTAGAGTATAGATGAGAACTATAGGTCAATGCACATAAAACATCAAGTAACGGGTGATAGTGGCAGTTGCACAACACGCACACTTGGTGTTGGCAGTCAGGTGGAATTCACTACCCTTCCACTGGCCATGTTATGCACAGGTCAGAGGTCCGGTGTGATTCTAGATAAGAGTGAACTTCTAAAAGCCGTTTGGACCATATTGATCCCTAAAGAGTTTCATAGGTGTTAGGGTACAACCAGCTCATTGACCATGTGAGAATCCATGGACGAGGAGACTTACGGAGGCCTTGAACAAGGATTCACTAGTCCGGCAGAAGGAGTATCCGACGGAGAGTTCGTTCATGTCAAGAGAACTGCGTATATAGAAACAAGTGCCCGACGTTCTAGAGGAGTTCTAGAACAATGGAGCGTCGGTATCAGTGTTCCCAAAACAACGCGAGAAATGAAGACAAGTCCTTTTTAAAAATAGGGCAATTAAAATATATAATTGAAATAAATTACCAGATGTATTATGAGATATTTTCATACCAAGTTAAGCCATAATGGATGGTTCAAAGTGTGTGCACATGTGGCAAGAAATCATGGACATGAAAGGTCATGTGAAAGATTTTAATTAATTAAAATATATTCAAGATTAATAGCTTTGTTTTCTGTGTTTAAGAAAGTTAACAGGGCATAATATTACTGTAGAAAATCATGACTTGCAGAAAGAGGGGGTTTCATGCAAAACCCCCAGATCGCAACGTACCCCTATAAGGGTCGCGACAGGGTCAGATCAGAACGCGACAGGGTCATGCACAGGTCGCGACAGGTCGGCAAGAGCAGGCTACCAAAATGCGACAGGGTGGCCTGTCGCGTTCAGAACACGACAGGTACTGTGTCACGATGGCCCTGAGAACATGGCCTATCGGGCCGTCGCGTTCTCAGGTCCTACGCCTGAGTCTGAGCGAGAAAAGGGCATCACCTTGGATTGCGGTCCAGGTTGCCTTATTTTGACACAGGGTCGTTCAGAAATTCATAACTAATTGTACAGTGGATGAAAAATCGCATAATAACTTGCAAACTGATCTAGACATGCGAGGGTACTTACAGTAAATAGGAATTTGAAAACAGACATGGTTTCGGCATGCTTCAAATAGGTTTATTCACAAAGAACATGGAACAGTGTACAGTTGAGATGCAAGAATTAATTCGAGCAGTAGGATAGATGAAATTTAGGGCTTTCAGGGGCAAACGATGTCTAACATCCATCAGTATCTCTAGTTAAAATTTCATAGCATGGGGTCGAGTATTCATGAAGTACTAGATTTTAGATGAAGGGTCGGGGTCATGACGAGTGCAGAACTTCAAAAATCAAGAAGACAATATTGGCTCGATGGAAAATTATGAAACTAGAGGACTTTTGTTCCTGATGGTTGCAACAATCTACAGACAAAATTTTATAATTTTTGCTCGTGAGAATGCCAACCTTTGCCTCGTTTGGTCTTCTAGGGTTAGAACTTGAAGAACTCGGATTGAAGCTTAGTCCAGCCTTCTCCCCACAAATTCCTCTCCTCCTTGGCCTCCTCTCCTCATCCAGCAAGCCCCAGCAACGTGTTAGGGCCGGCCATGGAGAGTTTAGAGAGTATTTATGCTTGTTGGGTTTCTATTTCCTAATAGAATTCTAATTCCTATTAATTCCGAGATTTCCTATTTCTATCCACCTTCCAAGCCTTCCAACTCGTAATTGGGTTAGGTTGGGATGCAATTTCGTGGCCAACCAATTAGGATAGGCTTAGGAATCCAATTCCAACACAAATAGCTATTTTAATGATTTATCAACTCCTTTTCTATTTAGGCAATATTTAATATACGAATTTTGGGTATTATTCTATTATTCCTCTTTTAAAAATCTCTATTTTGGCCCAATAATTTATAGAGAGTCTATTTAACAAAGCCCATTACTTCTTTTCATTTAATGGTTTTAGTTAATTCCTTTTTCCTTTGCATTTTCTAATTTTTTTTGATATTATTAAATTTTATTTTTGAAAAAAAAAATCAGTTTTTCTACATTGCTCCTCACAACCCCAACTCAATGCCAAACTTCCCCTAAAAGTTTTGTGACGATCTCTTATAGTTTTAGGGTTTAATCCATGTCCTAATGAGGCTAGGAATGGTGGCCTGCGATTTCTGCTTGGCTCCTTCCTTGTTTTGGGATTTCCTCTCTCAATTAGAGTAGCAATGGTGTTAGCAAACCTCCTCCTATGGTTGGGTCCGGTTTTACTTGCCTTGTGTGGCTAATTACCATAGTTTTTAGCCCTAAATTGTCTTTCCTATTTACTGCATAATTATAGGTACAAATTTTGGGGTTTATTGTTATTGGGTTTTCATCTTTGGCCCATTTAGAGTTGCATTGGACCAATTTGATTAAATAGCTGATTTCCCACCTTGGAAGTTTAATCATGACATTTATTTTATTTTAGGTTCACCACTTTTATTTATTTACTATTTTTCTTATATTTTAATTTTCCGCGGTGTTACAACCTCTTCTATTAAAAAAAAATGTAATTAGGAAAATATTTAAAAAACATATATAAAATATGAATTATATGTTCCCTGAAAGTTGAACCTAATTTATGTATTTATAATGATCCAGAAAAATTAAGATATACGACAATGTGGACGTGCAAGGTCTAAGGATTATTAAAGATATTCTTTTACTTGTGGAAGAATAAGTATAGAACAACTATTCTTACCGTTAAATAACCTTTTGGCATATCTATGATGAAGGTAATTGTCAGCTAGCTAAGCATAAAATGTCAAATCTTTACATGATTCTGATCTAAATATTTGTGCTAATGCTAGGATGTTTCCTAGAAGCGACACATTACATCGAAACCCAGATGGAATGATAAGTGAGCAAGGGCTGGCTAGGGCATTCCCCAGAAGCGATGCATCGCACTGGCGCCCGATTACGGTGTCAAATAGGCAAGGGCTCCTGTGTGGGGTTGGGCTAAATGAGTAAAAAAGTAAGTCCAAAACATAGTATCCATCTAGCTACTTGGAATATAGGAACCTTAATAGCAAGAGTTTAGAGTGGTTAAATTAATGAGGGATATGAGGGTTAGCATAACATATCTACAAGAAACTAAGTGAAACATCTAAATCTAAAATTTGTTATACAGGAACTACTCACTCTAGAATAGTGTGGCTATAATAATAGATAAAGACTTCAAGAGAAGTTACAGAAGTTAATAGACTAGGGGATTGACTTATTTTGATAAAACTTATTGTAAGTGAGGTTACTATGAATGTAGTTCGTACATATGCACCACAAGTGAGTTTAGAAGAGGGCATTAAAAAAAAAAATTGGACGCTATTGATAGATTGAATATCCCCAGTGAAGAGAATATTTTTATTGGTGGAGATCTTAATGGCCATGTGGGTAAACGTAATAGAGGATATGTGATGTACATGGGTACCAATATTCTTGATTTTGCTATATATGGCCTATAATCTAGTAATTACAAATACCTTCTTTAAGAAGAGAGACGAACACCTAATAACATACAATAGTGGAATATAGAAAGTCAAATTCATTATTTTTTATTAGAAAGGCTAATATAGTTTTCTGTAAAGATGCAAAGTTATCTTGGAGAGAGTTTAGCCCTTCAATTAGGTTACTAGTAATAGATGTCCTTATCCCAAAGTTTAAAAGAAAAACCATCATAAATAATTATTCTAAGATTAAGTGGTGGAATGGAAAAGTAAAAATTTGGAAACATTTAAGCATCATTTAGTAAAATAATATATTTGGAATTTAGACAAAGAAATTAATATAATATGGAATATTGTTACAAATTGTATAAGAATGTAGCAAAAACAACTCTTTGGTGAATCTAAAGGCAAAAGGAATCACTACAAGACAAAGCGGATATAGCGATCGATTTTGCAACTTATAATATTGGTCTCTATTTCGGTCACAAATAGCGACCCATATAATCAGTCACACACCTGCGACCAATTAGCAACCGAATTAATTTTGGTCGCTAATTAGCAGCAACCGAACTTCATGAGGTGCTAATTGGTCGCCGGTTGAGACCGATTAGCGACCGAATTATGTTCGGTCGTTGATCAGTCACTGAGGCCCTAATTCCCTCATTCTTTCTCACACTAGACACTCCCATGGAAGCTGTGATGAAGCTCTGTCGAGGACGCCTACTGTCGTCGCCGAGGAAGCCTTCTATCGTCGCCGAAGACGCCTTCTATAGTCACCCCGAGCTGCCACCATCGTCGACATCCCCGCCACCTGTTCCTGTCGATACCGGCGCCTCCTACATTCACCGCGACTTGTATGATGAACAGTCTAATCCCCATGATAATTAGAAGTAAAGTAATTACATTTCTATTTTGGTGATTAAAAAACCTTATATTGTGATAATTATCAAACCTTAATTAAAGGTCACTAACCTATTTTCTACAAGTCTTAAGCACAGGATTAATACCAAAGGAAAATAAGCCAAAATAGGTAAGCATCTTTACATTGTATCTGCAGCATCATATTTGTCTAAGTACACATCGTTTCTTTTATAGATCACAACGATTACAGTAGAACTGTAACGATTTCTTCATAGATTGAATCTTCTTCTGATTTCAAAAGAATCGTTCCTATAACGACTTGCCTCGTAACGATCCTTTAGTCATCGTAACGACTTGCTCTCGTAACGATTCCTTTAGTCATCGTAACGACTTGCTTTCGTAACGATTCCTTTAGTCATCGTAACGACTTGCTCTCGTAACGATTCCTTTAGTCATCGTAACGACTGCTTTCGTAACGATTCCTTTAGTCATCGTAACGACTTGCTTCGTAACGATTCCTTTAGTCATCGTAACGACTTGCTTCGTAACGATTCCTTTAGTCATCGTAACGACTTGCTTTATCGTAATGCTTGCTTTCGTAACGATTCCTTTAGTCATCGTAACGACTTGTTTTTGCTTTCATAACGATTTCTTGGTTCATCATAACGATTTGCTTTCGCATCGACTTCTTAAGATTTTCAAAACGATTGTTTCATATCGTCACAACGATTCTTTCATATCTCATAACGATTTGCTATTGGTTGCTCATAACGATTTGCTTTGGCATCGACTTCTTAAATTTCAAAATGATTTGTTTCATATCTCACAACGATTCTTTCATATCTCATAACGATTTGCTGTTAGGTGCATAACGATTTCATAAGTCATAAATGCATCGATTTTATATCAATCAACTTGACATATGACTTATCCTTTCATGGTTGAATAGTCAAAGTCTTCGCACATATTCTTTTGACAGCTGTGCATTAATGAAGACTGAACGTATCTCTGCATGCATACAGACGATATCATCTATTATCGTGTCTATTCTATATGCATCTTTTTAGAACAGCAAAATGGCATTACTATTTTGGTGAATATTCACACCAACAGTGACTGACAACAAGAGACAGCCTAGCTGTCCACTGTTCTAGCATTTAATGTATGCAGGTCTCTGACAAACATTCGTCATACAACGTTGGACTTTGTAGAAGCCAAAGGACACTTCAGAAGATCCTATCTCTTTGCGTGCACAATGGATAAAGGACTGGACTGGAAGCTTCCAAGTGCCACTCAGTCTAACGTCCACCAAAGCTAGAGGCAACGGATACTTCAACGTCTATATTTCAAATTGAAGCTATATATTGAAGAAAGGAGCTCCAGAAGAAAGATATAGAAGAACGATAGTCATACAAAAACACTCTGATCATCAAGTCTTCTGCGAGTTCTCAAGAAAGAGCCAAGCCTCATTCCATTAGATCAGCTCTTTGCTCTCTGCATTGTTTGTAGATTTTCGAGAGAGCTTGTTTGGTTCTGAGAGTGAGCTTTTGTTTGTAGAACTCATTGCTCTCAGTCCTTAGCTTCAGATCTTGGCTTGTCGAAGCTTGATCTAGGGGCTTAATCTCCTGTTTACTTGTTTCTTCTGTGCTTGTACCCTTCGTGTGTGAAGGAAGACCTGGTGGTATCCAGGGTGTGTGTGTGCCCTTCTGGTGTGAAGGAAGACCTGGTGGGGTATCCAGGGTGTTGTTCCTCTTCGGGCTAAGAAGAGAAGATCAGCTGAGCTGGTGTGTGTTGTAGTGTCCATAGGGGGACTGTACCCTAATTAGTGAAATCCTGAGTTGTTGCTCAGGGACTGGACGTAGGACTCCTGTGGAAAGGAGGTCCGAACCAGGATACACTCGGTGTTGTGTGATTGTCCTCTGTGTTGTTTGTGTTTTCTTTACTAACACTAACAATCTTCAAAGTGTATTTCTTTGTGAACGTTTTTAGTGAACAGGTATTAATTGATAAATTTTAAAAGACCCATTCACCCCCCCTCTGGGCTACCTAACTGGGCACAAGTGGTATCAAGCGAGTCTCTTCGACAAAGAAGAAGATCCAACGATCTGAAGAGTAAAGATCCATGGCAGCCCAAGGTCACAATGAAGGTCAGTCTGTCAACCGACCACCATTGTTTGATGGAGAAGACACTATGCTTACTGGAAAACAAGAATGGAATATTTTCTACAAGGTAATGACTACCAGATATGGTCCATAGTTGAAGAAGGCGATCTCCTAGTCACCAACGAAAAGGCTCAGTGGACAGATGATGACAGGAAGAAGATTTCTTTAAACTGTAAGGCTAAAAGCATTCTGTGCTGTGCTCTCAGCAAGAAAGAATTCAATAGAGTATCAGCCTGCAAATCCGCAATGGAGATGTGGGAAAAATTGAGAATCACTTATGAAGGCACGGACAAGGTTAAGGAAACCAGAATAGATATTCTGGTAACTCAATATGAAGGTTCCAGATGCAGCCAGGAGAGTCCATAACTCAAATGTTCAGTAGATTCACAGACATTACAAATGGATTAGTAGGACTGGGGAAGACCTATGAGATTGGAGATATGGTCAGAAAAATCCTTAGATCTCTTCCATCTACATGGACTCCCAAGGTAACAGCCATTGAGGAAGCTAATGATCTAAAGAAGATGTCTTTGGAAAAGCTCATTGGATCCCTTATGGCCCACGAGATAAATATGGAGAGACTAGGAGATCCTCAAGCAGAAAGAAACATTCAAATGCTCTTAAAGCAGAAGAAGACAGATCAGATGAGTCATCAGCCGAAGATGAAAGCTCAAATGATTGCGAAGATGAAGAAGCCATGCTATCAAGAAGACTGCAGCGCATTCTAGCCAAAAAGAAGAAGTTCCAATCTGTAGAAGACACTTTAAGAAAAATAAGGACTTCAAGAAACCAGATGGAAAGGATCAGAAAAAGGGCGAGCCCATATGCTACGAGTGCAAAAAGCCAGGACATATCAAAGCAAATGTCCAAAGCTCAAGAAGCCTGAATTCAGAAAGAGAGAAAGCTCCAAGAAATTCAGAGGCATAAGAAAAAGGCTATGGCAGCAGCATGGAGCAACAGCAGCGACTCAGACATGAGTCAAGCTCAAACAGTGAAGAAGAAGAAGCCAACTTGGCTTTTATGGCAAACACTGAAGAGAAGGTAACTTCTGATTCATCTTTTGATTCTTGCAATAATTCTGATTCTGATAATCTAGAAGAAGCTTTCAACGAATTATACTGTAAATATAGGGAAGTAACAAAACTGTTAAAAGTTAGTAAGAAAAACACTGCATGTTTAGAAACACTAATTCAGATCTAAAAATAGAAAACGAAGAATTAGAAAAACAAATAACTGAACTTACAAGAAGAAATGAACTGTTATGTGAAGATCTAAAAGATAAAAACAAACAATAATCAGATTAGAAAAATAGGAAAGTTCAGATGAACTGAGAAAAGAAATTAAAACTTAAATGAAGAAAATGACAAACTGTCAAGCACATTGGAGAAATTTACAAATGGTAAGAACTCCTTAATATTAAAAGGTGCTAGACGTTCAGGAAAGAAGAAACATGGTTTAGGATATACACCACCAGAAAATGAAGAAACAATAATTCACCCTAAGATATATCCAACTCCGAAGTTTACACCTGACAAGATACAACATACAAAGCCAATTTCAAATATATTGAAAGAGTAACAAAAATGTCCTGCTGTAGCCATTGCAATAAGTTAGGACATATAAAATTAACATGTCCAACTAGACATAAGAAATGGATAATTAAAAAGAAACTGTTGACACTAACCAACAAGGACCCAAAAAACTTGGGTACCTAAACCCTTTTCAGGGAAGCCTTCGAGCATCAAAATGGTACCTGGACAGCGGTGCTCAAGGCATATGTCAGGGAACAGGAAGCTGTTCACTCATCTCCAAGCTGAAGAAGGAACAGTCACCTATGGAGATAATGGAAAAGGAACAGTGATAGGCAGTGGTTTGTGAGCAACAAAGGGAAAACAATTATGAAGATGTACTTGTGTGTCAAAGGGCTAAAGCACAACCTCATAAGCATCAGCCAACTTTGTGACAAAGGTCATCAGATCAAGTTCCAAGAGTCCAAGTGCAGTATCCTGAAGGATGGAGCAGTAATCTTCGAAGCTAACAGAGAAAGAACCTTATGCTCTATCTTGAAGAACTCAAGGATCAAGACGTTTGTTTAGCGGCCAGCAAAGAGCAGTCAACTGAGCTGTGGCACAGAAGATTGGGCCACTGTAGTTTGGATGGCATGAATAAGCTCAGAAAGAGAAGTCTTGTGGAAGGTCTGCCAAGGTCAGCAATAAATTGGATGGTATCTGCAGACCTGTGCAAAAGGAAAGCACACTAAGAGTTCCTTCAAGTCAAAGACTGTGGTAACCACCTCTAACCCCTTAGAACTCCTTCACATGGATTTATTCGGGCAATGAGACCACTAGTCTTGGAGGAAAGAATTTTGGATTTGTTATTGTGGATGATTATTCCAGATTCACATGGGTTTCCTTCCTAGAGCATAAAGATGATACCTTTGATAGTTTTGTAAGCTTCAGCAGAAGAGTACAGAAAGACAAGAAGTTTTGCATTGTTGGAATCCGGTCAGATCATGGAGGAGAATTTCAAAATGAAAAATTTGCAAAATTCTGTGATGACCAAGGGATTGAGCATAACTTCTCAGCACCAAGGACACCACAGCAAAATGGAGTTGCTGAGAGGAAGAATAGAACCTTATTGGATATGGCAAGAACAATGCTGTCAGAATATGATTTACCAAGGTATTCTTGGCCGAAGCAGTGAACACAGCAAGCTACATCATTAATAGAGTAATGATCAGACCCATCTTGAAGAAGACTGCATATGAGTTGTTCAAGGGAAAGAAGCCAAAGATCAGTCACTTCAGAACCTTTGGATGTCCATGCTTCATTCACAACAATGGCAAAAGAGACATTGGTAAGTTGGATGCCAAATCAGATGAAGGCATCTTCATGGGTATGCTTCTAACCTAAGGTTATAGAGTGTTTAATAAACGCCCTTATTGATTGAACAGTCTGTACATATTATTTTTGATGAAACTAACCCTTCCTTGAGAAAGGAAGCAGAGAGTGACATTGATGATGCAGATGACTTGTCTAAGAAATTAAAGAACACATCAATTGAGGACAAGGAAGATCCACCTCTGGAAGACTTGCAGCAAACAGACATTGAACATGAAAATCTTCCAAAGGAGTGGAGATACAAGAAAGATCACCCACCTGAAAATTATTGGTGATCATCTGTAGGGGTAAGAACAAGAGGTAATGTAATCCCTTGTGATTACCTAGCATTTGTTTCTCAAATAGAGCCTAGGACAGTCAATGAAGCTCTTACTGATGAGTCTTGGATTCTAGCCATGCAAGATGAACTGAATCATTCAAGAGAAACCATGTATGGTCACTTGTTCCTAGACCATCAGGTCATCCAGTTATTGGCACCAAATGGGTGTTCAGAATAAATGGACGAAACTGGTGTGATCTTAAGAAACAAGGCCAGATTGGTTGCTCAAGGCTATTCCCAGAGGAAGGTATAGATTTCGATGAAACCTATGCACCTGTAGCTAGACTTGAGGCTATTAGGATTTTACTTGCATATGCATCTGCTCTAGATTTGAAACTATTTCAAATGGATGTCAAGTCTGCATTTTTAAATGGTTTCATTAAAGAAGAAGTTTATGTAGAACAACCCCCGGGTTTTGATGATTCAGAATTTCCAAATCATGTTTTTAAACTTCATAAGGCATTATATGGTTTAAAGCAAGCACCTAGAGCATGGTATGAAAGGCTTAGTTCTTTTTTATTAGATCATGGTTTCACTAGAGGACAAGTAGATAGCACTTTATTTATAAAGTCAAAGGTCAAGCACATACTACTTGTACAAATTTATGTAGATGACATAATTTTTGGATCTACTGATGAATCTCTTTGCAAGTACTTTGAGAAGCTTATGCAGGGAGAATTTGAGATGAGCATGATGGGGAGCTGAACTACTTCCTTGGATTACAAATCAAGCAAGGAGGAGATGGCACCCACATCTGTCAAACCAAATACACCAGGAGCTCTTGAAGAAGTTTGGATTCGAAAATTCCAAGCCACTGTCAACACCAATGAGCACTTCAACAAGAATGGACAGTGACAAAGATGGTAAGAAAGTAGATCAAAAGATCTATAGAGGTATGATAGGTTCTCTACTTTACTTAACTGCCAGCAGACCTGATATACTATTTAGTGTATGCATGTGTGCTAGATATCAAGCAGACCCTAGAGAATCTCATTTAATTAATGTTAAAAGAATTTTCAGATATTTATCTAGAACTCATGATCTAGGTATCTGGTATCCAAAATCATGTGAAGTAAATTTAGTAGGGTACTCTGATGCTGACTATGCTGGATGCAAACTAGATAGAAAAAGCACCAGTGGCTGTTGTCAATTTCTTGCAGGATGCTTGATATCCTGGTCCTCCAAGAAGCAGAATTCAGTAGCACTCTCAACAGCTGAAGCTGAGTACGTGGCTGTTGAAGTTGTTGTACACAACTCCTATGGATAAAGCAACAACTTGAGGACTACGGAATGCACATCAAGTCAATTCCACTGTTATGTGACAACACAAGTGCCATAAACTTAACCAAGAATCCAGTACAGCACTCAAGAACAAACACATTGAGGTTAGATATCATTTTATTCGCGATCATGTAGCTAATGGTAATATTGAAATATCTTTCATTGATACAATAATCAGTTGGCATATCTTCACAAAAGCCTTACCCGAAGAGAGGTTCACTTCTCTCAGAAGGGAATTAGGCATGTGTAAATTGTGATAGATCTATCTGTTAAATACTGAAATATTAAATTTCGGAGCCCAATTATTATTCTCCTTGAAGTGAGCAAAAATTATCTCAATTACTTCTCATTTATCCTTCTTGCGTAAATTCTCCTGTCGGTTCGTTTTGTGTAATTCTTTATTTCTTTCAAACTGGAGTTTGTCGTTTTCCGCCATAAAGGTGCACCTCTTCAAAAAGGGGACATTTATTCTCTATTTCATAAATCCCGTATCGGTATGAGAACGATTCGTCTCCCTTCTTATCTCCTTCGTTCTCTTGCCTGAGGCGATAACCCTTCGCCCCCGGCATCGACTTCCATCAGATTTGAAGCCTTCAACCTCTCCCGCCAGAAATTTCTTGAGGGTTTCTCCTTCAACCACCCTTCCAGACCTCCAGAACCTCTTCTTGCTTGATTCCATGGCCTCTTCAACTGTTTCCGCAGTGTTGGGGTTACAGAGCTGCATTCCTCACCGCAGAAGAGCAAACTAGGTTCGCTTCAGTCAAGGCAAAGCTTTGCGGGCACAAAGCAGTGGATTTAGCAGACTTGGAGAAGAACGGAATGGGCAGTTTGGTTGAAGCTCTACAAAGGCTGAAATGGACGAAGATTGCAACCCTTTCTGATGTAAGTTATCCAGATCTTGTCAAGGCTTTCTATGTCTTTCTGAAGACAGAGGAGGATGGGACCCTGACTTCTATGGTCAAGGGAACCCAAGTCAGGATTACCAGGGAATTGTTAGCATCGTTGTGAAGTTTCTCTACTTCCGGTCGCAGTGGAGTCCACACTGTGGATACTCATGTCAAGGGTTTGGGAATAATAGGCCCGGAGTTTAGGCTGAAGGATGGAAAGCTGGACATTAACCAGCTCAGTGCCTTTAACAGGCTTTTGCACTTTATTATCTGTCAAATCATCGTACCAAGGAGTGCAACTTTTTCTTCATGCACCAAGGCTGATTCAGACCTGATGTTCTGGGCTATCCAGAATCAGGAGATTAACACTGCAAGTTGATAATGGAAAGAATGAGGTTTGCAAGATCCCAAGTGTGGGACATTAAGAGCAAATTGAATATCTCCCTACCTTATGCCCATCTCCTAACCAAAATCTTTCATCATTTTGGAATAGTGTAGTGGGTGATGTATCTGAAAAGATGGGCCAAGCTATTAGGTCCAGAAATTTGAGAAAAGGTGGCTTTTCTGTAGTCAATGGTGTATGGTCTAAAACCGGGGCTGTTGAGGGTGAAGCCATCCTTGGTGAAACCCAAGAAGCCATGAACCTGTATCAGAAGCAGCAGCAGTGGCAGAATCAGCAGCAGCAGAGGTAGTTCCAGCGTAGCAGCAAGCACCAACACCAGAAGCAGCAGTAGTTGATGAATCCAGAAAGGTTGAGGACATTCCTCCTGAAGACATTGAGCCCATTGGGCAATTCTCAGAGGTTCCTCTTCCATCTTCCCAAGTAGGCAGTCTACTTAGGGATGCACTGGACTCCATCTCTCAAGGGGAGCCAGTTGCACATGAGCCAAGTATAGAAAATCTGTGGCAGAGGTCCCCTCAGCAGATGTAGTTATGGAAGAAGCTCCAAGCCAGCAGGAGCAAGTCCAAGTTCAAAAGGATGTTGTAATGGAAGATGCTCCCATTGAGGGGGAGCAGTCAGTGACAGAAGAGTTCCAGGGAGTCAGTACTGTGGCATCAGTCAGAAGTCCTCCCAGTTCAAGAAGAAGAAGAAGCAGCGTAGCACAAACTGAAGTTCCCATGGAAAGTGTGCATGCTGAAGCAAAAGCTGAAGTTGAAAGGGAGTGAGACTAGGGGGAGGGAATGAAAATCCCCCAGAAACCCAATTCAGAGAAGGTGAGACTGCTGTTCCTCAGATTCTGAGGATGACCAAGATCAGCAGCCTCAAATGAACAATGCCCAGGAGAAAGGGAAAGCAGCAGAAGTTCCAGATGTCCCTCTCCTAGCTGACACTCCTTATCAGAGACAGATGAGGCAAAGAGTCATTATAAATTTGAAGCCTGTCATAGAAAGATTGGATGCTCAAGGGGTGATCCTCTGCTCATTGCAATCCGATGTAAATTCCATCTTCATGAGCCAGGCCCTCCACATCCAAGGAGTTGTCTCAGGTAAAAAATGTTGTAAGATGGTTCAATAAGGAGTTAGGAAGCATGAAGACAATGCTTTCAGAGATTTTGAAGGCAGTTGGAGCCCAAGCTCCTCCTCCTCCTCCTGCTGATCAAAGAAGTGAAGAAGTTCCAAGGCCATCAGGGCCAGATGAGCAAGAGGCAGGGCCATCAGGGCCAACAGCAATCATCTACCAGCAAGGTCAGTGGTTCAGGGCCTTCAGGGCAAGCTGAGGTCAGTGGTTTAGGGCTTTCAGAGCCAGTTGAGAAGGTGTCAGAGCCATCAGGGCCTTTGGAGTCAGAATCTGTGCAGCTCATAGCTGAAGAGCAGAAGTTGTAGCTCCTGAGCCCCCAGCTCCTTCCTCCACTCAGACCCCTGTACCCTCATCACCACCTTCATCATCCACAGCTCCACCTGCACCTCAAAACTCCAAGAACCACAACCCAGAACCATCTCATCACCTACACTTTTCCTTCACAATCCACTTCATCTCCTGCATCTTCAACACCCATTTTTCCACCTCCACCTACTTTTGAGGTTCCTCCAGTGTCATCATCAGCTGAGCCTCCTCTTCTTCTGGTCCATCATCCTCTGGACCATCAGATATCCCTCCTACTACCTCACATTCCCTTTTACATCCTTCTCCTCCACCCTCTTTCATTACTATAATTCCTGAGGGTGCTCAACTTGAATCTCCTATCTTGGGAAAATCAAGGATGAGTTTGAAGAAGTCATCCTCCGGTCTGTACTGAAGTTGGGGATCATATCCATAGGCAGACTCTTCTAGTTCTGCTCCTAAAAGAGGAAAATTTCATCCCCTCCTCTCTTTCCTCTGAACCTCTTCATCCACCTCTGTGGTTTTCTCTCACAGTGGACAACAAAAATACACCACTGTATAGAGAATATCTTCAGAAGGTTGTCTTTGCCACCCTTGTCAACCTTCCTTTTCTAATCTCTCAGACCATTTAATGTCATTCTACCTTATACCCCTCTCACCAAATCTGAAAAATCCAAATCTTTTCTATTGCTCATTCCAAGACTGAAGAGCAATGGGCTAGGGGGCACAGAGAGCTTACAAAAAATGTGTTTTGGCTAAGTCTGCTAGATTCCCTCCAAGGGACCATTCCTGACTCTCTCAGAATGGTTCCAAATCATCACAAGCATTGTTGGGCCCCATTTATTCAGAAGGAGATCAAGATGGCCAGGCATTTCCAACTCTTCAACAACTATAGATATGTCCATCGACTCCCTGAGGTCTATTCAGCCAGTTTAAGCAGGCCATAGATGCACTTGGTTCAGCCGAGCCCACTCTGAAGCTATCCAAGTGGACTTTGCCACCCTTCAGGTGCCAGAGGAAATCTTGCTTCCCCCTATTCACTCTCTGGTCATGGACTCTTCTGTTGGGTCTATCATCTTTGAACGTTTTGCCAGAGTAATGGGCAGAATCAAAGTACAGAAAGGCTTCCAAGTGGCATTTCATAGATTTCTCTTCAGAGAATACCACCAGGCCATGTCAGTACTGAGTTTCTAGCTCCCATCATGTCAGAATGTGAGTGGTTGACACCTTCAGACTGGGCCCGATTTTACCCCTCTCTGCTCAGCAGCTGTCAGTACTTAATGAATGTCAAGCCAGGGAAGGTGACCCTCCAGTTTCAGAAGCTACTTTTTTAGACATGAATTCGATTCACCTAGTCCAGGATCCCTTCCAGATTTGGGTTGAGCGTTATAAGGTCTATGTAGCCCTCTGTCAAGAGCTGAAGGCCAAGCAAAACTTCTATCCCATTTCAGTTGATCAGTTTCTTGCTCGAGCTAGTTTTGGCTCTATTTCCTTCAAAAGAATCTCCCTTGACAAAGATGCCTATGCCAATTTCCTTGATGAGCAGTTGGCTCTCCATTTGAAGAGAATGGCTCCGTCCATGGGACCAAGCACACTCTTGCCCCTAGTGTATTTCGTCAAGTTTTTTGAAAAGCAAGAGACAGGCATGGGAAATCATTTCTCATTTTGCCTCTCTCTCTCTCTCCTGCCTTTTATCTCCTTGTACCTTCCCAGAATGAATGAATACAACTAGTATTTCCTGTCTCATTCAGTTGATTTCTTCTTCTTCTTTGTCTTTTCCTGCATTTTTTTTTGCTAATGACAAAAAGGGGGAGAATTATTGCAACTCTGAAATACATATGGAGATCTATTTATCTATGCTATTTGCTAAAGTTTGTTAATTTGTTAAATTTTGTCATCACCAAAAAGGGGGAGATTGATGAACAGTCTATCGCCATGTAATTAGAAGTAATTACATTTCTATTTTGGTGATTAACAAAACCTTATTATTGTGAAAATTATCAAACCCTTAATTAAAGGTCACTAACCTATTTTTTACAAGTCTTAAGCACAGGAATTAATACCAAGGAAAATAAGCCAAATAGGTAAGCATTTTTACATTGTATCTGCAGCACATATTTGTCTAAGTACACATCGGTTTCTTTTATAGATCACAACGATTACAGTAGAACTGTGACGATTTCTTCATAGATGAATCTTCTTCTGATTTCAAAAGAAATCGTTCCTATAACGACTTGCTCTCGTAACGATTCCTTTAGTCATCGTAACGACTTGCTCTCGCAACGATTCCTTTAGTCATTGTAACCACTTGCTTTCGTAACGATCCTTTAGTCATCGTAACGGCTTGCTTTCGTAACGATTCCTTTAGTCATCGTAATGACTTGCCTTCATAACGATTCCTTTAATCATCGTAACATTAAAAATTTTAAGTGAGATGCTGACCAGGCACGGCGAGTGTCCAAGGGCTCCAGTCTAGCCCCATGAACAGAGAGTCTAAATATACTGTTAACCATGGGGTATAATGATTACTGGCGTTGCATCTGCGCTGGGAGTCCCTGTGTTTCGTGTTGAATGTAGATACAATAACCACATACATGTGTCCTGGTGTACATTCTGATGGATCTTTTCTTGGTGTACATTAATGTCTACGGCCTGATTAGTGTTACATGATCGTGTTCGTGCGTGCTTGCTTGCTTGCTTGCGGGATATGGCCATCCTGCATTTAAATGCATTAGTGATATCTTGCGTTCGTGACATCAAGTGAATTCTTGCGTACTTGTACAAAGGATCTATTGCTAGTTCTATCTTGTCTTCCTGTTCAAAATCGTGTTCTATCATGATCCACTCTATCTAGCTTGTTCAAGTATCATGTTTTAAAAACGAGTTTTTATTCGTACTTGCATATCATTCATCGTACTTACCTGTTCTAAATTGCTAATCACTTATATCATTGCCCGCACATTGAGATATAAATCCTACTGGGCTAGTTTGCTCATTCCCTAGTTTTACCCAATCTAGGTGACTATGAAGTTGAAGAGGAAGAGCAAGTCGAGGATGGGAATGCGTCCGAGTGATGAGCGTTCCAATTATGAGTCAATCTATAGTTAGTTTATTTTGAGTGTTAGAACAATGTAGTAGGAAGTGAGTTATTATGTACTTTTGCTTTTATTGAGTCTTAGTCTTGTAATAGTTTCCATTTGGAATTCAATGAGTTGAGATTTGAATAAAAGATTAGTTGAGTTCAATATTTGGGCCTTATTATGATGATGTATGTTGTATATACATTTAGTGCGTTCTGGCTAGAGGCTTATTTGTCGACTGTTCACGTCTCGGGATATCGTCTCGAATTATTTCCGAATTATTATTAATATCCACTACGAAATTCTCAGGACGTGACAGTATATCTAACTCAAAGTCTTGAATTATCATGTTTTGGACAGTCTGTGAATGTTTGATCGTAATTAGGTGGTCATTTACTATGTGTTTGTGTTATTTGTTGAAAATTTCGGATGCGTCTACTCACTCCTCTCTGATATACCTTTATTGATTTAGAATATTTTCTTAACCACTTATTAGTATGTGTTTAAGAAAATGTCTTAATCAATAAATGTTTTTGGTATATCGGAGAGGTGTGGGGAGATGCCGCCGAAATTTTCAGCAAATTATACAAACACATAGTAAATGGCCATCTGAGTGCGATCAAATATTCACCGATGGGTAAAAAGTGATAATCTAAATAATATGTCCTACCTATTCTTTTTTACTTACTCGAACGATGTGAGGGTGTGTTGGTTTTTAACTCGTGACATGACATTTAATCTATGTAGGAAAAATGTCTTATGAGAATCGGTCATGGATGTACCGTGGAATAGTTAATGGAGTTGTGACAGAGGAGTCTAAAGACGGAGTTGACAGTTTCATTCGGTTTGCATTGAGGAATTCATCAGTAGCAGTTGATCCGATGGGTAACATTAGATGTCCGTGTTCGGCTTGTAAGAACAGAAAGTGGATATCGACATGGGATGTGCAACATCATTTGTATACGAGAGGATTTGTTGCCCATTATGAGTTATGGTCGTCTCATGGTAAGATTAATATCCAGTCGTTTAAACTAGCCACCTTTGCCTCCACAAGTACGTACGCAGACATGGTTGTCGATGTTGCTAGTCTGGAGTTCAATATTCATGATGACCAAACAAATGAAGAAGTGCCAAATAATACAGCTCAGAAATTTTATCAGTTACTTCGAGATGCTGATGAGCCATTATGGGATGATTGTGAGAAGCATACACGGTTGTCTGCAGTGTCGCAGCTACTGAATTTGAAGTCTGAATTTCATATGAGTGAGAGTTGTTTTGATCGACTTCTCTTACTCATCAACAGTATACTTCCTCAATCAGAGAGGTTGCCTAATGATTTTTACTATGTGAAGAAGATGGTGAATGATCTGGGGCTTGGTTTTATCAAAATTGATGCATGTCCTAATCATTGTATGTTTTACTACAAAGATGATGCAGATAAGACATCATGTTGTATCTGTAAGCATGATAGATTCAAGCCTAAGAGAGGAGACAAGTCAAAGCAGAAGTCAAAGTAGAAGGATTTTCCATATAAGTCACTGTGTACTTTCCGATCACACCTAGATTGCAGCGGTTGTTCATGTCCTCGAAGACAGCTGGATATATGACTTGCCATGCGGATAGAGTCCGTCGTGATGATGGTGAAATCAGTCATCCTGCCGATGGTGAAGCTTGGGCTCATTTTAGCCGTCTTCATCCGTACTTCTCAAGAGATCCACGCAACATGTGGCTGGGTTTATGCACAGATGGTTTCAATCCATTCGGAGGCTCGGTGGCATCTTACGCATGTTGGCCAATATTTCCTAACACCATACAACCTTCCGCCAGGCATGTGCATGAAGCGTGAGAATTTGTTCCTTTAATTGCTAATTCCTGGTCCAAAAAGTCCAGGAAAAAATTTAGACATATATCTTAGACCGTTGATTGATGAGCTGAAATTGTTATGGTCAGATGATGTTCTCTCTTATGATGCATCCTAAAATAGAATTTCAATTTGAAAGCTGCATTAATGTGGGCAATAAGTGACTTTCCAGCGTACGGCATGTTATCTGGCTGGAGCACACATGGGAGGTTAGCATGTCCTTATTGTATGGAGGATTCTAAATCATTCGTGTTGAATTTGGGGGAAAAGCATGTTGGTTCGATTGTCATCGTCGGTTTCTACCGAGTGACCATCCTTTCCGAAATCAAAAGGATTCATTTATGAAAAATACAATTGTGATGGATGAGGTAGATATGGAACGGGCGTCTGGTGGAAACATGGCGAGGCGGGTCCAGAACTTACCGAATGTATCACAACTGCCTGGTAGTACTCGACAAATCCCAGGGCTTGGGAAGGATCACAATTGGGTGAAGCAAACATATTTTAGGAATTGCCTTATTGGTCAACATTTGATACGGCATAACCTAGACGTCATGCATATAGAGAAGAATGTTTTTGATAATGTGTTCAACATAGTTATGGACGTCAAAGGAAAAACGAAGGATAACGTTAAGGCACGAATGGATTTGAAAGTACTTTACAGATGTCCAGAACTAGAACTGCAGCATGTTAGTGGAAAAGTGGTGCAACCTAAAGCTTCATATGTGCTTGGGGCCAGACAGATTAAGGAAGTGTGTCAATGGTTGAAGCAATTGAGATTTTCGGATGGATATGTCTCGAATATTGCCCGTTGTGTAAATGTCAACGAGGGGAAAATATACGGAATGAAGAGTCATGACTGCCATGTTTTCATGCAAAGACTGATTCCAATTGCTTTTCGTGAGTTGTTGCCGAAGCAAATATGGGGAGCAATGACCGAGCTGAGTCAATTCCTCAGGATTTTATGTGCATTAAAACTCAGACTTCATGACTTGCAAAATATGGAGCAAAATATAATACAGATAGTCTGTAAATTAGAGAAGTATTTCCTCCAGCATTCTTTGATTCAATGGAGCACCTGATCATCCATTTGCCATATGAGGCTAGAGTCGGAGGACCAGTACAATTTTAATGGATGTATTCTTGAGAGGTATATTCCTATGTCTCAATTTATTCACATTACGACGATCTTTTATATTTCATATGTATCATTTGAATGTTGTCTTAGGTGCATGCATGATCTTAAGATGAAAGTCCGCAACAAAGCACAAGTTGAGGGCTCCATTACCCAGGCGTACCTTATTGAAGAGATATCGAACTTTTGTTCGATGTACTTTGACATGGAAATACAAACTCGACGCACTCAACCTCCACGTAATGATGATGGTGTATCTGACCAAGTCTCTATATTCAAGTGTCCCGGACGAGCGTTTGGATATTCTTCTACTCGCGCACTCAAAGATAGAGAGTTGTTAGCTGCGGAGATCTACATCTTCATGAATAATGCAGAACTAGACCCTTACATTGAGTAAGCTCTCAACACTAATGATGTACCTCATTTGCTTGCAATTCGCAGAACTTAGAGGTTGTGTGACATTTTCATTGCAGAGAGTTTGACTCAGTCATACTGCAACGGAATCCACGTCTGACTGATGTGTAAGTTGAAAAGGAACGGGAGAAGTCTTTTACTACTTGGTTAAGATATCGAGTTAAGTGTCTAAATATTTTGATGCATAAGTGTTATGTTCTTATGCATAATAGTTGTTGTAATTGTCATTGTCTGTCCTCTTTTTAATAATAGGTTAAACAAGGCTTTATTACTGATTCAAGAGTACAAGCGATCAATTATGGGCCCTCGAAGATTGTACGTGTCTATCAGCTACATTGTGAATGGATACCGATTTCACACGAGAGATTATGCACGGAATAAGTTTACCATGAATAGCGGTGTATGTGTGAAGGGAAGTGCCTACAATGAAATTGAAGTAGACTATTATGGCATTCTCGAAGAAATCATTGAACTATAATTTTTGGGACAAGGCAACAATGTATTTCTCTTCAAGGGTCATTGGTTCGATCTGACTTCTATTTGTAATTACACAACATATGGGATCGTCGATGTCAAACATAAGTCCAAGTTGAGTACGTATGAGCCATTCATTCTCGCGGCACAAGCCCAACAAGTTTATTATTCGAATTATTTGTCCCTCAAATTGAGAGATTGGTGGGCTGCTTGTAGAGTGAAAACAAGGCTATTCCCTGAGTATGAGCTTCTCCTGGCTGATATAGAGCTCGAAGGTGTTAATGACAACTTTTTCCAATCAGACTGGAGTGATGCACGAGAGTTGGCTCCTCCTACGCAGTTCAGTGTTGATGATATAAATGAACCATTTTGCTTATATAAGGATAACGAACAGGAAGAAGTTGACCCAAATGCCCTTGAGCGGGAGGTGGAGTCTGATGAGGAGGAAGAGTCCTCCGATGATGAGGACGAATTCGAAGAGGATGATGAAGATGACGCTGAATTAGACACATCTTCAGCATCTGATGATGAATATAGATAATATTATAAAATTTTGTAAGAACTGAGTGTTGTTGCTAATTATATGTTATTAAATAGCTACTTCAAATTTGAGTGTTGATGACATGTTCTATCTTTATTTTTCTCAATAGAGATATGGTACGTGGAGGACGAAGTGGGAGGCTTTCCACCTCCGTAGGCCGAGAGTGTATGCAGATAGGTATATATGTACTCAACTCAATACTTTTATTATACTATGTATATTAACTTTATATTTTCTAACGTGCATATAATTTTGCAGGGTCCGCCTCCTCGTCCACGCCGGTCGTCCCGGCAACAGGTATATGTATATGTACCCAAACACAAAACTATATATATTACTATTCATATTAACTTTATATTTTCTAACGTGCATATAATTTTGCAGGGTCTGCCTCCCCATCCACGCCGGTCGTCCCAGCGACAGGTATATGTATATGTAAACACAAAACTCTATATATTATTGTTCTTATTAAATTCATATTTTATAATGTGCATATAATTTTGCAGGGACCTCCTCCCCGATCACGCCGATCGTCCGGGCGACAGATATATGTATATGTACCCAAACACAAAACTCTATATATTATTGTTCTTATTAAATTCATATTTTCTTACGTGCATATAATTTTGTAGGGACCGCCTCCCCGACCACGCCGGTCGTCCGGGCGACAGGTATATGTATATGTACCCAAACACAAAACTCTATATATTATTGCTCATATTAAATTCATCTTTTCTATCGTGCATATAATTTTGCAGGGTCCGCCTCTTGCCTAGTAGCGTCACCTTTCCCATCCCAATCACCACTAGGTACTTGTATGTTTCTATATTTAAGTACGTTTCTTGTCTTCCAATTTTTTAATAATAGTGTACTTAATTGTTTTCAACAGAGGTAGAGAGCCATCATCCAGCGGCGGATGAGGAGGTAGAGAGCCATCATCCAGCAGCCAGAAATTGGTAAGCATTATTGTTCAATTACTTAATACATTAATTATTATTGTGAAACTAACTACTTTTGTTGAATTGTAAGCGTCACGAGCTCGAGTGTGCCCCTACTTTTTGCTAGTTATTTGATCGGACTCATAAGCAGAAGGGGACGGATGACTATGTCATCAAGAGTGCTCGCATGATTGCTGTAAGTCAAAATATAATTTTTGAATTCAATTTAGATATTAAAAAAATATGATTTCAATAATACTTTTTTAATTTGTTCTGCAGGAGACCTATGATAGGACGATGGCGGATCGCTATGCAGAGGGCACTCCCCAGCCAGACTTGGATCCGGAGGCTTGCGTCGACGCAGCGGGAGGGCCGAGGAAGGGCCGAGTGTACGGCCTTGGGGACAGCCTGGATACTACTCCAGTGTTGTCCTCATATGCGAGTTCGGATGCACCTCCGCCCTATGAGAGTTCATCTACTGCGCCGCCCGGCAGTGGTGGAGAGGACATGAGAACCCTCTTTCTAGAAGAGCTACAGTTGTAGTTTGATGTTATGGTCAAGCAGCTGATCTCTGCCATCCGAGGAGTAGGCCCCTCACAGCAAGCCCCTCAGGTCAGTATTACAATTAATTTCATATAGTTTGAAAGAAATGAAACCACTACAACTGGAGGCCACCTAGGTCAATTTATGAGTCGGTGTCCAAAGAGCTCAAAAGGGAAAAAAGGAAATCTAAATTGTGAAACCTATAAAGAAGGTCCACTTGAAAAAAAATCTATAAAAAAACCTAAGTGTAAAGGATCAAAACACGCAACCCGGGGGTCCAAAATCACAAATAGGGATCCGATCGGCGTTCCGTTCGCTCCGACACGATCGGGTGGGTGAAAGTGACGTGTGGGAACTCACGGATTCCTAATCGGATTCCCAGTTTGGGTTCGGTTCTTAAATCACTAATCTAAAAAAAACATAAGTGTAAAGGATCAAAACACGCAACCCGGGGGTCCAAAATCACAAATTGGGATCCGATCGGCATATCGTTTACTACGACACGACCGGTAGGTGAAAGTGACATGTGGGAACTGATGGATTCCTAATCAGATTCCCGGTTTGGGTTCGGCGCTCAAATCACTAATCTAAAAAAAACCTAATTGTAAAGGATCAAAACACTCAACCCGGGGGTGCAAAATCACAAATAGGGATCTGATCGGCATGTCGTTCACTCCGACACGACCGGGTGGGTGAAAGTGACGTGTGGGAACTGACGGAATCCTAATCGGATTCTCGATTTGGGTTCAGCACTCAAATCACTAATCTAAAAAAAACTTAAGTGTAAAGGATTAGAACACGCAACCCGGGGGTCCAAAATAACAAATAGGGATCCGATCGGCTTGTCGTTCACTCTGACACAACTGGGTGGGTGAAAGTGACGTGTGGGAACTGACGTAATCCAAATCAAATTCTCGGTTTGCGTTTGGCACTCAAATCACTAATCTAAAAAAAACCTAAGTGTAAAGGATCAAAACATGCGACCCGGACTTGCAAAATCACAAATAGGGATCCGATCGGCGTGCCGTTCACTCCGACACGACGGGGTGGGTGAAAGTGACGTGTGGGAACTGACATATTCCTAATCAGATTTATGGTTTGGGTTCGCCGCTAAAATCACTAATCTAAAAAAAACCTAATGTAAAGGATCAAAAAACGCAACCCAGGGATCCAAAATCACAAATAGGGATCTGATCGGCGTGCCATTCACTCTGACATGACCGGGTGGGTGAAAGTGACGTGTGAAAACTGACAAAATCTTAATCGGATTCCTGGTTTGGGTTCGGCACTCAAATCACTAATCTATAAAAAATCTAAGTGTAAAGGATCAGAACACGCAACCCGGGGGTCCAAAATCACAAATAGGGATCTGATCGGCGTGTCGTTCGCTCCGACATGACCGGGTGGGTGAAAGTGACGTGTGGGAACTGACAGAATCCTAATCAGATTCTCGGTTTAGGTTCGGCGCTCAAATCACTAATCTAAAAAAAAAACAACTGTAAAGGATCAAAACACGCAACCCCGGGGTCCAAAATCACAAATAGGGATCCGATCTACGTGTCGTTCACTCCGACACGACTACGTGGGTGAAAGTGACATGCGGGAACTAACGGAATCCTAATCGGATTCTCGATTTGGGTTCGGCAATCAAATCACTAATCTAAAAAAAACCAAAGTGCAAAGGATCAAAACACGCAACCCGGGGGTCCAAAATCATAAATAGGGATCCGATTGGCGTGCCATTCGCTCCGACATGACCGAGTGGGTGAAAGTTACGTGTGGGAACAGACGGATTCCTAATCGGATTCCAGTTTAGGTTCGGCGCTCAAATCACTAATCTAAAAAAAATCTAAGTATAAAGGATCAAAACACGCACCCGGGGGTTCAAAATCACAAATAGGGATCCGATCGGCATGTCGTTCGCTCCGACACGATCGGGTGGGTGAAAGTGACATGTGGGAACTGACGGAATCCTAATCGGATTCCCAGTTTTGGTCCGACACTCAAATCACTAATATAAAAAAAGTGTAAAGGATCAGAACACGCAACCTGGGGGTCCAAAATAACAAATAGGGATCCGATCGGTGTGTCGTTCACTCCGACACGACCGGGTGGGTGAAAGTGATGTGTGGGAACTGACGGATTCCTAATCGGATTCCCAGTTTGGGTTCGGCGCTCAAATCACTAATCTAAAAAAAACCTAAGTGTAAAGGATCAAAACACGTAACTTGGGGGTCAAAATCCCAAATAGGGATCTGATCGGCGTGTCATTCGCTCTGACACAACTGGGTGGGTGAAAGTGACGTATGGGAACTGACGGAATCCTAATCGGATTCACAGTTTGGGTTCGGTGCTCAAATCACTAATCTAAAAAAAAACAAAGTGTAAAGAATCAAAACACGCAACCCGGGGGTCCCAAATCACAAATAGGAATCCGATCGGCGTGCCGTTCACTCCGACACGACCGGGTGGGTGAAAGTGACGTGTGGGAACTGACGGAATCCTAATCGGATTCCCAGTTTGGGTTCGGCACTCAAATTAGTAATATAAAAAAAAACTAAGTGTAAAGGATAAGAACACGCAACCCGGGAGTCCAAAATAACAAATAAGGATCCAATCGGCGTGTCGTTCACTCTGACATAACGGGTGGGTCAAAGTGACATGTTGGAACTGATGAAATCCTAATCAGATTCTCGGTTTGGGTTCTGCACTCAAATCACTAATCTAATAAAAACCTAAGTGTAAAAGATCAAAACACGCAACCCGGGGTTGAAAAATCACAAATAGGGATCCGATCGGCGTGCCGTTCACTCTGACATGACCGGGTGGGTGAAAGTGACATGTGGGAACTGACGGATTCCTAATCAGATTCCCAGTTTGGGTTCGGCGCTCAAATCACTAATATAAAAAAAGCTAAGTGTAAAGGATCAAAACACGCAACCCGGGGTCCGGGGGTCGAAATCACAAATAGGGATCCGATCGGTGTGTTTTCCCTCCGACACGACTGAGTGGGTGAAAGTGACGTGTGGAAATTGTTGGAATCCTAATCGGATTCCCAGTTTGGGTTCGGCACTCAAATCACTTTTCTAAAATAAATCTATGTGTAAATGATCAGAACATGCAACCTAGGGGTCCAAAATCACAAATAGGGATCCGATCGGCATGTCGTTCGCTCCGACACGACCGGGTGGGTGAAAGTGACGTGTGGGAACTGACAGAATCCTAATCGGATTCTCGGTTTGGGTTCGGCACTCAAATCACTAATCTAAAAAAAACCTAAGTGTAAAGGATAAACACGCAACTGGGGGGGGGGTCCAAAATCACAAATAGGGATCCGATCGGCATGTCGTTCACTCCGACACGACCGGTGGGTGAAAGTGACGTGTGGGAACTGACGGAATCCTAATCGGATTCTCGGTTTGGGTTCAGCACTCAAATCACTATTCTAAAAAAAACCTAAGTGTAAAGGATGAAAACACGCAACCCAGGGGTCCAAAATCACAAATAGGGATCCGATCGGTGTGTCATTCACTGCGACACGACCGGGTGGGTGAAAGTGACGTGTGGGAACTGACGGATTCCTAATCGGTTTCCTGGTTTGGGTTCGGCGCTCAAATCACTAATTAAAAAAAAAACCTAAGTGTAAAAGATTCAAACACGCAATCCGGGGGTCCAAAATCACAAATAGGGATCCGATCAGCATGTTGTTTGCTCCGACACGACTGGGTGGGTGAAAGTGACGTGTGGGAACTGACGGAATCCTAATCGGATTCCCGGTTTGGGTTCGGTACTCAAATCACTAATCTAAAAAAAGCCTAAGTGTAAAGGATAAGAACACGCAACCCGGGGGTCCAAAAATCACAAATAGGTATCCGATCGGCGTGTCATTCGCTCCGACACGACCGGGTGGGTGAAAGTGACGTGTGAGAACTGACGGATTCCTAATCAGATTCCCGATTTGGGTTTCGCACTCAAATGACTAATCTAAAATAAACCCGTGTAAAGAATCAAAACACGCAACCTGGGGGTCCAAAATCGCAAATAGGGATCCGATCGACGTGTCGTTCGCTCCGACATGACCTGGTGGGTGAAAGTGATGTGTGGAAACTGACAGAATACTAATCAAATTTTTGGTTGGGTTCGGCGCTCAAATCACAAATCTAAAAAAAAAAATCAAGTGTAAAGGATTAAAAATATTTTCTAATTAAACTTAGTGAATAATCACATGTTTTAAATTTAAAATTTTGAAAATAATGTTTGTATATTATTTTTTTATTATGTTTCACATATTTGTTTTTTTTAATATAGGATCCTTCGGCACCTGACGATCATGAGGTAGGGACAGCGGACGATCTACTAGACCTTTCTTAATTTTTAGCACTTATTGTTGTGTATGATTTTATATTTGTTGTATTTGATGATTTTCTGTTTGATTTTTAGTACTTATTATTGAGGAATGTATGAATATTTTAGCAGGTTTTGTAATTTATCATTGTTAATTTTAGTATTTTTTAAAAAAATAAGTTGGTAATTTCTGACAGATTTTTCGACGGATATTATCCGTCGAAATAGCGTCGGCACACAAGGTTGCTGATGGAACTTATCCGTCGCCAAACCCGTCAAAACTTTCGACTGATTATTTTCCAACGGAATGTATCTGACGGACTTTACCGATGAACTTTCTGACAGATTGTCTGTCGGAATATACCGACCAATTTTTCGACAACATTTGTCGACCACTTTCCGTCGAAATTTACCGACGAACTTTTTGACGAAATTTTCTGTCCGAAGTTTCGACGGATTATTGACAGATTTTTTGTTCGTCGATAATTTTTTACCGTATTTTTTTGACGCACTTTTTCCGTCGGTCGTGCGCCGGAAAGTTGTCAGAAGGTGTGTTTTCCGACATATTTCCGTCGGATTTCCGATAGAATCTGTCCGTCGAAAATCCCGCTTTTTCTTGTTGTGTTATGCGCATCAGAACTCAAGTATCAGGATATGGAAACTATTGAAAAGAATGTAATCATGACAGTTTGTAAATTGGAAAAAATATTTTCACCCACATTCTTCGACTCGATGGAGCACCTGCTTATACACCTACCATATGAGGCTAAAGTAGGAGGGCCAGTACAATTTAGATGGATGTATCCATTTGAGAGGTCATTTGTATATATATATATATATATATATTCTTATAATTCTACCTCCTCTGACATATTTGTTATTATCCTATGAACGGTCTTATAGGTGCATGCATGAATTGAAAATGAAAGTTCGCAACGAGACGAAGGTAGAGGGTTCCATTGTCGAGGCGTACATTATGGAAGAAATATCAAATTTTTGTTCGATGTACTTTCAACCTAAGATACAAACTCATTATACTCGACCACCACGTAATGATGATGGGGGACACTGTTCAATCTGACCGATTCTCTATATTTAAGCATCATGGACGTACGTATGGACGTTCTTCGAGTCAGATGCTAAATGATAGAGAGTTGCATGTCGCAGAGATTTATATTCTTTTAAATTGTATTGAGGTTGAATCTTATGTTGCATATGTGCTTTGCTCACATTATGTTATGTCCAAAACTTGTTGTTTTTCATTCCATTTATAATGCCCTAATGTTCATAATACAGACAATTTGACTCTAAATTAGTCCAAAGATGTCCATATCTCACTAAAGTGGAGGTTGAAAAAGAACGAGAGAAATCATTGGCATCTTGGCTGCTATATCGTGTAAGTATGATTACTCTCCTTCTCTTGAGGACAATGTCAATTTCTGACTAGTGTGTTTATATATAGGTTGAAAAAGGTTTGATTACTGATCAAAGAATTTGAGAGATAAGTTATGGCCCATCGAAAGTTGCACGTACATATGCAGCATTTATCGTGAACGGATATAGATTTCAAACTAGACAATATGAGCAGAATAAGTCAATGATGAACAACGTGGTATTTGTGAAAGGAAGTACATATAATGAAAAGTAATGTGATTATTATGGTATTATTGAGGAGTTCTTAGAATTGCAATATCTCGGAGATGACAACCATATATTTTTTGTTTAAGTGTCATTGATTTGATCCTAATTCTATTCAAAATGACACACCATATGGAATTATTGTTATCAAACATAACTTCAAATTGAATACTTATGATCCATTTATTTTGGCCGCACAAGGCTACCAGGTCTATTATACAAAGTATCCATCGTCTAGAAATAAATAAAGAAATGATTGGTGGAAAGTTTGTAAGGTTAAGACAAGACTTTTCCCAAATTATGAGTTGGATTTGACTAAAACAAGGGAGTTGGATGTCAATGCCGAATTCTTTCAATCAGACTTAACTGATGATGTAGAGTTGTCTACTTCTAGTGATGAATCTGTAGAGCCACTTTCTTTATCTAAAGAGAATGAAGTGGAAGAAGTCGATCCACAACAAAATGAAATACAGTTGGAGGACTCCGATGAGGAGGAACATACTAGTGATCAAGATGAACCTAATAATAAAGATGCCAATGCTAAATTTGATATACTCCCAGCATCTGAAGATGAAATTATGGAGAATGTTTGATTAATGGTAAACAATTTTACTAGAAATTCAAATATTCTACATCTTTCTTTCTATTGTTATTGATTAATATGCATGAATTGATTTGCTCCTTGAAGATATGGTTC
Source organism: Colocasia esculenta (assembly GCA_014218235.1). NCBI lineage: Eukaryota > Viridiplantae > Streptophyta > Magnoliopsida > Alismatales > Araceae > Colocasia > Colocasia esculenta. Next base: position 22,301,713 of record CM024758.1, read on the forward strand.
GAGGACAATGTGCAAGTTCTTCAAGTGGGAGGGGAGAGGGTAGTAGGAGGAGATCTACTCCCTTTTCTGCACCTCCACCACCGACACCAGGTCACCAAGTATGTATACTTTGATTTGTATGCATTATGGTATTTATTTAATATAATTCTTTATGTCATTTGTTATAGGTCGGGCTGCTTCCACATTTGCACTACCAAGTATAAATGTTACTGATCAAAGATGATGTGTACTCATTATATACATTACTTATCTATATTCTATCCTTACAGGACTGACGCTCTCTCCACCTCCACCACCGATAGTAGATATGTATACTTTGATTTGTATGCATTGCAGTATTTATTTAATATAATTATTTATGTCAGATTTTATAGGTCGGGCTGCCTCTGTGTTTGCACTACCATGTATAAATGTTATTGATCAAAGAAGATGTGTAGTCATTATATACATTACTTACCTGTATTCTATCCTTATAGGACTGACGCCCTCTCCACCTCCACCACCGACAGTAGGTATGTCTACTTTGATTTGTATGCATTGCAATATTTGTTTAATATAATTCTTTATGCCATTCGTTATTGGACTACTTAGGCCCTCCAATTCGTTATAGGTATATTTTTGACAGTTTGTTTTATTTATGCTATTTAATATGTATAGTGCATGCTGATAACGAGGCAAGTCATCATGAGGGGGAGGGCAGTTATGTTGAGACAATGCGGGCAATGTGGATAAATGAAGGGTATGTAATGCATTAATTTTGGTATCTATTCGTCATTGTGGCATTAATATTTTCAATTTTAGAAATAAAATAGAGCATGCCCAAGCATCACAATTTATTACAAAGACAATTCACGCACACTTTCCTAGCCCCATCCATTGATTCTCTGATTTTTCGATGGATGTTCAAGATTTATTGTATGACATGTTCATGGTATGTGAATTATTCATTAAGACTAAGTCTCTTTCAATTCTTAGTTTAGTACGCTAATTCTTATGTAGTTATTTCTTATTTGTTTTTGAATATGTAGAGGAATCATTGATAGCCTTCACATGAGTCGCATGCTACATCTGCATGGACAACCACTACAAGAGAAAATTTCAAACATCTTTTGCATAATATTCGAAGAAATGCAGAAAGAGTTTGTGCAAGCACACATAGGAACCAGTGGAAGGAGCACGGGCCTATATGGATGAGAAAGGAGTATTCGGTCCAGTTGCGCGTGATATGGGTAGGTGAGAAATGGAAGGAAAATTCTACCAAAGGAAAGATAAATAGAGTCGCACATCCCGATGCAAATGTACACACAAGCGGCTCTATCTCTTTTGCAACACATAAAGGGTGATTGGTAAGTACACTTCTAGATTCTTTAAATTTGTAAGTCTAATAATAAATCGTATATTTGAAAAATAGGAAACATAGCTCAAGCGGCCACCTCAATTTTAAGAACTTTTGATCAAACTCAAAAGAAGAAAGGGACAGATCATTACATTAGTGAGAAAGCTTGGGAGGCAGCAATAAGTTATACACCAATAGTTTTCATTTAAAAGTATAATGTAGAATTAAGTTTTTTTTTTTTTTTTTTTTTACAGAAGTCATATAGTAGAGGAATGGAAGAGAGGTACGAGGACAACAGTCAGTGTCCAGAGTTTTGGACATAGTATGGTAGCAATCTATGAACTGGGCACTCAATTCTCATTTTCTTAACTAGTTTTGGTTAAAATCTATGAACTTGGGTTTGAGGGTCTAAAATTTAAAAGACAGGTCCAATCAGTTTATCGATTGTTCCAACACGAACTGGGGGGGGGGGAAGTAACATGTAGAAATTGATGGATTCCAAATTGGACTCCAAGTTTGAGATCGACGCTCAAATTTATATTTTCTAAAAGAACTTAGTTTAAAGTCAATAAATACGGGTTTAGAACGGTCAAAATCTAAAATGTAGGTATGATTAATTTGTCAATGATTCCAACACAACCGGAAAGGTGATAGTGACTTGTAGAAACTAATGGTGTCCAAATTAGACTCTCAGTTTGAACTGGGCACTCAATTTCTCATTTTCTTAACTAGTTTTGCTTAAAATCGGTGAACTTGGATTTGAGGGTCCAAAATTTAAAACACAAATTCAATCAGTTTATCAATTGTTCCAACACGACTTGAAGGCTGAAAGTAACCTATAAAAACTGATGGAGTCCAAATTGGACTCCAGGTTTGAGCTCGATGCTCAAAGTTATATTTTCAAAAAGAATTTAGTTTAAAGTCAATAAACATCAAAAATATAAAATATAGGTCTGATTAATTTGTCAATGATTCCAACAAGACTGAAAGGTGAGAGTGACTTGTAGAAACTGACAGAGTCCAAATTGGACTCTCGGTTTGAACTAGACACTCAATTTCTCATTTTCTTAACTAGTTTTGTTTAAAATCTGTGAACTTGGGTTTCAAAATCTAAAATTTAAAACACAAATTCATTTAGTTTATCGATTATTGAAACATGACTTGGGGGGTGAAAGTAACTTGCAGAAATTGATGGAGTCCAAATTGGACTCCAGGTTTGAGCACAATGCTCAAATTTATAATTTCTAAAAGAACTAAGTTTAAAGTCAATAAACACGAGTTTGGGAGGGTCAAAAATATAAAATATAGGTCTGATTAATTTGTCAATGATTCCAACAGACTGAAAGGTGAGAGTGACTTGTAGAAACTGACAGAGTCCAAATTGGACTCTCGGTTTGAACCAGACACTCAATTTCTCATTTTCTTAACTAGTTTTGTTTAAAATCTGTGAACATGGGTTTCAAAATCTAAAATTTAAAACACAAATTCATTCAGTTTATCGATTATTGAAACATGACTTGGGGGGTGAAAGTAACTTGCAGAAATTGATGGAGTCCAAATTGGACTCCAGGTTTGAGCTCGATGCTCAAATTTATAATTTCTAAAAGAACTAAGTTTAAAGTCAATAAACACGGTTTGGGAGGGTCAAAATTGAAAATGTAGGTCCGATTAATTTATCAATGATTCCAACACGATCGGGAAGGTGAGAGTGATTTGTAAAAACTGACGAAGTCCAAACTGGACTCTCGGTATGAGCTAGACACTCAATTTTTATTTTCTTAACTAGTTTTGTTTAAAATCGGTGAACTTGGGTTTGAGGGTCCACAATTTAAGACACAGGTCCAATCAGCTAATCGATTGTTCCGACATGACTTGGGGGGTGAAAGTAACCCGTAGAAACTGATGGAGTCCAAATTGGACTCCAGGTTTGAGCTCGATACTCAATTTTGTATTTTCTAAAAGAAATTAGTTTAAAGTCAATAAACATGGGTTTGGGAGGGTCAAAATTGAAAATGCAGGCCTGATTAATTTGTCAATGATTCCAACACGATCGAGAAGGTGAGTGTAACAACAGGAATTTAAATAATAATAAGATATTGAACATTAGAAAAAGATTTTGATTACCATAAAATATATAAGAACATGATTACATTTGAATCTAGAATCCTTTCACATAATTTATGTGATTCGGTACTCTCTCCAGATGTGCGCACCCCGACAGGGCGTCATCGAAATTCGGTAACGAAAGTAAAATTTAACAACCCCATAAATACCAGAAAAATATATTGATCATGAAAACATGAACATCATGAATTATTGATGCACATATCCAGATTAAGCCGACATAATGATTTTTGTAGTAATTTTCACTTGACGGAAAACTGATCTGAAAATTTAAACTAAAATCATCATAATTTGTATCACCTCTTAATAAGCTTATACCTGAAATTTCATTTCAATTGGAAATCATATAAGTATACAATTAGTAGCCTAAAGAACGTAAACGAATTAAGTTTAATTTACGTAACCATTTACGTGAGTTGGCTGATTAGGTGACGTAGGTATGATTGCGTGTGTGGGGTGGCTACGTGTTGGTGTGATGGCGATCCTTATCCTGGGAGGGTCGTGAAGTGATAAGGCTCACCCTCCTCTTATATACCCCTTCCCTTCTTCATCTCCGGCCATTCTTCTAGTTCTTCTTCTTCTTTCATCTTCCTACTGCTTCTTCTGCTACTTCTTCTTCTTCGTCTTCATCATAGTTCTTCTTCTTCTTCTTCTTCACCGCTTCTTCCTGCTACCACCAGCATGCAAAAGAAAGAGAGAAGATGAGAGAGAGCAGCAGGTGCAGAGGAAAGAAGAAGCGAGGGAAAAGGTGCAGAGGCAAGGAACAGAAAAAGAAGTTGTAGTGCACCGAGGAGAGAGAAAGAAGAGAGATGTGGGGCTTGGGAACTTCACCTCCACCCAACGATCATGCCCAACTGATAAGTAGGTTCCTATTTATCTTTCTTGATTGTTTACTTCTACTCCCAAGCATGTTTGAGTTGTGCGATCGAAGCTTTTATGATTCTGGTTTTCACCGGAATCGGTCGACCGATTTTTGGATTTTAGTCAACTGAATCTCTCCCTGCATCCATGACCAAGCCTACTTGCTAGGTCGGTCGAACGATTCTTCATCACATCCACAACCAAGCTACTAGTTAGGTCGGTCGGCCGACCCTTCCTGTCCGGTCGATCGATTTAGTGTTTTCGGATGACCGATTCCTTTTGTTCGGTCGAGTGACTCTGTGTTTTTCTAACAGGACTGCTTCTTCTAGAAGTGTCAGCAGAAACCCTGCGAAACTGAAACTCATACCTTATTTACACTCGATATCATTTAAGTAATTAATTAAGATATTACATATAAATAAGGAAGTACCCCCCATTTGAATCCAATAAAAATATCAGAAAAATCATATCTCTTACAAATAAAAAGTCAACTCTCCAACCGAAGAAGAAAATCATGATCTTGACGATTCCTTCAAAATATCGTCTTTCTAATCTCTCATAATTTAGCCTACCTGAAAGTCTCATAATTCAAATAAACCTAGTAGAATGCTAAAAATCCAAGGTCTGACGAAAAATGATAAACACGCATTTGACTTCTCCAAGGGAGTCACTCTCCTACTGAAAAAGAAGTCAAACCTGCTCATCCCTGATTTTATGTTAATATGACTTTTACATTGATATGATATTATTTCCAATGTTGAATAGAATTAGTAATTGAATGATTCGATCGACCATATTGATTTCATTACTATCTTCGTGATGTATTTTTCCGTTGATTTTCCGTTTTAAGGCTTAACATGTTAAGTAAGCCTAAGTACCACATCACAGAGTTATTCTCAAAAATCTAAAAAGGAGTAGAAAATGTTACATGATATCTCTAGAATTTGTAAATTTAGACCATCTTGTAACTACGACCAGTGTTTCGACATGGTAGTATTGTTTGGAAATTCTGTTTAGCATTTGATTCGCAAACTGACTTGATACATCGACCCTCGATTGACTTCTGAAAGTCCAATCTCAGCTAATAATTACACCTCGAATTTGGTTCACTATCATAAACCTCTCATATTGCATAACTGTGTTACCTCTTGAAACTCCAATCATTTTCAAGTCTTTTGAGATTCTTATAGAATCTTTTACATGTGCCTTATCCTTGAAACTCTAAAGAGCTGCATAATTGTCCGGGAATATAACAATAATGAATGTGTACTTACTGTTCGGGTCTTCGGACTCTACTGGATCAAGATGATTATAGGGGCAAGTCCAGTCCTTGGGAGGAACACCTGAATTCGACCACTGAATCGGACAATTCGAATATGTACCCGTCGAGAATGGATCTTCCAAACCCGGCCACTGAATCGGTCTATTTGAATATGTACCCATCAACAATGGATCTTCCAAACTCAGCCACTGAATCGGTCTATTCAAATATACCCGTCGAGAATGGATCTTCTAAACCCGGCCACTGTATCGGTCTATTCGAATATGTACTCGTCGAGAATGGATCTACTAGTGTATTGGCATCGGACACTACCTACTGCTTGATTGATGAATATTCAATTATATGTTAATGTACTCGTCGAGAATGGATCTACTGAGTGTATTGGCATCGGACACTGCCTACTGCTTGATTGATGAATATTCAATTATATGTTATTGTTTCCCATCAGCATGACTTAAATGGGTTGCACTTACCGCCAATACATGTTCAGTGGACTGCTAGGTAGTGATTACACGTTTGATAATGATGGCATGTCATTATGTGCCTGACACTCGTTATTTTGATTCAGGTCATTAATGTATCGGTTTAATCTTACATGGTTCAATATTGTACATCTTGATTTACATTATTCTTCTCCTTATTGATCACTGTTAATTGTTATCCTCGTATGTAGCAAATTTTCCTTGATTACAATATATATTTCTTTTTCCAGAAATTCATCAGTTCTAGAAGGCAGGGAAACGAAAATTGTGTGCTGAGAGATCAATACTTGTTATGTCTGACCTATGAAATACAATTTGGGAATCATGTAATTACCCCCACTTTGAGGAGCAACTGTTAATTTATATTTTATTTTAGGCTGCGACCCCTGGGCAATTCTTGCTCGAAAAATTTTAAACTTGTTCTCAATTTCCTATTTCGTCGCGTCTTAACATTTATGGAAATATCAAATGACAGGACATGACAGTGAGAGTGCCTTGTAGAAACTGATAGGGTTCAAATTGGACTATCGGTTTAAGCAAAACGCTCAAACTATCGTTTGTCAAATTAAGTTAAATGAAAAAACATCTTACTTTTAATTTTAAAAAATACTTTATTTATTTAATATTTGATTTCAATATTTTATAAATGACATACAAGATCATCCATCGTGAGGTGTTGGAGGAGACAACGACGAGGACGACACATACACAGAGGATTTGTGATTTTGTGATGGGTGTGTATTGTGATTTGCGATTATTTTCATTTGTGTTATGGAGTTGTGATTTATGTGATGGATGTCTGAAGGTTTATGTGATGGATGTCTGAAGGGTTTGTGTAGATGTTTCTAGTGGTATGTGTGATGGGATATTGTGATTTGTGTGATGGATGGATTGTGGTTTGTGTGATTTATTGTCATTTATCACATTAATTCTTACCATTTTTGTTTATTTATATAAAAAAAGTATTCTGAAATTAGTGACGGCATTTATCGATCGCTAGTAGGTTGCTATTATAGAGATCGATTAGCAACCGGAATTAGCGATCGCTAATCGGTCGCTAACCACAACGATCGCATAAAGTTAGACGCTAATGTTAGCGACCGAAATTGCGACTGATAGTAATCGGTTGCAATTTGCGACTGATTTTGTGACCGATTATCCGTTGTTGCAATATAGCGATCAGAATATTGCAACGAAATCAATCGGTTGCTTATCAGTTGCAATTTGGTCGTTGTATGTTGTTGTGACTGAATTGTGACCGATATGGTCTATCGCTGATTTTCCTTGTAGTGAATGTAGAAAGAGAGACTTGGTGGTGGAGTGAGGAAATTCAAAATACTATTTGAGCTAAAAGAGATTGTTTTAAGGCTTGGCAAAGCAAAAAAACAATCAAACTTTAGAAGCTTATAAAACAACTAAAAAGAGGGCTAAAAGAATAGTTAGTGAAGCTAAATCGAAGGTGTTTGAATAATTATATAATAAACTAGGACCCCGAGAGGGCGAAAATTAAAGGACTTATTTAAACTTGCTAAATTAAGAGAAATGAAAAAGTAGAGGTGTAGATCATGTTCGTTGCATTAAGGATGAAGACCAAAGGATTTTAATTAATGATCTAGAGGTTAAAGAAAGATGGTGTAGCTATTTTCAAAAATTACTTAATGGAGATTGCTTTAAACAACTCTCTTTAGAAAAGTATCATGAGTCAAAAAAATTTGATAAATATCAGTATTTCATGTGCATTAAAATGTCAGAAGTGGGCGATGGTTTAAGAAAAATGAAATTGGGCAAGACCTTAGGACCGAGTGGCATACCTATTGAAGTGTGGAAAGGCTTAGAAGATATTGGTATTAAGTGATTAACTAAATTTTTCAATAAAATTATGAAGCAACGGAGTATGCTAGAAGAATGAAGAAAAAGTGTTGTGTTCCTTTCTATAAAAACAAAGGGGATATTTAAAGTTGAAATAATTATCTTGGAATTAAGCTTATAAGTCACACTATAAAACTTTGGGAAAGAGAAATCGAGAATCAAATGCGATGTATGACTGTTGTATTAGAAAATATGTTTGGTTTTATGCCAGTAGATCTATTACAGAAGCTATTTTCTTATTACGACAGTTAATGGAGAAGTATAGGGAGATGAAAAGAGATTTATATATGGTTTTTCTTGATTTGGAGAAGGAATATGATCAAGTACTGAGAGAGATTTGATTTGGTGGACATTAACAAGAATGGAGTTTCTCAACTATACGTTGACTTGATTTAGGATATGTACGAGGGTGTACTATTAGTGTGAGAACTATTGCTAGAGTCACTTGTGAATTTTCGATCACTGTAGTTTTGCATCAAAATTCTGCTCTAATCTCGTATCTCTTTGTTGTGGTTATAGATGAGATAACTAAGCAATTGCATGATGATATCCCTTGGTGTATGCTATTTGCGGATAATATTATCTTAATTGATAAGAGTATTGATGGTTTAAATGCTAAGCTAGAAAGTTGGAGGCATGCTTTAGAGTCTAAAGGTTTTTAAATCAGTAGGAGTAAGTCAAAGTTTATGTATTGTAATTATAGTAATCAGAGGGTGTTACAGAAAGATATGGTTAAAATTGATAGACAAGTTATTCCTAAGAGTATTAGCTTTCGATACCTAAGGTCTATCATCCAAGAGAATGGGGATATTTATGACTATGTGGCGCATAAAATTAAGATAGCTGGCTAAAATGGAGAAGTGCATCAGGAGTCCTCTGCGATCGTCGTATACCAGTGAAACTTAAAAGAAAGTTTTATAAAATAACATTGAGGGATATCGAGTGTTGGACAGTGCGAAAAAAATACATTAACAAAATGTGTGTGGCAGAGATGAAGATGGTGAGATGGATGTGTGATATGATTAAAAAAGATAAGACAAAAAATGAACACTTTCGTAAGGATTTGGGAATAGCTCCAATTGATAGGAAAATGAGAGAAAATATACTTTGGTGGTTTCAACACATTTACCGTCGCCCTAACTTGGCACTGGTTAAAAGATGTAACCAAACATTAGCGATGCTAGAAAGAGAGTTAGGGGAAGGCCTAGAATGAGATGATGTGATGTTATTAGGAAGGACTTAGAGTTCTTAGGTTTAAAACGACTATAGTATTTCATAGAAATCTTTGGCGGAAAAGATTTTATGTAGCCGACCTCAAATAATGGGGGAAGGCACTGATGATTTTGATTGTGGTGGATTGACATTTTACATTTATGTGTTGTTTTACTTTGATAGTTGTCTATTTTTTTTTTTTATTGTGTTTGTAAAATAAGTTAATTTTATTTTTTATATATAATTTAAAAAATAAATTAAAAAATAGAAACTAATTACATTCAGTCACAAATTCGGTCTCAATTTTATGACCGAATATTTTCGATCGCTTATTATTTGGTCGTTTGTTTTGAGATCGAATAGAGACCAAACATATTCAATCTCAAAATAGAGAGATCAAAAAATTTTGGTCACAATATTATCACCAATCTATCTTCACTAACTATTTCGGTTACTATTTGATCACAATTCGATCACTTTTATTAACACCGACCGTTTCAATTACGTAGCTAGGTTACGTTAGAATAATGAGCGAAACTAGAGGCATGGTATGGGGACGGTCCGCGTCACAGCATCTAATTAGGCTTTTCGCATGCACGTATGGCACCGACCGTTTCAATTCAAACAATCTACCACGCGTCCCAGTACTCTCGTCTGCAGGGTCAAGTCCAACCATACATAGATCTCCCTAATTCTTCCTGAACACGGCCATCATCGAGTCTAATGTTTGACAACTGGCAGGCAGAGTTTTGACCTTGTCAACGCCCTATAAAATGGACTCCTCGGCCGTCGCCCCCCATCCCACCTCTGAAACCCTATAAAACAACAGAGAATTTAACACAACACTCAAACCGGTGGGATCTGGCAACCACCATTTCTCCCTCAAATTAACAGTAGCTAGTTCTTCGCGGCGCGCTGGTAATTCGATCCCACGATCGTCCGTTACACCCTTGGGCCATATCAGGACAACAGCTCACCACCATATTAATTTGATCTTATCAAATTAAGTTGTTACACCTGCAGATAATTATATCATTGTTATCCTTTCCCCTTACGCCATCCCGTGCTTAACAATATATACTTCCTGTAATCTGTAACCCCTGTATATCTGTAACAACCTCATAGAATATATAAATGAAACATCAGCGGTCCTTCTCAATATACCATTTTCCTCCTCTTAATTGTAGCTTCGTCACAGGCCACTCTACTTCGTGCGTGCATGGACAGCATGGGTTGCGCTTTGATGAAGGGCGGCCTCACAGTGAGAACCGTTTTGTGCATGCTCATGCTGCTGCTGCTGCTGGTGCTCACCCTCCGTGGAGGCAAGAGTGATGGGAGGAAGAAGGGCACTGGCGGGCAGCTATATTGACACGTTGCTGGAGCTCTTACGGGGCGGCACGTCAGGGCCGTCGGGCTGCACCAAGGGATCCTACAACAACGGCAGGCCCTGCTAAGTGGGGGCGATCGACGTACGGAGGAGGTCGATCGTGATCCTGTAAGGCCTCTGGCCACGCCCGGTCTCTCTCATCACCCGCATCTCCCTTTTTTGCGGCCCAACACTATATGGTTCCTTTAGTTATAATGTGAAAAATTAATCCATGTGAAAATGGAGTTCCTCAAACTAGTGATTCAGAAAATGCATGTGTACGTGATTCGACTTGAATTCAATTACCCAAGGATAAGCTTGCGGATTTCTGTCGTCACATTTTGCTGGTCATCTGATGTTTTGGCCAAATGCGCGCTGTACATGTCACTCAACGTACGAACGACAAAGTTAGTTTTGATGTTCAAATGAGTACATATATTGTTTTTCTTGCTCCTATAAGTATATAGCTTGAAGGTATTACTAACCTAGGTAGTCCCGGGTTTCTGTCGATCCTCATCTCCATCTATCAAAAAATAATGAGAGACCTACACAATTACACGTCCATCTTTTCTCTTGATTTTTCTACCAAATCAATCCCGATTCATTTTATTGTCGATCGACTGTCAAAAACACGTACGCATCTAGTACTAATTAGATATCTGAAGCAAACTTTCAGAAACATATTGGTGTCGCATTAATTAGTATGGTTTCATGGATACATATTACACCCACGTCTTCATTGATTCAGTTTTGAAGATTTTATAATTTCCATGTTCTTCAGTTGGCACTTTTATTACTAGGGTTCGAAGACTACCCCAAGTAGTGGCGCCACAATGAGATCAATGGACATTATGTTTTCTCATTATTAAACACTAAACCATTTATACGATTTAATTCTAATATATAAATGCAAGCTATTAAACTCCAACTAAGTTACGACGTTTTGGCACATTCGAGATACAACGCATACTGTGAGACCCGGCGTGAAATAAACATTAATTTCTCCAAAATCTTTTAATTCTCCTTCCTGTATAGCGCCCCTGCAGAAAAGGAAATTAATATTACTATTTTAATAAGATAATATTATAATTCATTTTGGTCATTGCATGACCCGCTTCCACACATGCACCGACATGCGGGCGTGGTTGTTCGGAGTCAGTGCAGAATAAGTTGTGAAAAAGTCTTGTTGCAAATTAAAAATTTACAACAAGACTTGTAAATCCAATGGGGTTTGTCACCTACCCTTAAGGGGTTAGGTGAGGCAAACTTTCATGGATTTGCAACACTTGTTGCAAACCAATGATTTGCATCAAATTATTCTCGAAAATTAATTAGCACGTACGCGTCGGGCATGTGTACGCAGGCTCGTCCATGGTGGTCTAGTCAGATCGCACGTCACCAACTGCAGCTTCAGGGAACTCTCTCTTCTCCTTGGATGGTCCTCGTATTGTGGAACCGACCATTTCAATTCAAACAATCTGCCTCGCTTCCGACCGCACAGTCTTCCTCAGCTCCTGCATGAACACGGCGGTCATCAAATCTATTTGCACACCCCTTCAGAGTTCTGACCTTGTTAGATAGCGCCTATAAAATGACCCTTCTCATCTCCCCTTTCCTTCCATCCCACCTGAATAACCCTAACCAACGGACCGAACCCAACATTTAAACCAGTAGCCCCTGCCAACCATCATAATCTGATTTGCCTCGCCTCCCCCTCCCCCCGCCGCCAAAAAAACACACTAGCTCTTCGCGGGGAGTTGGTACTCGATCTCAAGATCTCCAGTGACACCCGTCGGCCACTCTCATTTGTGGGTGCACTTTTTGGCACCATGGGCTGTATTATGACGAAGGGCGGCATCACGGTGACGACTGTTCTGTGCATGCTCACGTTGCTGCTGGTGGTGCTCAGCACGCCTCCCGCCGTGGAGGCCAGAGTTGTGGGCGGAAGAAGGGCACTGGCCAGCAGTTACATTGACACCTTGCTGGAGCTCCTGCAAGGCGGCACGTCAGGTTCGTCGGGCTGCACCAAGGGATCCTACAACAACGGCAGGCCCTGCTAAGTGGGAGATCGATCGAGGTCGATCGGGATCTACATCCAGGAAGTCTCCAGCCACGCCCGGTCTCTCTAATAAGTCGAATTTCCCTTTACGATGGAATGGTTCTTTTTGTTCGCATACAAATTCTTTACATTGCAAGGTGAGCATGGGCCGTATGAAGTCCCCACGTGCTCGCAAGCTTTGCAAGCTGATCATAGTCCTTGTATAATTGTAGTTCGTCAAATTAGTGATTCAGAAAATGCATGGTGATTCGACTTAAATCTAGCTCATTGCCTTAGGAAATATGTGCTTCCTGATTTCTGTCGTCACAATTTGCTGGTCGTTCGATGTTTTTTGTCTATTTTTTCCCCCTAAGTGGGCCATTTGATGGCGCTATTCTATCAGAGCTCATGATCAGGAGCTGGTTCGAACTTTTGCGGGTCTTTATTGTTGTGCTACAACTATATATACATTAATGGGTTTTGGTTTATCAGAGATCTGGGGTAGGCAAACATTCTGCCCACAATTTTTCCTTGTAAAATCGTTGTTTCACAATATAAGTCTAATACTCCCAGCTGAAGACTCAGAATAGTTTGAGAAATATGATAGTGCCGGATCATGAGAGGCATTCGGATTTTGGATGCACTTTATTAACCTTTATTTTATGTGTTAAAAGAGTACGTACATTGGTGATCTTCTCGATCCTACAAGTACTATCTAGGTCAAGAAATAACCAGCACTACTAGAAAAGGAAGATATATAGACGGCTGTAAACCGTCTACAAAAATGATGAAATCGTCTATAAAAAGTTTCGTAGACGGCTACGAAACCGTCTACGAAAATATCGTCTACAAAACATACGTAGACGGCTATTTAAAACCGTCTACAAAAGTAATATAAGTAGACGGCTAACGAACCGTCTATATACATAAGTAGACAGGCTCTTGCTCCGTCTATAAAAATAATATACATAGACGGCTATTCACCGTCTACAAAAAAAATATGTAGACGGCTATTCAGCCGTCTACAAAAATATATATATATATAGACAGTTATGATAGCCGTTTACAAATAAAATATAAATAGACGGCTTCATAAACCGTCTACAAATAAAATATATGTAGACGGCTTCTACAGCCGTCTACAAAAACTTAGTTCACAAAAAAAATATTTTGCAAAGGTCTTGCTCCTTATAAATTTGATCATTATTTACAATGCAATGTAGCAGTCATCCGCTCAGAGCATCCTCACCACACGGTGCAGACACTGGAAAAAACTCTTTCTTATATATGAAGAAAGACCCAAGACATGCAGACACTGAAAAAACTAGATAGAAACCAGAACAAGAATATAGAGGACATCGTGCAACAAACACGATCTCCTTCTCCTAAAAACCAGGAACAATCTTTAACTAAGGAAGACCGGGTCTGATAGACCCAAGACACACCTATCTACGGGTCAGATTTGCATCATATTTCATCACTCCCCCCATGCCCCAGCTCCACTAAAGATCTTGCCTTTGCCCTCCTCCCCTCAGCGTCAGCAGCATGGAGACCCTCGCCACCGATCGCCACCAGGGAGCACCTGCCCCAGCAGCTGCTGCTCTGTTCCTCTTCGCCGCCGCCCTGTGCGCCTCCGCCGTCCTCAAGCAGAAGTGCGTCGACCGCGAGGGGCGTGCGGCCGCGAGGGAGGCCGCCGCGTGGTGCGCGTCGTTGAAGCAGGCCCTGCTGGGTACAGTGAGATGGAGCAGCTCGAGGAAGCTGGGGAGTGGGATAGCGGAGATGGGAGGGTTTGGAACTCCCCGTGAGAGCCGAAGGTGGGTGGACTCCTTGGTGGAGACCGCCGCTGCAGCGGCCGGGCCCTCGTCGCCTCTGTGGCAGCGGCGGATACTGATGGGGAGAGTGCGAGCTACTGAGATTCAGCAGCCTCATCCTCTACAACGAGAGGGGCTTCTCGCTGCTGGCGGACTGCTCGGGGGAAGGGTGGTGTTGCCCGTGAGAGTAGGAGGAAGGGCTCAGGCAGCAGGGGAAGGCGTCGAAAGAGACATTAATTTATAGAAGAAGGTAGATGGGACAGTGAGAGAGCGCGGGAATAAGTTTTTTTTTGGCAAAATCGGAGAGACGATGGCGGGAATAAAGTGTTGCTGGGTTTGAACTTGGAGAACAGAATGGTGCCAATAAACTTTTTAGCGGGAAAGAAGATGTGCCAATTTGTTTTGGCAAAAACCGGTGGGGTGTATATATATAATTATTATATACTTAATTATATTGTATATATTTAGTAAGAATTAATTATATCTATTTATCTTCTATAAAATATATGAATATATATATTTAATTATATATGGAATTGTTTTATATTCATATATATTAATATTTAATTCATATGTGACTGCCGCAATATATATTATACAGATAAATTGATATATATATAATAATATATATATAATATACAACATGGATGTGCATATATAGATATACATAGCTACATAGAATATTATACATAGATATAGATATATATATATCTCTCCATATATAATATCTATCTATATATATATATATAGAAATAAATAGAAATAAAATATAGATATTATATGCAGATATATATATATATATATATTTACATATATATATATATATAAAGATGCATCTGGATGTGCAGATATAGATATACATAATAGATATAGATATACATAATATAAATATAGGAATATATATATATATATAATAATATGAAATAGATATAGATATAGATATTATATATGGAGATATATATATATATATATAATATATATATATATATTATACATATATTATATAGAACATTGATAAATAGATGTATAGATATAGATGTATATATAACCAAAAAAGACAAATATATATATATATATGTTGGATATGTAGATATATATGTTATATAAATAAATAATGTAGATATTATTATATATATTTCTATTATTAGTATTTATAATATTAAGATCTAATATTAGTTAACTATTATTTTTTGTTATTAGTATTTTAAATAATAAGATCGCATACATAGATATAGATCTATATATTATACAAAACATATACATACAAGAATATATATATAGATAGACACATAGATACATATATATCTATATATAGTAATATTGGCCATCAAAGCATCTTCTACAATAGCTGTCTACAGTGATAATTGTACTTTCAGCATCCTACAATAGTAATGATAAAGATGCATCTTGTACAGTACCTTTGTTGATAAGATAGAATGCCTTCGAGATCCTTCGTCCGGAGGTTATAAAACACCTACCCCTTCAGGTTGTGAAGGGCACGGCAAATTAGGCTAGCCTGGAATATCATAAGTTTTCCGCCTTTCCGTCTCCCTCTTGTAGAAAGACTATCAAGGTTTAAAAGACAATATATATATATTATATATATATATATATATATATATAGATATATAACACAACATAGATACATAAATATATATATGTTGGATATGTAGATATACATGTTATATAAATAAATAATGTAGATATATTATATATTTCTATTATTAGTATTTATAATATTAAGATCTAATATTAGTTAACTATTATTTTTTGTTATTATATTTAAATATTAAGATCGCATATATAGATATAGATCTATATATTATACAAAACATATACATACAAGAATATATATATATATATATAGATACATATATATATAGTTATTATATATAAATATATTGATATAGATAGATACATAGATTATAAATAAACAAATATATATAGATATTATAAATAAAATAATAGATGTAGATAGATACATTGACTAACTAATAAACAAAATAATATATAGAATATATAACAAAGATATTATATATATATGTGTGTGTGTGTGTATAATATATATTTTTATATATCTATGTATTTATATTCGATATCATCTTCTTCAAATTGTTCTTCCTCATATACTTCTTCGATAATATTTTTAACTTCGTACTCTAAGACTGTAAATTTGTGTGTGTGTGAGAGAGAGAGAGAGAGCATATACAATAATATTATATATATATATATATATATATATATTTTCAATTCTCTTCAAATTGTTCTTCCTTATTTACTTCTTTAATAATATTTAACTTCGTACCCTAAGTCTTATAAATGAGAGAGAGAGAGTGTGTGGTGATATACATATATCCCGACATACTTATAGTTATATAGTGTCGGTATATATATATATAATATATATATATATTATTATATAGATAGATATATAGACTAACTAATAAACAAAATAGATATTGATTCTTCGATGATATATATATATATAGATTCGATATCATCTTCTTCAAATTGTTCTCCTTATACTTCTTCAATAATTTTTAACTTCGTATTCTAATCTTATAATCAGGGAAAGTGAGAGAGAGAGAGAGACATGACTATATATATATAAATATATATTCATATATATATATATTATATGTACATATAGATACATATATATAATGATATATAGCTATATATATATATATATATATTTGAATATATATTAAGATAATATATATATGTATATACATATATATGTATAGAAACAATATATTAAGGGAGAAATGTTATCGATCAAAATTAATTTTAAAAATTAAATTATAATTTTCAAAAAATGTGTCATCATCTATTTAACTTGTGTTTAAAGTTTCATCTCAATTGAACATTGTTTAAATATAAATTAAAATTTTACAATAAATTAAATAAAAATTGATTTTTGTAAATATAGTAGAAACGGCCAAAAATAGCCATCTACATATATTGATATGTAGACGGTTTTTTAAGCCGTCTACATATCAAAATATGTAGATTGCTATTTTAGGCCGTCTACATACCATAATAGACGGCTTAATTAAGCCGTCTATATTGTTGGATATGTAGACGATTTATGGAGCCGTCTACATATCTAACCTATGTAGACGGTTAGTTGAAGCCGTCTACGTAACATACATAGACGGCTTTAGGAAGGCGTCTATATTTGTTGGATAGTCGACGGCTATTTTTAACCGTCTACATATCAAACATATGTAGACGGCTGAAGATAGTCGTCTACAAATATACTATTTGTAGACGGCCACGATTTACAGCCGTCTACGTATATCATCTTTCTTGTAGTGCAGGTAGTCTCGACTTTATGTGGACCTTCATCTCCATCTATGAAAGCACACAAACAAGTTATATCTACATCCATGTCTGTCGTTTTTCTTGGATTTCTGCCATTTCATGCATGACCCCGATCTGTCAAAAGCATGCATGCATCTTCTTATATATTTGAAGCAAGTTTCAAAGTAATATTCTAGTTGATTCAGTTTAACCAAAAATTTCTCATTTTCACTTTAACAACTTACCCCACTAACCACGACTAATCAAGGTAGGTTTACTCACTTTTTTATTTTTTTAGTGAACTTAGAACTTTGACTCAAATTATTTTTTGTGCAATTAAAAAGTAAGATAATTTTCAAAAAAATATAATAAATAACATTTATAATTTAATAAATATTTTTATTAAATTTTTCAAAAAAAAAATTTTACCCACGCGAGTAACTCTGCCCCACCTCCCGAGGTGGGGCAAAGTTACCCATGGATAACCTAAACCAGGTTACCCCTGGGTAGACTCACCCCCCCCCCCCCCCTCCCCAAAGTGCTTTTTGCACTTTAGCCAGTACCCTTGGTTTAACTAGGGGTACCCCTGTCAAACTGGCCAGTATTAGTCTCAAATGAGCTTTTCATCGAAGTAAAAATGCGTGCATGCTTTTCCTTGCGGTGACTAGGGAATCACATATACATCCAGTTCTTGATGGACTCACGAGTACTTGTGGATTGTTTTTCCCCTTCAGCAGCTCCGCACTTTTCGGTCTGAAGACTTTCTCAAGTAGTGCACATTTATGAAATCAATCGACATTATTATGGCTTCTCATTATTAAACACCAAACCATCTATACACTTTAATTTTAAACTGATATAAACACATGCACGTATGCAATGTAATTTGATGCATCGCTTCCAAGGTCATATATATTCTACTTAGTGCATATCATGCTTGAGCACACCCACTAGAGATGTGTCATTTATCTTTTGGGGTTTGAAAAAATTACATAGGGGAGATATTATAATCTTCAATGAAAAATAACACAACTTTAGTGGATGGTCATACTTAATGCCCAAGGTGTGGAGTAAATATTTCTCTTCTCAACTGCGTAAAGTCTAGTAGTGATCAAGCGGTGAGACAATCGTGCGCGAGGGGCAGTCCGGTTGGTGGGCTCCCTGATGAACACCTAGGACGGCAAGGGTTTGATCCTTGCAATCCTAGCCTAAGGTTGGGGAGGGTGGGGACGTTTCCATGCACACCCAGGAGGGTAAGGGTTCGATCCTTGTAATCCTGGTCAGAGGTTTGGGGAGGTGTGGGGTCTCGGATTTCGAACCAGGGTGGGGGGCATGATTTCCATCTAGAGGCATTCCCATTGCGGTAGTACCCTAAAAAAAACGGGTGAGGGCATGGAGTGGTTGGGAGGTCAGTGAAAAAGAGTGGTCGTAAATTGTGCTTCAGAGTATGTGTTGCTTGTCTAGAGTCGAGCTTCGGTAGGAAGTCCATTTTGGCCTCAAGATAATTCCATTTTCCTTGCTGTCACCCCTGATAAGGAAATTTTATTATTTTTAAGAAAATAATAATTTAATTAATTTTTCTCCCGTTCAGGTAAGATTTGATCATTGCATCTGTTCCAACAAAGTCTTAGAAAACCTTAAACTTTGAGAAGAAAAACAGCGGCGGGGCAAAATTTACATTGGCTCCTTCTGACTGTTGGATATTCATGGCAGCAAGAAATAATCAATGTCGACTGTATATATATGGCACTGTTCCGTACAGAGCCTTTTTTAATTGAAGCCAGAAATCGGTCATTTATTATTCAGAAAGTTAAAATAAAGGCAAACGGCCAAGTACAAAAGCCTGGTGGCTTAAGCCATTCAAGGAACCCCTCACGAAGTAAAAGGAAACTAAGTTATTAGATTTAGAACAAGGATCCACCTAGACTCTGTAGACGTCCGATCCCAAGAATATGCACATCGAAGACATCCCTTGACGAAGGCCCGAGCGTCGAGAATAATGCTCATCATTATCGTCTGTTAATTGGATTGATGTAGTAACCCTTTTCACCTAGAAGGGGGTCAATATGTTGTATTCTTTGCGGAAGTTAAATCTTAAAATAAGTAGACACTACAACTTTTCGTAAGTGTGTTAGTAATAAAAATATTAGTATAAACAAACCAATGAAACAACAATTAGGATAATTTTATCCTACTTTGGATCTTCCCTCCAATGAAAGTCCTACGTCCAGTCTCTAAGCCAACTAACTTGAGCTTTCACTATTTTAGTCAAAGATACAACAAATAATTTAATTGGTCTTCCCTTCTACACAAACGACCTCAACTAGCCTTCCCTCTTATACGAGGGAAACAAAAGTCAAAACACTTTGATCTTCTATCGTCCAAAAGGGCACACCACCCTGCTCAATAGGTCTTCCCTTCTATAAGGGATAATTATCTGTTAAGGACATACATTGTTTGTGCAATGCACCACAAGACTTCAGACCGAGAAGATGTATAGGCAGCTTATGGTCTAAAGTAGGAACCCTAGATCCGAGGGGAATGATATTTCAAGGATGGCTCTCCTCAGACAGGTTCACACAGGTGGAATCACTAGAGAGAACTTGTTGCAGCAGGTCCACACGATGCCTGAGAATGGAAGCCCATTGCTATCTTGTGTTTCTTGTAATTGTTGTATTCTAAGCATTTATGATGTTGTCGTAGCTTTCCTTCTTTTATAAGCTCTTAGATTTGTCTATTACTTTAGAGCCATTGTATGTAGCCATTGGAGTAGTGAACGTTACATGGCTTCTTTCGAGGACGACGTGCATGTTCCATCTTCCTACTAGATTCATCTTCCTACTAGATTCATACATTTAGTTTGTTGCCAACTTTTCTTGGTCTATAAGCCTTGTGATTTAATTTATTATCTTCTTCTGAAACAAGACAAGTTCCAAAATATATACTAGACTGGGTCTAGTTGATCAGTAGTGAGATATTCATAGGTACTTGTGAGATGATTCAAATATTTGCGTCTACCTACTTTACGTGATGTCAATAAATGTTTTGTAAAAAAAAACTAGACAAGTTCGTATGCATAAGATAAACTATGTAGTTGTTAGAAACGTGCAGTGTTGTTCTGATCACAATTTAGTCAAAAGGTTTCTCAGCGCATGTCAGAGATGTTCTGCATGGTCAGACTGAAGATCATGTTTCATGTTTCAATTTTATTATGTATGAGATTTCTGAAAAGACAAACCTCCTATAATATAATGATTATATGAAACTTATTTTATCATAAGTGAACATGTGAGTGACTTTAGAAATAATCATTTTACATGATATCATCTATACTATTCATATAATGAAATTTATTTAAAAGTTATTTCGAACAGAAATCAGATCATGAATCACAGTAATTTATTCATGAATTACTTTGAATAGAATTAAGATAATATGATTACTGAATCATTAACAAAATATTATACATTATTTAGTCAAATGAATAATATGATTTGGTGCAGAAATATTAATGACTTATTTTATTTGAAGACATCGTATGACGAAGTACTTGTTCATATATGACAATGTGAGACTTCATATATGATGAAGTGATCTTTGTGTATGACGAAGTGAGTTTCGTGCATGATGAAATGTCCCTTCGCATATGACAAAGTGAGCTTTGTATACAACGAAGTGACCTTTGTATATGACAAAGTGAGCCTTGGCATATGACAAAGTGAGATTCGTATATGACGAAGTGAGCCTTCGTATATGATGAAGTATTTTTCCATGTATGACGAAGTGTTTTGGTCATATATGATGAAGTGTCTGTTCATAGGCAGTGAAGTGTGCAATGTCTGAATTTTTATATGATAAATAGATAGTGGTAGTGATTGAGCAATTTATCATGTTTTGTCATCATCAAAACTTTGAAGCCTTCATTTTCAATTAGTATTATTGTTTGTCATAATCAAGACTATTTAAATATCATTGTTTTGATTTGTGAAGATTACATACATATTTCAACATCCCTGCCTTTTTGTCATACATGGTCCAATAGATTCTTCATCATATGCCTCAGATTGTATTATAGCTCTAGACATAAATATATTTTCAGCATTAGCATGCTCTGCAACTGAGCTACATGTCATTCGACTAGATGCAATGTTTTGTCACAAGATTGGAGCCGAGGAGGAAACCATAGCTAGAGAAGTTGTCAGGCGAAGCGGACTTGGAGATAGAACGCAGGTATTAACAAACAGATTCTAATTCCCCGTTTACGACTTAGACATGATATGAATTTCTAACAAATGAGGATGAATTTGTAGGATCGAGAAGTGATGTTGACAAGATCTAAAGGGGGTTGAATAGATCTAGGCCAACTATTGTGGAAGCTTAGCCAATTTAGAAAAACTTTTTGAATCAGAGACAATTTGAAAACTAATTTCACAGATCTGAAGAGAAATTAAGTGAGTTGTGTAAATGAGTGTGTGAACAAGTTAATTAGATTTGAATTCAAAGGATCCTATGCATGCATCTAACGCAAGGTAATTCAAATCACAATCAGACCACTGCACAGAGATTTTTAGGTGGTTCGGAAATCACACCATGTGATTCCTACATCACCCCTCACACAGTGAGGATCCACTAACAAACTTGGGTACACCACACCCACTGGAGCCTGACAACTCCAACAACCTGAGTTTACAACTCACACGACCTCTAGAGCAAGACTACTCTAGAAACCTGAGCAAGACTGCTCAACCACAACCTGAGTACACGACTCAGAAACCACTGAATGCAAAGGCTCACAGACAACTTGCTAGAAAGAAATACAAGATTCAGATCCTCTAGCAATAGGTCTGATCTATCAAGAGTTAATTCATGAGACTTATGCAACAACTCATGCACAATCTCAGAATCACTCAGAAGAGAAAAGGGAAAATGAAGAATTGTATGAATGATCTCTTCTCTTCAGATGTACTCCCTTGTAGAAGGTCGAATTGTGAAGAGTCTTGAATCCTTGAAGTCCCTGGGCGATACTCTGCACATTGAGCTTTGGGATCTTCCTTGAAGTCTTCTCAATCGACTGCTTCCACTTGATCTGCTTCCTTGAAGTGATCCAATTGCACCTTCAGTGATCAAACTCCAGTTCTCATTCTTGGACAAATGAGAATTGGATTGAGGAATCACCAGGAGAGCAAGAACAGGAGGAGAACTCTTCTTGCCGCCAAAAAGATTTCTGGAGGCTCTGAAAAGGGTTCT
This sequence comes from Colocasia esculenta, assembly GCA_014218235.1. Classification (NCBI taxonomy): domain Eukaryota; kingdom Viridiplantae; phylum Streptophyta; class Magnoliopsida; order Alismatales; family Araceae; genus Colocasia; species Colocasia esculenta. The sequence goes on from CM024758.1 coordinate 22,324,647, forward strand.
CTTTTGTTGGATGGCCAATAGGATGGTATTATACCCCAAATAGTCCAAAGTACCCTTGGGGGGTGTGGGCACACGATCCAAGGCCGATCCAGCATTTCCCTAGGGTGCCACGTGTCCAGGAGAAACTTTAAGTCATAAAGTTTCCGGAGTGTGTCGACCTGACTTGGTCTAGTGTCGACACACTGTCCCAGACTGGCAACTGACTTCCCTGGGAGAGTTCTCTAGTGTCGACACCACTTCATCTCGTGTCGACACCTGTAGAATACTGCTAAACAGGCCTTCTGTGAGAGGTCTCTAGTGTCGACACCATCTGGTTTAGTGTCGACACACTGTCCAGGCCTGTTGACAGGGCTCACTGGGAACTGGGTCTAGTGTCGACCTGACTTGATGTTGTGTCAACACTACTTGATCATTTCTTCATCTTTGGTCTTAGGGCTTGGAGCATTGTGTCGACACCAGTATGGGGGTGTCGACACTACCCTTGAAGAAATTGTGTGTCCCTGAGAAATAAACATATAAATCATCAGTCCATTGATTTATCATGAATATAAATGATAAATATGTTTGGAAACATGCTTTTATAAATGTGGTCATAACATGTGTGATGCATCTAACATGTTCTAATTATTTTGCATTAAAATCACACCTTGTCATCATCAAAATATGAGGGGAAATGAATTGTCTTCACACTCAACCCAACAATCTCCCCCTTTTTGATGATGGCAACATTAAGTTCATATGAAAATTCAAAGTTTCAATGAAATGTGATTTTAAGCTTTTAGTTGCTCAATCACTCAATTTGAAAGACATTGATAACATTGAGCTATGTTTCATTTCCATTTTTTTTTTTATTCACACTTGTCAAGGACCTTTGAAAATATTTTAGTAACATTTGAAATTTGCACACATTAGAGACATAATGTTACTAGTGATGAACTATTTTCACAAAAAGGCCAAGCAGCTTGACAACATCCATTCATTCATGACACTCATTCAAAATTCAATCACATTCAAGAAAAAGATGTTTCTTTTCATTTCATCCAACAAAGTCATTTCATTCACAAAGAATGAAACATTTCAGAAAAGTTTTACAATCAACCAAATAGAAAAACATCATTCCAAAAGAAACTTTCTATCTTTCTCCCTCTTTGACATCATCAAAATATGAAGTCCATTAGGAGGATGGAGGAGGAGGAGGAATGGGTATCAAGATAGTCTCAATATCCGTCAATCTTTTCTCCATAGAAGTCAAGCTGAACTTCATCTGAGCTTGGATAGTTGAGAGTCTGGTATGCAATAGATGTTCCAATCTTTCAGAATTTTCTGACATGGTTGCTTGAAGCACACTGAAATCAGCTGAGATAGGCTATGAAAATGAAGAGGAACCAGCTGTGCCACCATGTCTGTGCAAAGTTTTGAATTCCTTTTTCAGATCAGACATTTCTTGATCAATGTTAGCAGATAAATTCTTCATGCTTTCCAGGTCATCAACTAGATGAGCAAAGGATAATCTTGTCTTGGTGATTTGAGTCAGTGTCTCCTTGGTGTTGAACACATCAGCTTGGGAATTTGCCAAAATTCCCTGAAGAACTATTTCCAACTTTTTTTTGATGTTCTTTCAACTTAATAGAAGCATCTGCCAAGGTTCCAATCAACCTATTAAACCTTTGTACTGCATGGTCTGAAGCTGCTTTTTGCTCAATGAATTTTGCAGACATTGTTTTTCCAACCTCTGGATCTTCAATTCAAACTCTCGGTCATTTACTGAATGGAAGTGTTAAGGCATCAAATTTCTCATTCAGAAAGGAATATAATTCTGGTGCACAGAAGGTCCACCAAAGGCATAGGAGGTTTGAGCTTGAGGTTGGGGAGTGAAGGTAGGAGTATCCATGGCAGGATGAATGGGTGAAGAAGTATTAAAAGGAGGAGTGAGAGGGGCATTCTGGGGTAGTTGAAGTTCAGGGTCAATCTGAGCCTGATCCTCAGGAGCAAGAGGTTGTTCCTCTGGAATAAGAGACTGGTCCTTAGTAGCTTGAGGCTGGTCCTCATTAACTGAGGCTGGTCCTTAAGAGGTGGTATCACTGCCTCTGGAACCTCAGGAACTGGGGCCTCAACAACCACTGGCCCTCTCCTCACTTGGTCACCCTCAAGCCTGAAATCCCATAAACTTTTGAACATGCTTGAAGCAATAGATGTTGGATTGGGAATCGGCTTAGATTTCTCATTAGCTAGAGACACACCAAAATGCTTAAGACGGAGTCAAATGAGCTGCATAAGGAGAGACCTATGGAGATCTTTCCTGGTTGTCTCAGAGATGATTTGGTACATGATTACATGGAGATTGATCTTGATTTTCTTTTTTATGCAATAAATCACAAACCGCTGAATATCCGTGAGTCTATCCCTGCCACCACCTTGAGGTGTGATGATAGTGTGAGGATGTGATGGATAAGTCTCAACACAGGTGGAAAGGTGTTTGTGTTGAACTTGGTGACATGTGTCTGCCTGGGATCAGACTCATCAGCTTGCAATCTAGTCAAGATAGTGTAAGCTTCATGAAGATCAAACTCAAAATTGTGGTAATCGGCTCCTTCATCTGGAATTTTAAAAATGGTGGCTGTTAACCTGTGGGCATATCAATCACAACACCTTTGACTTCAGATTTGTAACCGTCATCAGTGCATTCCAAATTCATGTAGAATTCTTGTACAAGACGTGGATAAATGATCCGAAATTCAGAGATAAAAGGTAACCAAGACTAGAATGAGAAGAAACTGTGAATTTCTGGAAATGCAACTGCTAACTGAGTATCTGCCAAATCAACTGCCCTAGGTTTCAAAATCATCTTCCCCTCACTAACCGATTTAGAAGGGGTGGCCTCAGAAGAGGAAGACGACGATCCCTCAGAAACGTCAGGAGAAGAAACCAGAATCCTGCGTCTAGGGTTTGCGGACCCTCTACCTCGAACAGAGGATGTCCTACCTCTCTTGGCAGAAGAGGGAGATGTAGAGGAAGGCCCTGGCTGCTCCGCAGGGTCATGGCGCCTCTTGCTTCTCCTCTCAGTAGGAGGTGCGTCTTCCGCCGGAATGGGCCTAGCTGTGGCCCTAGACCTTGCTCCACGGCGAGGGGATTGCTTGTGTGCCATGGAAGCAAGAGAGAGTGGAAGAACAGAGGATGGAGAGGAAGGAAGGAAGGGAAGAAGGACAAGGATGGGTTGGAGGAGGGAAGAAGGTGGAATGTTGCCGTTTTCAAAGGTGAAAGGCGGCCATGGGGTAGACCTTCCATAGAAAAAGGGTTTCGAGGGTGCAATGTCCCGCAGGAACAAGAATACCCTTAACCAGCGCCCACGACTTGAATCACCCTGAGAGGGTATTTGTCGACACTAGAAGAGGTTAGTGTCGACCTGGGCTAAAGTGTGTCGACACTACATGAAGGTAGTGTCGACCTGGCCTGATGAAAAATTAAGATTTGAGAATGGAAAAATTGTGAGCTTTGGGACATCTTTAAATGATAAACAATGGGTGGAATTATATTTCAAGGATTTTTTAAGAGCTTAAAAAATCATTGTCATATTTTGCAGAAATTTAACAAATTCAAGTTTTACACAACATCTAACTAGATATGATTATTCAGTGACTTGAGCAATAAAAGATAATTTGAGAGATATAATACATCCAACAATCAACTACAAACTACATATTCTTCAAATCCAAAGAAATAAAAATCTTTTAGAATGAAATCAAGTGTGTTGAAAGTAAACAAGCTTTTGTAAAAACAACTTGATGATGGATAGGGATGATGCTTTTAAACAATTCTCCTTTGATAGACATTTTTGTTTTTTTTTATTCAAACTATCAAATGTGATAAATCTTTTCACTCAAGACTAATGCTTTTTACACACTATAGTCCCTGGATACTAAAGATTTACCTATTATCAAGTCTCAAGGGGTAAATGATGACCTTTTGACATGAAAATATACGTTTATCAAACGCCAATATTTCCAGTTACTCAGTCATCATCTAAATTTTTTTTTAAAGTATTTTGATTTTGAACCCTTTGACCAGAGATAGCAGTAATGCCTCATGACATACATGGCACTTCATTCATTGTGAAGGTGTGTAGTTTCTCAGCATATGTGCCATTGCTCTGTTGAATTATCACTTTTTGGAGAGTTTTGTAAAATTGAAATCATTTATATCCAACATCAATTGCAACATAGAAATATTTAAATTCAAGATACACATTATCTTTCAGTCTTTGAAAGAGTTTTGAATTTCCGTAGTTTTGAAGAATATAGGTGAGAGTTGACAAAAAAAAATAGATCACTCAAAGAATCATTTTGAGACTCTAGACATCTAAATGAGGACATCATGCAAGGAGATTGATGTAATTCAGAAGAGTGTTGAATTTTTCAAAAAAAATGATTTGAATTCTCTAGCTCCCCCTGAGATGAGGATTTCAACCACTTTTCATCAAATTAAAAATATGCAAGTATTTTGAAATCAGAAATGATTCACTTTGAACAACAAAGCTCCCCCTCAACAATTGCATTTTCATTTCTTGGTACTTGGCGGAGACATATACTCTCGCATAGTGAAAGTGTTCAGACAAGCATAACTTGTCCTTCTCCAAGTCACCATTTGATATACCAGGAATTCAACACAATGTGAGTTGAAGAATCCATTGTCAAAAAGAAATGGAAGTGAAATTGAGAGAGATATGAACAATATGAATCAAGAGAGCAAGGATACTGATGATGCAAAGAACCCCCCTCAGAAAATGCCTACACTCAACCCAAACCCAATGAGAGAGATCAAGAAAATGGACATTTACAAAGGCCAAGCTCTCTCCTCAAAGATGATAATCTACTGTCAAGAAGAGGTTTTGTGAAGATGTCAGCAATTATTTTTCAGTTTCTATGAAGTGGAGTTTAAAGGATTTCTTTGCTACTTCATCCCTTAAGAAATGATGCCTAATTTCAATATGTTTTGTTCTTGAATGCTGAATTGGTTTTTAGATAGATTTATGCACTTGTGTTATCACATAGAATGGAACACAACCTAACTCTTGGTTATAATCAAGAAGTTGATGCTTCACCCAAAGAATTGAGTTCACACATCTACCTGCTGCAACATACTCAGCCTCTGCAGTTGATAGAGCAACTGAGTGTTGCTTCTTAGAAGCCCAAGAGATTAGGCACCTACCTAAGTATAAACTCAAGCCACTTGTGCTTTTTCTATCTAATTTACATCCACATAATCAGCATCACAATAGGCAATCAAATCTAACTTGCAACCAGCAGGATATCAAATTCCAATATCACATGTTCCAACAAGATACTTGAAATTCTTTTAACAGCTAACATGTGACTTTCCTTAGGGTTTGATTGAAATCTAGCACACAAACACACACTAAACTGAATATCAGGTCTAGAAGTTGTAAGATAGAGTAGAGACCAATCATATCTCTGTATGTCTTTGGTCTACTGACTTACCAGATGAGTCTTCTTCTAGCTTAGCATTGATTGCAATGGGTGTGCTTGAATGCTTGAGTTTCTGGAAGTCAAACCTTTTCAGAACTTCTTTGTCATACTTGTTTGACTTATGAAGATCCCCTCATGTGTTTGGTTAACCTGTAATCCCAAGAAAAACTGTAAGTCTCCCATTAAGCTCATTTCAAATTCAGTTTTCATTTGATTTGAAAATTCAGTACACAGGCTTTTATTGGTTGATCCAAATGTTATGTCATCAACATAAATTTGGACTGCAATGATTTGTTTATTAACTATTTTTATGAACAATGTTTGATCAACATTTCCTCTAGAATATCCTTTTTCAAGCAAAAAGGAGCTCAAACGGTCATACCAAGCTCTTGGAGCTTGTTTAAGACCATAGAGAGCCTTATGAAGCTTAAAAATATGATTAGGATGTTTTTCATTTTCAAATCCTACAGGTTGTTCAACAAAAACTTTTTCCTTTATGTATCCATTTAGAAATACACTTTTAACATCCATTTGATAAATTTTAAATTTCATGGAGGACAAGCAAGGAAAATTCTAACAGCTTCTAGTCTAACTACAGGGGCATATGATTCTTCAAAGTCAATTCCAAATTCTTGATTGTACCCCTTTGCAACTAGTCTAGCTTTATTTCTAATGACTTGACCATTTTCATTCAATTTATTTCTGAAAACCCATCTAGTGCCAATGACTGTTTGGTCACTAGGTCTAGGTACTAATTCCATACTTGATTTCTTTCAAATTGATGAAGTTCATTATGCATTGCATTGATCCAATCAGAATTGAATAAAGCTTCATCAATTGATTTTGGTTCAATTTGGGAAATTAGAGCTAGTGAGTCATCATCAATAACATGCAATAAAGATGATCTAGTCCTAACTCTATCATGCAAATTGCCAATAACATTTTCCAATGGGTGATCTCTCAAAAATCTATGCTCAGAAATTACCTGTTGAGGTGAACTTAAATCTGGAACAACATTACCTGACCCACTTGGAGTAGGTGAATGATTGTTCAAGTTCTCACCAATGTCTTCAAGTTCCTCAACAGTTGGTGAAGAGTCCACAATGAAATCATCCTCTTCACTGTCTTGACTTTCCCTGCAAGATTTAGTACTATTAGTTGAAAAGGAATTTTCATCAAAGATAACATGTGGAGACTCTTCAACATTTTTGTTTTGAGGATGTACACTCTGAAAGTTCTTGACACTTCTGAATAGTCAAGAAAAATTGCTTCCTGACTTTTAGCATCAAACTTGTCAAGATTTTCTTTATTATTGTTGTGTAAAACATTTACACCCAAAGATTTGAAGTAAGACACAATGGCTTTTTATCCTTCAACAATTCATAAGGGGTTTTCCTGATTTTTGGTCTGACCAATGCTCTATTGAGAATATAGTTTGCTGTATTTACAGCTTCAGCCCAGAAGGATTTGGGCAAATTGCTTTCAAGGAGCATGGTTCTAGCCATTTCCACAAGAGTTCTATTCTTTCTTTCCACAACTCCATTTTGTTCTGGAGTTCTTGGTGAAGAAAACTTGTGAAATATGTGAAGTTCAGCACATAAATCAGAAAAGGATTTGTTCTCAAACTCACCCCCATGACCAGTCAAAATATTTTTAATTTTATATGGATAATTTGTTAAGACAGTGGTACAGAAATTCCTGAAGTCAAGGCAAGCATCATTTTTGTGGGATAAGAAGATAACCCATGTAAATCTGGTAAAATCATCAATGATCACAAACCCATATCTCTTGCCACTTAGACTTAGAATTCTTGTTGGGCCAGAGGTCCATGTGAAGTAATTCTAGTGGCCTAGATGTGAGTACCTCATTGAAAGTTTTAAAACATTTCCTGGTTTGTTTTCCTTGGGCATAGATCCCACAAACTTGATTTTCAATATTAGAAAAAGATTCAGGAAGACCCTTAACCCATTCAGCCTTAACAATTTATTCATTGTTCTGAAACTTGCATGGCCAAGTCTTTTGTGCCAAGTCCATGCAATTTCATCTTTATTTGCAACAAAGCAAAGATTTTCAGAAAAGTTTTTATTGAGGTTGATCATGTAAACATTGTTTTCCCTTTTTCTAAAAAAATTTATTTTTATCAGTTGATGAATCAATTATCTTACAAAAATCAGATTCAAACACAACTTTGTGACCTTTGTCACATAATTGACTAATACTCAGCAAATTGTAATTTAACTCATCAACTAACAAACATTATCACAGAGTTTGAGGAAGATTGACCAACCTTTCCAGATCAATGATCTTTCCTTTATTTTTACCTCCAAAAGTTACTGAACCTCCCTCCTTCTCACTCAGGAATGAAAATTTGCTTTATCTCCAGTCATGTGTCGTGAACACCCACTGTCAAGGAACCACACATTTGAATTGGTTGCACGACCTTCCTGCAAAATCAATCAGTGGAGAGAAGATTTTAGTACCCAAACAGTGTCGGACCATCATAATGTTTGAACATAGTCATCAAATCTTTTCTCACCCAAATTTGATTTGTTTTTTATTTTTATTTTTATTACAGTGGTGTTCTCTGTCTTTTTAAATTTATTCTTTCCCTTAGGGATGAAAACACCAGAGTTCTTATTTTCAGTAGGAGGGGAATTTTTCATTTGAACATGAGAGTTTAGATGAGGAGGTGGAATCCAGGGTTTTTGTTGGTACATCAAAATTTGGATAGAAGAATTGGGGATGATACCAAAATGGGTTGTGAGACCATTGGTTCCAAGAATTGGTCTAATCAGCTTGATATGCTGTCTTGGAGGTCCAAGGTTTTTCATGAATGACTTCTTTTGAATTTTTCTTATTTTTCAAATTTTTATTTGAATTTTTTGTTTTGTGGTTTATGTTTGTTGATGTGAACAGATCGACCTTTCCTTGACTGGTGTCGACACAACAGTCACAGAATCCTTCTTCTTGTGGACTGGTGTCGACCTGTCAGGTAGCTGTGTCGACTTGGTTGACTTCTTTTTGTTCTGAGTTTTTGAAATTTTTGTTGTCTTACTTGATGTTTGCTTAATTTCAGTGTTCTCAAGACTAGACCTTGACAAATTTAATCAGTGGTGCTTTATCCCTTTTTCTCACCAGATTTGTCTTTCTTAGATTTTTGCTTGTTGAATCCTAGTCCATGAGAAACTGATTTCATTTTAGCTCCCAGCAAGGTTTCCAGATTGTCTTTACCTTTTGTGAAGAATTCAATGACTTCATCTTTTCCTTTTAGCTGGTTTTCTAAGGTTTTGATTTCTTCAACCTTTGTTGTTTATCTTTGTTTTCCATTTCCAGCTTTACAGACAGTTCCTTAAATTCATGGTTGGCCTTTTGGGATTCAAGCTTGAGCTCATCAATCACATTCAGAAGATTTCTTTTTCTTCAAGGAGCTCAATTACTTCATTTTCTAATTCATAATTCTTTTGTTTAATGATTGGTCATTCATATGTTTTCAATTTTCTTCTTTAGATGTTTGTTTTCTTTTCTTATTTCAGAATATTTTCAACAAGCTCCATATGCATCTTGCCAATCATCAATTGAATAGTCTTCGAAAGAAGTACTTACCTTTTCATCCGAGCCATTTGCCATAAAGCAATTTCCTCACTGTCAGAACTTGAGGATTTTTCTTCTTCCTTCTCACTTGAGTCTTCATCAGACCAGGTGGCTACCATGGCCTTTGGCTTCTTGAACTTGTGAATCTTCTTGTATTTCTCCTTCTTGTTTTCAGGACATTCTCCCTTCATATGTCCTGGCTTGTTGCACCTGTAACAAATGACAGTTTCATCAGATTTCTGATTCCTATTGGAATTGACATTAGAAAAGGAAGTGTTTCTTTTTCCTGATGGGAATTTCTTTTCCCAGAGAATTTTCCTTTCCTGTATTTTAAGAATTTCTGAATTGCCTGGTCATGAGGGCAATCTCATCCTCATTAGACTTAGACTCATCAGAACTGGTTTTTTCCTAATTTTTGTCTTTGTTACTTGAAGAGGCCTTTAGTGCTACTGGCTTGGTTTTAATTATATGTTCTTCATTTCTTTTTAGATTAATTTCATAAGTCATTAAGATCTTATCATTCATCCAAGAGATTTTTGACAAGTCTTTAGAATCTTCAATGACTATGGCCTTTGTATGCCAATTGAAGAAAGAGAGCGTAGAATTTTCGTTACCAAGTCAGCATCTGAATAATCCTTACCTAAGGCCTTCAGTCCATTTACTATATGATCATAACCTGGCAAATATTTCAGAAATTGTCTCATTAGATTTCATCATGACAATTCATACTTAGAGACAAGAATGTTAGCTTTGGTTTATTTACTTGGGATGTTCCCTCATAGAGTAACTCAAGTTTATCCCACATCTCTTTGGCAGATTTGCACATTGAGATTCTTGAGTACTCCTTAGGGTGGATAGCACACTGGATCATGTTCATGGCACTGTAATTCAAGGTAGCCCTTCTTATCTGTTCCCTGGTCCAGGTTTCTTCCTCTCCCTGGTTCTCATAGGGGCCTACCTCCACTACTTTCCATATTTCATAATTTTGGGCTAAGAAAAAACTTGCATTCTATTTTTCCAATAAGAATATTCCGTTCCATTAAAGAAGGTGGCCTATTAATGGAATGACCCTCAGCTATGAACCATATGGAATCCATTGAATTAAATAGATGGTGCAAAGAAGGAACACTCAGCAAGCAAGTAAGCAAGCAAAACACACAGAACAAATAGAAATCACTCAGATCAGATCAGATATAAACCCGCTCTGATACCAATTGTAGGATCGATAAGTGATGTGGACAAGATCTAGAAGGGGGGGTTGAATAAATCTAGGCCAACTATTGCGAAAGCTTAGCCAATTTAGAAAAACTTTTTGAATCAGAGACAATTTGAAAACTAATTTCACAGATCTGAAGAGAAATTAAGTGAGTTGTGTAAAGGAGTGTGTGAACAAGTTAATTAGATTTGAATTCAAAGGATCCTATGCATGCATCTCACGCAAGGTAAATTCAAATCACAATCAGACCACTGCACAGAGATTTTTAGGTGGTTCAGAAATCACACCATGTGATTCCTACATCCACCCCTCACACAGTGAGGATCTACTAACAAACTTGGGTACACCACACCCACTGGAGCCTGACAACTCCAATAACCTGAGTTTACAACTCACACGACCTCTAGAGCAAGACTACTCTAGAAACCTGAGCAAGACTGCTCAACCACAACCTGAGTACACGACTTAGAAACCACTGAGCGCAAAGGCTCACAGACAACTTGCTAGAAAGAAATACAAGATTCAGATCCTCTAGCAATAGGTCTAATCTATCAAGAGTTAATTCATGAGACTTATGCAACACTCTGCACAACTCAGAATCACTCAGAAGAGAAAGAGAAAATGAAGAATTGTATGAATGATCTCTTCTCTTCAAATGTACTCCCTTGTAGAAGGTCGAATTGTGAAGAATCTTGAATCCTTGAAGTCCCTGGGCGATACTCTGCACTTTGAGCTTTGGGATCTTCCTTGAAGTCTTCTCAATCGACTGCTTCCACTTGATCTGCTTCCTTGAAGTGATCCAATTGCACCTTCAATGATCAAACTCCACTTCTCATTCTTGGACAAATGAGAATTGGATTGAGGAATCACCAGGAGAGTAAGAACAGGGAGGAGAACTCTTCTTGCCGCCAAAATGATTTCTGGAGGGCTCTGAAAAGGGTTCTCTTTTGTTGGATGGCCAATAGGAGGGTATTTATACCCCAAATAGTCCAAATGTACCCTTGGGGGTTGTGGGCACATGATCCAAGGCCGATCCAGCAATTCCCTAGGGTGCCACGTGTCCAGGAGAAACTTTAAGTCATAAAGTTTCCGGAGTGTGTCGACCTGACTTGGTCTAGTGTCGACGCACTGTCTTAGACTGGTAGACTGACTTCCCTGGGAGAGTTCTCTAGTGTCGACACCACTTCATCTCGTGTCGACACACTGTAGAATACTGCAAAACAGGCCTTCTGGGAGAGGTCTCTAGTGTCGACACCATCTGGTTTAGTGTCGATAAACTGTCCAGGCCTGTTGACAGGGCTCACTGGGAACTGGGTCTAGTGTCGACCTGACTTGATGTTGTGTCTACACTACTTGATCATTTCTTCATCTTTTGGCTTAGGGCTTGGAGCATTGTGTCGACACCAGTATGGGGTGTGTCGACACTACCCTTGAAGAAATTGTGTGTCCCTGAGAATAAACATATAAATCATTAGTCCATGATTTATCATGAATATAAATGATAAATATGTTTGGAAACATGCTTTTTAAATGTGGTCATAACATGTGTGATGCATCTAACATGTTCCAATTATTTTGCATTAAAATCACACCTTGTCATCATCAAAATATGAGGGGAAATGAATTATCTTCACACTCAACCCAACAGAATTGCCCACATATTGATCCGCCACATCAATAGGAGATGATGGAGCTCACTCAACAATTGTTTTTGCGGTAATTAAACTTTACAGGGCTTCATTATAGGGGTAATTACTTGACTAGCTTCCCATATGTTCTAGTTGTGGTGTCGCCCCTTGAGAAACTTGAAGATTATCCACATTGGGCACAACATGGGCAAGGGAGTCCAACTATATCACCTTGCTCACTGGGCCTAGTAAAGCCACTAGCTCAAATTGCCAAGGCGGAAGCCGACTATGGCATGCTCTGAGTGGGATTCTTTTGGGGGATGCACAACATCTATAACCGACATAGCCGCTTTCCCGTAAACACTAAGAACTTTGCTCAGGGAAGCCACTGACCCACAGACAACATGGGATAGCCCATCTGTTGAAATGATTTCCACTGTAGGGTGCGAAATATCCTCATAAGGTGTACCCATCTTTCCACCTTCTCCCAGATTGTCACCGAGGAAGACGGGGACACAAGTTGCTATTACTGATGGCGAACCTAACTAGACATCGACTAGCGCCACCATGTCACCGACAACAATACCACCAAGGGTATATGACATTGGGTCACCGTGAAGTTCAGTAGGAATCCCATTAGTCACAACATCTACTGAAAGTCCATCTAATGCAACCTCTGTCGTTCTGCAAACATCCGCGGCCTGATATTTTTCCCTTGACTGATGAATGGATTTCATTATGGTCCTAGGAACTAATGTAAGATTGGGTAGAGCCATGAGTAAGAACAACATGTGTCATTTTGAAATCTCTATTTAACATTGTACTTTTGAAGGTACTCAACACTTCAATGGCTGCCGAACGTGTGCAAATGAGAACCATGCAACAAACACTACAGAATCTAACCTAAGCACTTTTGCAAGTTTCCGAGGGTGGTGGAAATCGTGGAGTAGCTAAACTCCACAGGAATTTCCGTATTATGAACCCATCAAGGTTGGAGGGTAGCACTGATTCGGACACAGCTGAGCACTGGATCAAAGAGATCAAGCGAGTGTTCTGGGATATGCAATGTAATGATCGGGACAAGGTATTGCTAGAGACTTTTCAACTAGAAAAGGATGGCAAGGTGTGGTGGGAGTCTATGGAAGCCACGTTGCAAGGGAAAAAAGTTACATGGGCACAATTTCTTGAACACTTCAACAACAAATACTTCTCTGAGAGGGTACAAGAAAGGAAGATAGTAGAATTTGCCACCTTGAAGAAACAAGGACTTACTGTGGCTGCGTACGAGGCACAATTCTCATGCTTGGCTAATATGCTGCTCATGTGGTCGGGATTGAGAGAATGAAGGCCAAACAATTCCTGAATGGCCCGAGGACTAATTATATCACTCAACTAGTGCCAATGGATATCCAGACTTATGCCGACATGGTAAAGAAAGCTCAACTACTGGATGGTGCTATGGAGACTGCGGAAAGGATTAACGGAAAAACCATTAAAATGGAACAGATATCTACTACAAGACGGTTGCAACCAACCATTAGGAAGAAAAGGCCCAGTGGAAGTCCACCCAGGGAAGCAGGCAAGCAGTTGGCTATGGTTCCCTCTGAATGGTGTAAGCACTGTGATAAGGGTAGCCACTGATCTGAACAATGTTGGAGATCCCAGGGAGATGCTTGCATTGTGGAAGTCAAGACCACAGGATTTTCGAGTGCCCTATGATCAAAGAATAGACACCACAAGACAAGCGTAAGAATAGAAAGAAGAGGCCAGGCCACCTTCAAGCAATAATGAAGCTAAAGCTGCTAAGGAAGGAGGAGTTGTGGAAGGCACTCTTAAATACTTTCAAGATCTGCCTTTGTTTTATATGATACTGAAGCAACACAGTCATATATATCACAAGAATTTGTTGATACCCTGCCCATAAAACCAGTACACTTAGGTCGTCAATTTCTAGTCACAATGCCCCTTGGGGAAAGAACTAAACTTAACCAATACTTTCTCTTTATTGATGTTGACATCAGAGAGAAGAACTTGCCAGCTGACCTAGTTTGCATGCCTATAGAACATTATGACGTGATCCTAGGCGTCGATTGACTGACTCAACATGGTGCTAGTGTAAACTGTAGAATTAGTAGGGTAACCTTCAGTGAGTATACAAAGCTTGTTTACTCAGGAGCTAAAAATTGTAAACATTTACCCCTCATCTCTGCCCTTTGAGATCATAGGTTGATAAAGAAGGGGGGTGTAGTGTTTCTTGCTTAGGTAGTAGTCGAGAAGAACGATGTGAAAATAGAAGATATCAATGTGGTTAGGGAATTCCCAAATGTGTTTCTAGAAGTGCTACTTAGTATTCCGCATAAAAGTGAAGTCAATTTCTCTATTGCATTAATATCAGGAGCTGCCCCCATTTCTAGGGCCCCCTACAAAATGTTACCTATAAAACTAAAGGAGCTGAAGGAACAACTAATGGAACTTTTAGAGAAGGGATTTATCAGACCAAGTACCTCACCGTGGGGAGTATATGTGCTATTTGTCAAGAACGACATGCCAATGAGATTGTGTATCAACTGTAGACAGTTGAATCAACTCACAATCAAGAACAAGTACCCCCTACCAAGGATTGATGAATTGCTTGACCGGATGTCTAGAGCTAAATATTTTTCTAAGATCGATCTCAGATCAAGCTATCACTAGCTAAGGATTTTTGAGGAGGATATTCACAAGATAGCCCTCAGGAGCAGTTATAGACATTCTAAATTTGTCATCATGCCTTTTGGAGTAACAAATGTCCTAGTCGCCTTTATCAGGTAATGAACGATGTATACTGGCCATACTTTGATAAATTTGTGGTGGTATTCATTGATAATATTTTGATCTATTCCAAGACCAAAGAGGAGCATGAAGAACATCTAAAAATAGCTTTGCAATTGTTAAGTGATAATAAGTTGTATGCCAAGCTAAGCAAATGTGAATTCTGGTTAGAGGAGGTACCTTCTTGGGACATGTGATCACTAACGATGGAATTGTCGTCGACCCATCTAAAATTGAGGCTATGATGATATAGGAGAAGCCCACTAATGTGTTAGAAATAAGAAGGTTTTTGGAATGGCAAGATCCTCAGCTCGACCAACCACCCGGAGTACCGGAGCCGACATCTTGATGTGGCTTGTAGTAGATCTAGTTGTCATATAGGCCGACAAGTCAGGTCGGCTAGGGATAACTCTTTCTCCTTTGGCCGACGACCACATCTCGGCCAAGGACGGGGCTTACCTAGCTCAGTCATAACTGACGCGGGGCGCACGTGTCCAAGGGATTCCCCATAACGTGGCTCGCATAATAGTCGGAGCATTAACTGACAAGGTAGTGGCCTAGGATTGTGCGCCTGATAATAGTTGCCATTAAGATCACGATCCGCGAGATCTGGCATGGCAGTTACAACCATGATCCGGCAACAATCATGGAGATCCCTTACGAGATTCATGGGGTTGTCCAACCATTCCGTAGGTATCCTAATTAACCCTATGAAAGAGACGAACACTCACTACTAGAAAAACGGATTTTACCTACGCGTAGACTAATTGTAAGTATAAAGAAGATTTACCTATGTTATAAGTAAAAGTTTACTAACATTAAATATTAATAATAGGTATAAGGCTATTGAGCCCCAAAATTTTTTTCTCCCACCCCAAATTTCTGTTGGCGCTAAAACTCATGGGACAAATACCTACATTTGATCGTCTCGTAGAAATTTAGAGTTTTATACCTACAACGTTTAATAAATATTATATTAATAAATATATATTACCTCCCAACTCTATCGTAAACCTATTCGTCTATCACCCCACTAGGCCCCCGCTATCTTCCCCCTGCCATTGGCCATCACGATGTCACCGGTGATCTCCCCCCTCCTGTTGGCTTGCACGATGCTGCCCACGATCTCCTCCCTTCGACCCGTGCAACGCCTCAATCTTCCCATCATCCACACCGTGATCTCCCCCTCCCTTCTCCTCAGATCTTCCCAAACGGTGCTCGGGAGAGCAGAGTCGAAGCACCCTAGAGCTTCGATGAGCTACTCCACGGACCAGCAGTGAAGACAGTGACAGATGCTGAGATGGCCTTCGTCTCCAACCTCAAGAAGGGCCTTGTCCCCATTGTCCAGATCAAGAATCGCCGCTAATATCTCGGTCAATAAAATCACAAAAGAACCCTAGCGCCGCCTGCGATATGGACGCCCACCACCTCCAGAGCAGATGGCTGGCAAGAACGCCACCGCTGCAGCGACAGAGCCCCTGAATTGCAATGGTGCTGTTGTGGCATCAGACCGGCTGGAGCCATCCCTGGCTCGCACCCTCATTTGCTCCATCGTGGCTTCCACTGATCCGGGGGAGATGGCGGGGAAGAAGGTGGTGGTCGGGGGATGGGTGAGGACGGGGCGGGAGCAGGGGAAGGGGTCCTTCGCATTTATGGAGCTTAACGACAGGTCGTGCCTGGGGAACCTGCAGGTGGTTGTGGACGTCACGGTGCACCCGGTGGCACAGCTGACGCTGACGGGGACTTGCGTGGTATTGGAGGGCGAGGCACCGTCGGCTTTGTCATTCCCCTCAGTACCCTCATCGGCATTGGAGGCGGCGGGCACCTCGCCCGACAGCTCTGCGGTGCCGAAATGGCAGATGTTGGTGTGGAGTTGGGGCCCGTCGATGCACACCCGGTCCTACGCCTCGTGGATGATAAACAGCAGCATTGTCACCTCTTCGAACTGCCCTAGCAGCTCCCGGTACACCCGTGCGCAGCAGCTCCAATGCCGTCGCCACCCTGGGCTTGCCCAATGGGCGCCGGAGGCTGACAACTACTAGCTTTCGCTTCCAATCCACTTTGAACGACACCCTGGGGATGGCACCCTGGGTGGGGATGTTCTTCCAGTTAGGCATCACGGTGGCAGCTAGCCAGAGAAGGTGCTCCAACTTTATTCTCTATCATTATTGTCATCTTTTCCTATGTTTCTTTATGTTGTGAGTTATGATGTAATTCACTATCGGCGTCTTCATGTTCCTTATTCTGGTTTTGGGTGAAGTGATGGAAAAATCTTTAGGGACCATGTACATTCACATGGATGGGTGCATAGTTAACTTGGGACTCTGGGACACTGCAGGTATGAACTTTTATTAATGTTCATCTTCATTATGTTATTTCTAGGTCATTTATGTAGCTATTCTTGTTGGGTGTTTGCATGTCTAACTTGGTTGGGGATCTGAACTGGGCTTATGTGAGAATATATATGGTATTTGATGACTGGTTTTACAGGACGTACTTAGAATGAGATTCTTTGTCTCTCATCTTGTGGATTACTCCTTTACTAGGTGCTTGGCCACAGGAACCTTGTTCTCCTACTTTCCCTTTCTTTGTTGTACAAGAAGTACAGAACATGCATCTAATTTCACCTTTCATTGATATTTTATGCTTTCCATAAGTACAGCCAGTTATCATTGATAAGAAAAGGAAATGAAATAGAGGGTGAATGTAGTGGTTATCTGTATATCAAGAGCTCATTGCCAAGTGCCCTTAGTACTCCTCGATTTATTTCTTTTTGAG
>CM024758.1:22342253-22448526 GCA_014218235.1 Colocasia esculenta
GCCTGCCAACTTCTTCTCCATCTCCGGGCATTCGTTGATCTCCAGTACCTCCAGTGCCGCAGGCAGTGCTGGCAGACGCCGGAGTTTGGGGCATTGGTTGATGACCATGATCTTGAGGTTGGGGAAAGGCCGCTCAAGCACCTGACGTCCTCCACCGCCGGGTTGAAGCTCGTGCCACACCGGATAGGGTCCAGCACGTGCTTCCCGGCATACTCCCTCTTCTCTGCCTCCGGCAGAGCGAAGAAACCCCGCGTCGTACCATCGCCTCCACCGTTCCACTCAGCACGCCATGATTAACAACCTGCAGCGAGTGTAGCCAATGTGACCTCCCGGCCGCTCGAACAGACAAGCTGCGGATGGGCTCAACTCACTGCCAAGAAGCCCCAATCTTCGCACGCCTTGCCGAGCGCCTGGATTGTCTTCGCCCTCTGGTCACCGGTTCCACCGCTCAGTAGCGAGAAATCGATGATGGGGATTTCATCCTCCACAGGGCCATTGCCGCCGGTGGTGTGAGGCTCCCGGAGGCGGTAAATCGGAGGCGGGGGGCTTCGAGACAGAAAGGGGAAAGCAAGAGTAGAGAAATGTAAAAGGCGAAGGCGGGGGGCTTCAAGATAGAAAGAGGGAAACATAAAAAAAAAGGGGGAAGGGAAAAAAAGAAGGCGGGATTTTGGGAGGGAAAAAGAATATTTATATCTACTATAAAATATGTTGTAGGTATATTTTTTATTTTACGTAGGTATATCCTTCCAATACCTACAACTATCAAACGTGTTGGTATATAGTGTAGGTAAAAGTCAGTTTTTTAGTAGTGTACAAAGCCTTCTATTTCTAGCTTAGAACCATCGAAGCATAAACAATGATTTGATGTGCCCCTGAGATACTTGAGAATCCACTTCGTTGCTTCCTAGTGTTCCGTACCAAGATTAGACAAGTATCTAATCACCACACCAACTGCATAAGCCAGGTCTGGACGTGTACATACCATGGCATACATGAGACTCCCTACTGTTGAGGCGTAAGGTATCTTCTCCATACTCTTATGCTCCTCTACAGAAGATGGACAATGCTCACTGCTTAACTTGAAGTGACATGCAAGTGTAGCACTAACTTGCTTGGCATTTTTCATGTTGAACTTATCGAGCACTTTTCAACATACTTTTCTTGTGAAACCCACTATTTCTTGGACATCCTATCATGAGTGATCCTCATGCCCAGTATTTGTTGTGCTGCTTCCAAGTCCTTCATATCAGAGAACTTGCCCATATCTTTCTTCAACATACCAATCATGTGACTGACTTGCCCAATAATCAACATATCATCTACATATAATAAAAGAATAATAAAGTTACCTCGAGAAAAATTTCTAATATTAACACAATGATCTGCTGTTCATCTTTAGTACCTGTAAAGCACCATAAATGAATCAAAATTTCAATAGAATTGTCTAGGAGCTTGCTTCATTCCATGCAATCTCTTCCTCAATCTTCAAACCATGTGTTCTTTCCCAATAATTTTAACACCTTCTGATTATGTCATGTAGATTTCTTTCTTCAAATCACCATGAAGGAATACAGACTCTTAACATCTAGCTACTCCAACTCTAAGTCTAGACATGCCACCAAGCCCAATATCACCCTTATAGATGACAATTTTACTACTGGAGAAAAGATTTCATCAAAATCAATATCTTTCTTATCTGTAGCCCTTCACTACTAATCTGACTTTATATCTCACTTGCCCTTGGCCTTCATTCTTTAATTTGTAAACCCACTTGTTTTGCAATATCTTTTTATCTTTTGCTAACTCTACCAAATCATAGGTGTGATTCTTATGCAAGGAATCTAACTATTCTTGCACTGTGTGCATCCACCTATCCTTGTGCATATCAATCTGCACTTCTGCAAAACATTTTGATTCACCATTGTCAGCATAACTTATTCATTAGAAGGATACATGTATAAGGAATGTGGACCCTTTGTCCTCTCTCATATTGCTCTTCAATTGGTTCTACTTGAGATGACTCCTCCCCTTCTAGATCATGTCCTTGATCAACATGATTGTCGATGGGAAAGTCATTTTACTACTGCTCTTCTTCTTCTAAGTCAGCTTCCTCAACATATTCATGATCAGCCTCATCTTATTTATCAGACTGTTCTTGAGGTTCTACTACTACAAGCATGTAGCAACCTCTGGCACTAAAGGAGATCGAATGATCAAATATACTGTTGTACACAACCCAAAAGGATTTCTATAGTTTGGAAGTGGAGAGCATACTCTTGATTCTCTCCACAATGGTTCTGTTCAACCTTTCTACAACTCCATTTTTTGTGGAGTATAGGGAAGAGTCTTCTCATGCAAAATCTCATACTTCATGCAGTACTTTTTCAATGACCAAGCTCTGTATGCATCACCATTGTCTATACATAGCCTTTTCAAAGCTCAACAGCAGCACGAAAAAACTTTGAAAATTTTACTAACTTCACTTTTACCTTCCATTGCAAATGCCCACACTTTTCTTGATGCATAACAAAATAAGAAGCACCACCTTTTGAAGTTACATTTATCGGACCACAAACGTCAGAATAAACTAACTCCAAAAGGTCAGTAGTTGTTTTTAGGTGATTTCTCTGAAAAGAAAACGCTATGCTGCTCGCCCACTAAACAATGATTACAATGGCTTAGATGCATACCTTTCACATCTGAAAGGAGGTCTTTCTTCACAAGTAAATCCATCCCCTTTTGACCCTTTTGACTCTCGGTCCCAATCGTTTATGCCACAAATTTGACAAAGAACAATCAGCCATGGTGTTCACCTCACCTTTGTTGACACGTGTCTTCATTCCATAAAGAGTACCATATATACTTGCTACCTCTTACCAATACAAATGCACTTTTTGTCAACTTCCAACTAGTCTAATTGAAAGAAGTGGAGTAACAATCTTCACCTAACTTTCCTATAGACATCAGATTCATCCAAAGGTTTAGAACATCTCTCACATCTTTAAGAATGAGAGACACCCCGTGTAACACTCAACACAAGTATCTCCTATCCCTACAATTCTAGAAGTGTCCTTGTTGCCCATGTGGACAACACCAAACACACCTATTTATATGATGAGAATAGATGTCGACATGGTGTAGCATCATTGGATGCTCCGGAATCTAAAATCTAGATTGTCGCCCTTCTCCATTGTAAGACAATTTTCACCGTTAGATAGAAAACTACCACCTCTTCTTCAGACATGGTCGCTGCAATTTCCTTGTCCTTTCCATTGTCTTTAGTATTTCTCTGTTGATCTCTTTCTTCTTTCAATTTTCTACAATTAATCTTTTTGTGGCCAAGAATACCACAATGATAACACTTGCCGATGATTCTAGATCTAAAGTTTGATCTTGATTTCATTTTTCCATGGACTTTGTCTGTGGACGTTGTTCTGTTGTGGCCATCTGTTGCCAAGATCTATGAAGTTAGGGCACCCAACGATGACTTTCTTCTTGTCTCCTCATTTAGGAGACTACTGGTTGTAGATGCGCCATTTTTGACATCATATTGAGCAAATTTTATGTTATGTTGTAGTACCCCAAGATGGCTTTCTTCCTTTAACCACTTGAGGGTTCTTCTTTTTTTTTAGTTTATTAGAATTTTTAGGAATTTTTCTGATGGCGTTGGGAAGGAATGGGCAAATTTTCATATTCACGTCAGCTTCTGTGGACACGTTTCTTGCTTCCAATAGGCAACTAGTTATGTCTATGCAATTAAAGTTTTCTTAATCAATTTAGCAAATTTTTTTCAGTTTTTGGAAATAATTTATTGTCAAATTGATCCACGTCCAGTCAACTGGATGTGATTTTGACTTCCATTTTCATATGAGCGACTTGCCCAAAAATAATCGATTCTTTTAAAGGGCATCGGGGAAACTAGATGTGATTTGAGCCTTCCATTTTTAGACTTTTGGTAAGCATCTGAATTGATTTTAGAAATTCAGAATTCACGTCATGTTAACTGGACGCAATTCAATTCTTTCTATTTTTTAGTGCTCCACTCAAAATTTGGAAATTCCCTAAATGTGTCTACTTGACTTGACGCGCTTTAAAAATCACATCCATTGTGGCTGATGTGATTTAGTTGTCTTACTCATCCTCAAAATTTGAGCCTGACACTCCTATAAATATCCCCCTATGGCTTCATTTTTTATGATGCCCAATCATTGAGTAATGTGGGTGAGAGTCCTAGCTCTTTGTTTGAGATCTTCCTTTGCCAAGGGAAGGTGCCGCCGGATCACCGCCATGTCATTGGAGCATCGTTTGAGCCCAAGAAGGAGCTTTTTCAGAGTCTTTAGTGCCCTCTCCTCCCTCCTTTGCACCGTCCTCTCTCATCCCCTCCCTTTTCTCTTTTATTTACTCTTCCCTTCTAGTTGCATACATCACATTTCTATCAATTCTCCCTTGTGTTCTTAGTGTTCATCACACATCCATCATTCACACACCCACCCTTTACACCTAGGGGTTTTAAAATGACCACAAGGTGTGTCCATGCACATGTCTCTATTTCTCTTTTCATTTGATGATTGATACGACACTTGACTTGATTTCTAATCCCTTCTTTCTTTCTTGTCTTCTTGTTTTCTTTCTTGCAAGGTAACCAAGTTTGAAACCTTCTTCATCGGCGGCCGAGAGAAGAAGTAAGAGTCAACCTACAATTCTTGCTCTTCAAGTAAAAATAAGTGATCCCTCATTTCCCTTTAATTCAAAACCTATGTGTTTCTGGTGATCACACTTCATCTTGTGCACACATGCACTCATCCTTTTTCCCACCACCATTTATCATATTTTCCATTCCATTTCCACTCTTCAATCAATAAATAAACATTCAAATTATTCTTCGTGGTTATTCACATCCACACTAGTCATGTGCTACAAAGTTAGCACACCATCTGAAGAAGAATTACCTAGAGAGACTACAAGGGTCTCCCAATTGTCTGGCAAATAAATGAGTAGCAACAAAGCTTGCAACTCATCTTCAAGCACTATCTTCATCGCAGACAATTAGTTTATGATGCTCTGCACTTCATTAAAGTGCTGTACAATTGAATTCCCCTCTTTTAGATTGAGGTTCACCAATTGTCAAATCAAGAATGCTTTATTGCCTACAGTTTTTCTCTCATATAGATCTTGTAACTTTAGCCACTGAGATTTTGTAGTTGTCTCGCCTGACACTTGGTGGAACACACTATCATCCAACTACTATCTTATTATGCTGATTGCTTTCCAATATAGCTGCTTCCATGTGGATTCTGACATAGTTGTTGGCTTGTGCTCAACACCCTCTATGGGTTATAGAGATTCATGATGTGAGGCCTGGGAGGGGAGGGGAGATGGTCCCCCCTTTCCCTATGCACACTGTGTGCAGGGGGGTTCCGAAAAAGGCTGTCTGGCCTATTTCCAGAATGGAAACAACCCTCCTGCCCTGCTTCTTCCCCCTCCCGCAAGCCAGCCGCCTCCCTCCCTCTCCTCCTCCATCTTCTTCTCCCCCCCCCCCCCCCCCGCGACTCTCCCCCCATGTGTTCTCTCTTTCTCCCGCGTTCTCTCTCTCAGTCTCTCTATCTCTGTCTCTGTCTCTCTTTCTCTCTCTCTCTCTCTGTCTCTCTCTCGCTCTCTCTCTCTTTGTGTGTGTGTGTGTGTGTGCTTGTTTGCTGCTGCCGCCAACAGCCTGGATGGGCCTTGTCACCGGGTTTGTGCCGTGGAGAAAATCTCGCCACCGCGTTGTTCATTGCCAGGAGGCCGTGCACAGAGGACGTCGTGCACAGAGTGCTGCTGTGTGTCGTCGCCGCCCGTGGTCACCGCTGGCAGGTCCTAATGCCGTTGGTAGGGACCCTCCTCCCTCTCCGGCATCGGCCGGTCCTCCCCCTCTGCCTGTGTGTGCTGCCGTGGCTCCCCCTCCATTCCCTGCTTCCGCTCTCTCTTTGTCCCCCTTTCTCTCTCCTGGCCGGAGAGGGGTTGATGGTGGCCGGCGCCCTCCCCCGCCACCAGCGGGCCGCATCAGCGGCGGCCAAAGGTTGGCCGCCGGCGGGGCCTCCCCTCCCCTCCCCTCCTCTTCCCCCTGTTGCGGAAATAGGGCTGCGGTGCAAGGATGGGATGAGGGCTGGCGCAGTGCGCCAGCCCGTAGCCCAGCTAGCGCACTGCGCTGGGAACTGGCTTGTGTCTCCTCTCGGTGCAATGCGCCAGTAGACCCCTTCTTGGTCCGTTTGACCTCTGTTTTGGACCATTGTCACGCCGTTTTTCATGTGTTGTTATTTCGGCTGTGCCAGTGGGCCAGCCCGGGGTTGGTGGTCATTTTGTCGATCCCCGTGATGGTCGAGCCCACTCGGGTTGGCTCCAACTCGGCCGGTAGTGCATGTTGACCAATCAACCGGGGGCAGTCGTGCAGGGTTTTTGGCACCCATCGGGGGTGTTCCGAGGGCCGGCTGACTCTCCGCGTGTGTCGTGTGGTCGTTTCGAGTTGACTAATTGTTGTGCCCTAGTTTGCTTCCACGTGTGATTTTTACCGCACTTGTGACGCTTGTGCTGACTCCTAGCACTACGCCTTACTAGTCTTCACTCGGTGCTGTGGCACTTGAGGGCTTGTCCCAGCACACGGTGCGCTTTTGGGGTTGTTACTGTTTCTCGGGACCCTCATCCTCGTTGTCATGCCCCTCCAATTTAACAACGGAATAAATCGGAGGGAGACGTGAACAACGAGTATGGTAATGACAATTGCGCATACATTCGCAAACATCAGAGCATCTAATAAACATAATTGGAATAAACTCTTTATTTCATTATAAAATCACTAAGACTATTACAACCACTAATTCAGAGCCACACATAAGGCTTAATGACATCATTACATTGAGAAGAAATCTAAAACAATCACTACTAGACTCCATGGTGCTAGGGTAACTTCGCCATTTGACTCCAGGTCACTCATCACTCGGGTCCTATCCCATTGGTGTGTGTAACGTCATTGTCCGACTTACTGAGACACAATAACAAATAACGAAAGGTGAGCGATAACGCCCAGCAGGACTTAAATCTCAGGTTCAAGCAGGCTTTAAAAAATTAATGCATAAAAGGCAGAGTAACTAATGATAGAGAGAGTCATGTAAAGTCGAGAAAGTAATAGCACAAGTAACATGGTTCAAATAGCAGATGAATCAAGTATAGCACGATGACTAAAGTCAAGTCACGATAGAAAACGTTAACAACAATAGCAAGTAATGACATTGTCAAGAATAGCAAGCGACATGTATAGCAAGAAGAGATGATAGTGGATGGTCATGTAAAGAGTAAGTTGCACTTTGAATGTGATCAAGTCGCGATAGCACATAGTAACTCAAGATAGCGAGTATCAAGTAGAGCAAGTAGAGAGTATGATGAGATAGCGTGTAACGAGATAGCGTGTAACGAGATAGCGTGTATGGTTGCACAACGGTGCACTGGTAGAATACGACAATAGTCACTTTGGGACAGTAGCCGTTTCACGATAGTACATTACGTCCGAACTCCTCAGACTAATGTTTAACAGTTGTGATAGCACAGTAATATCACAGTACGTCTGAACTCCTCAGACTAAAAGGATAGTAGTCAGATGTCTAGCCAATACAGTATAGTCAGAACTGGTGCAATGCAGAACACCGTCAATAGCCCCTGCAGGTATTTTCGGGTGGCTCTCTGCCCCCAGGACTAGATTGGAGCCCCTCGGACACTCTCCGTGCCCTGCACAGTATGCATTATAGCGCTAGACAGTCATGAAATAGTACAAACGATAGGAGCCACAACAGCTCAACGAGTCTCAAGAGAGTACTAGATGAATAGACGAGAGAGACGAGATAGTAGAGTGAACGTGAATAGACGAGAGACGAGATAGTAGAGTGAACGTGAATAGACGAGCGAGTACAGTATAGATGAGATCTTATGGTCATTGCACATGAAACGTCGAGTAACGAGTGATAGTAACAGTTGCACACACAGCGCGTACGGTGTTGGCAGTCAGGTGGAACACACCTTTTCTGCTGGCCTCGTTATGCGCAGGTCCAGAGGTTCGACGTGATCAAGATAAGAATGAGAGCAACTAAGGCCGTTTGGATCTTGCTAATCCCTAAGGTGTATCACAGGTGTTAGGGTACAACCGGCTCGCCGACCATGTGGGAATCCATGATCAGATGAGACTGACAGAGGCCTTGTGCAAGGGTTCACTAGTCCGGCGAAAGGAATATCGACGGAGAGTTCACCACAAGCCAAGTAAAGTGTGTATATAAAACAGGTGCTCGACGTTCTAGAGGAAATCTAGAACAGTGGAGCGTCGATAACGGTATTCCCAAACAACGCGAGAAACGAAGACAAGTTCATTTAAAATAGAGCAATTTAATGTTTATTATTGTAATAAATTAACCAGATACATTATGAGAATTTTGTGCCAAGTCAAGCCATAATGGATGGTTCAAGTGTGTAAGAATATTGTAGAAAGTGAGAGCAATAAATATTATGGGTTTTTATGCAAAATCCTGTGAAGGGGACATAGGCATGTAAGGATTGTGACAGGGGTAGGGCAGGTAGCTACAGGGCCTGCAAAGGGTTGCGACAGGGCTGCCAAGACAGAAGGCCAGAACGCGACGTAGGTACTGTGGCATTCAGAAAGCGACAAGGAAGGCGTCGCGACAGCTTGAGAACGCGACAGGTTCTGGCAGTAGATAGCGACGCCAGGTCTGTCGCTATCTGATCGTGACATAGGTACTGTCGCGACGGCCTTGTGAACGCGATCTATCGGGCCGTCGCGTTCACAAGGTCCGTGCCAGAGTCCGACAGGGAAAGGACAGGGCATTGGATTGCGGTCAAGAAATATCAGATTTGATATAGGGTCGTTCAGAAAATCATAACTAATTGTATACACGATGAAAAATCATGAAACAAGTTTTGCATTGATCTAGACATGCATGAGTACTTACAGTAAATAGGAATTGGACAATAGATAGAGTTTTGACATGCTTTCATCACGTCAAACATGGAGTACATGACACAGTGAGCAGTTGAGATGAACGATTTAATTTGCAAGATAGGGTGGATAAAAATTAGGACTTTTAGAGGCGAAAGTTCTCTAATGATCATCAGTATCTCCCATAAAAATTTCAAGGCATGGGATTTAGTATTCATGGAGAACAAGAATTATGAAGAGGGTTCGGGGTCAAGAGAGTTGCAGAACTTGGAAATTCAAGAAGAAACTATTGGCTCGATGGAAAATTATGAAATTTGAGGGTTTTGTTCCTGATGCATGGAACAATCTACAGTAAAAATTTCATTAGTTTTGCTCGTGAGAATGCCTACCTTGACTCGATTTCCTCTTCTAGGGCTATAACTTGAAGAACGGGGTTGAGAGCTTGAAAGGTTCTTCTCCCCACGAAATCTCCTCCTCCTTGGCCTCTCTTCTTGGTCCAGCAATCCCTTGCACGACCTAGGGCCAGCCATGAGGGTTTAGGAGAGTATTTAAGCTTCTCCTCTTTCTATTTCCTAATAGGACTCTAACTCTTATTAATTCCGAATTTCCTATTCTCTCTTCCCTTTCTAAGCATGAGGACTTCTATTTGGTTGGGATGAGAGCTAAATTCGTGTCCCCCATTAGGGTAGGTTTAAGAATCCAATTACAACTCAAACTTCCTATTTAATGCTTTAAATACCCCTTTTCTATTTAAGTAATAATTTAGTTACGAATTTAGGGTATTTTCCTATTATTCTTCTTTTATAAATCTCTATTTTGGCCCATAAACTTTATATGGTCCATTTATAAAACTCTCATTATTTTGGAATTTATCTTATGGATTTCCCTTTTTAATTAGAGAATAATAGAGTTACATATTTTATTATATTTTTCTCACTTGATTTTATTATGGACTATGAGAGGTCCATTAGTCCAATCCCGATAATGGATAATCATTTCATGATGTTGGAAGTCTCTCCAACATGTTCATTTGTTTTATGGACGTGTTATCTTCCGTATTAACGGTTTTCCGACTTAGTTTCCTAAGTGGATAATTGGTCACATTGTGACATACGCTTGGCCAATCGGATTTTTCGTTGCACGAATTTCTTTGTGGAACACTTAGAATAATGTCTGGGATTGATTTATAATTTTTAAGGAATTTTCCGATGTATTCTTGTACATATGATAATGGTACGCATGTTTCTATTATTTCGATTTAAAGAAATTATTATTTCGAATTTTTAAGTATTAAATTTTCCGGGTTGCTACATCCTCCCCCACTTAAAAAGAATTTGGTCCCCAAATTCATATGATATGATACGACTACCAATTTATTACGGATATTTCATTTCATCATCTCCCCCACTTAGGGTTTTGCTATGTGAAAATAATATAAATAAACTAAGGGTGTAATGATGGTACCTTGTCCACCTTTATTGGCATGATTCATATCTACGAGAGCTTGTAATCGTCCTTGGCGTGGAGTTTGGTTCTTCTTGGTTGGACAATCGATGGCTCGATGTTGTGACTCCACATCGCAAGCATCTGCCTAATTTCTTCCAACAGTTATCCATCTGATGCCCGGTTTCTTACAAAATTTACAGAATTCCTTACTCTCCACTTTCCCTTTCATTATCTTGCTAACTAATGTATTTCTTCCTTTATTATCATTGGAATGAGTAGCACTTTCCCTTTTCAACACCTTCTTGTTATGGATCTTTTCAAGAGTTCCATGGTGTCCTCTACTAATTGAGCTCTCAATACCATGACTGAATATACTTCAATGTCTTATGGAGCCAACTTTTCCCAGAATACAGGTCTCAACCCTTCTAAGAATCTCTTGGCCTTCATCTTCTTTGTACTCACCAAATGTGGTGCATATTGCGCTAGTCTTTCAAATTACACTTCATAATCTGCTACCGACATCATTCGTTGTTTCAAATTGGCGAATTCATTTGCCTTCTTCTCACGAATCCTCTCGGAAAAGTATTTGGCATTGAAGAGTTCTAAAAATTTACCCCACTCTATGTTGATGTTGGGTAATTGTCGACTGGTGGCTTCCCACCAGGCTCTAGCATCGCGGTCCAACTGGAAGGTTGCCAGAAGGACTTTCTCCTGCTCTGACCATTGCATAACCCTAAAGATCCGTTCCATTGCCTTCACCCAATTTTCAGCTTCATCGGGATCTAGAGTTCCATTAAACCTAGGGGGATTTATTCTTTGAAAATTCCCATATAAGTCTCCTGCCCCATTTATTGCTCCTGCTTGAATTACGTTGTTAAGGGCTTGAGTAAACCCCTGTAGGGTCTGTTGTAATTTGTGCATTGGTGCATGCTCGCCAGCCATCTCCTCTAGTCTTCTGCGAGTAATAATAATTTGTTAATTTCTTTTTAAACTTAGGGTGTTTGTACATATGGTTAAGCTCCTAGCATAACCCCAAGCTTTACCCAATCTCTCACATAGGTATGGTGGTTGTCTTAGACACGTGTCATGGCAGTTCACCTAGAACATCCTAAGACCTAAAATATCCTAATAAGGACATCCTAGGCTTTGATACCAACTGTCACGCCCCTCCAATTTAACAGCGGAATAAATCAGAGGGAGACGCGAACAACGAGTATGGTAACGACAATTGCGCATACATTCGCAAACATCAGAGCATCTAATAAACAATAATTGGAATAAACTCTATTTCATTATAAAATCACTAAGACTATTACAACCACTAATTCAGAGCCACACATAAGGCATAATGACATCATTACATTGAGAAGAAATCTAAAACAATCACTACTAGACTCCATGGTGTTAGGGTAACTTCACCATTTGACTCCAGGTCACTCATCACTCGGGTCCTGTCCCATTGGTGGGTAACGTCATTGTCCGACTTACCTGAGACACATAACAATAACGAAGGGTGAGCGATAACGCCCAGTAGGACTTAAATCTCAGGCTCAAGCAGGCTTTAAATAATTAATGCATTAAAAGGCAGAGTAACTAATGATAGAGAGAGTCATGTAAAGTCGAGAAAGTAATAGCACAAGTAACATGGTTCAAATAGCAGATGAATCAAGTATAGCACGATGACTAAAGTCAAGTCACGATAGAAAATGTTAACAAAATAGCAAGCGACATGTATAGCAAGAAGAGATGATAGTGGATGGTCATGTAAAGAGTAAGTTGCACTTTGAATGTGATCAAGTCGCGATAGCACATAGTAACTCAAGATAGCGAGTATCAAGTAGAGCAAGTAGAGAGTATGATGAGATAGCGTGTAACGAGATAGCGTGTAACGAGATAGCGTGTATGGTTGCACAATGGTGCACTGGTAGAATACGACAATAATCACTTTGGGACAGTAGCCGTTTCACGATAGTACATTACGTCCGAACTCCTCAGACTAATGTATAACAATTTGTGATAGCACAGTAATATCACAGTAGTACGTCTGAACTCCTCAGACTAAAAGGATAGTAGTCAGATGTCTAGCCAATACAGTATAGTCAGAACCAGTGCAATGTAGAACACCGTCAATAGCCCCTGCAGGTATTTTCGGGTGGCTCTTTGCCCCCAGGACTAGATTGGAGCCCCTCGTACACTCTCCGTGCCCTGCACAGTATGCATTATAGCGCTAGACAGTCATGAAATAGTACAAACGATAGGAGCCACAACAGCTCAACGAGTCTCAAGAGAGTACTAGATGAATAGACGAGAGAGACGAGATAGTAGAGTGAACGTGAATAGACGAGAGAGACGAGATAGTAGAGTGAACGTGAATAGACGAGCGAGTACAGTATAGATGAGATCTTATGGTCATTGCACATGAAACGTTGAGTAACGAGTGATAGTAACAGTTGCACAACACGCGCGTACGGTGTTAGCAGTCAGGTGGAACACAACCCTTTGCTGGCCTCGTTATGCACAGGTCCAGAGGTTCGGCGTGATTCAAGATAAGAACGAGAGCAACTAAGCCGTTTGGATCTTGCTGATCCCTAAGGTGTATCACAGGTGTTAGGGTACAACCGGCTGCCGACCATGTGGGAATCCATGATCAGATGAGACTGACGGAGGCCTTGTGTAAGGGTTCACTAGTCCGGCGAAAGGAATATCCGACGAGAGTTCACCACAAGCCAAGTAAAGTGTGTATATAAAACAGGTGCTCGACATTCTAGAGGAATTCTAGAACAGTGGAGCGTCGGTAACGGTATTCCCAAACAACGCGAGAAACGAAGACAAGTTCATTTAAAATAGAGCAATTTAATCTACATTATTGTAATAAATTAACCAGATACACTATGAGATATTTTGTGCAAGTCAAGCCATAATTGGATGGTTCAAGTGTGTGAACGTGTGAGAGAAATCATAGATCGAAAGATGTCGTGAATATGTATTTTAAAGCATTCAATAAAGCTCCAATTTAAGATAGGGTTTTACTGCGTGTATGACTATTAAAAAGGCGTAAGAATATTGTAGAAAGTGAGAGCAATAAATATTATGGGTTTTATGCAAAATCCTATGAAGGCGACATAGGCATGTAAGGATTGCGACAGGGGTAGGGCAGGTAGCGACAGGCCTGCAAAGGGTTACAACAGGGCTGCCAGGACAGAAGGCCAGAACGCGATGTAGGTACTGTCGCATTCAGAAAGCGACAAGGAAGGCGTCGCGACAGCTTGAGAACGCGACAGGTTCTGGTAGCAGATAGCGACGCCAGGTCTGTCGCTATCTAATCGCGACATAGGTACTGCCACGACGGCCTTGTGAACGTGATCTATCGGGCCGTCGCGTTCACAGGGTCCGTGCCAGAGTCTGACAGGAAAGGACAGGGCATTGGATTACGGTCTAGAAATATCAGATTTGATATAGGGTCGTTCAGAAAATCATAACTAATTGTATACACGATGAAAAATCATGAAACAAGTTTTGCATTGATCTAGACATGCATGAGTACTTACAGTAAATAGGAATTGGACAATAGATAGAGTTTTGACATGCTTTCATCACGTCAAACATGGAGTACATGACATAGTGAGCAGTTGAGATGAACGATTTAATTTGCAAGATAGGGTGAGGCAAAAGTTCCCTAATGATCATCAGTATCTCCCATAAAAATTTCAAGGCATGGGATTTAGTATTCATGGAGAACAAGAATTGTGAAGAGGGTTCGGGGTCAAGAGAGTTACAGAACTTGGAAATTCAAGAAGAAAACATTGGCTCGATGGAAAATTATGAAATTTGAGGTTTGGTTTCTGATGCATGGAACAATTTACAGTAAAAATTTCATTAGTTTTTCTCGTGAGAATGCCTACCTTGACTCGATTTCCTCTTCTAGGGCTAGAACTTGAAGACGGGGTTGAGAGCTTGAAAGGTTCTTCTCCCCATGAAATCTCCTCCTCCTTGGCCTCTCCTCTTGGTCCAGTAATCCCTTGGCACGAGCTAGGGCCAGCCATGAGGGTTTTAGGAGAGTATTTAAGCTTCTCCTCTTTCTATTTCCTAATAGGACTCTAACTCCTATTAATTCCGAATTTCATATTCTCTCTTCCCTTTCTAAGCATGAGGACTTCTATTTGGGTTGGGATGAGAGCTAAATTTATGTCAACCCATTAGGGTAGGTTTAGGAATCCAATTACAACTCAAACTTCCTATTTAATGCTTTAAATACCCCTTTTCTATTTAAGTAATAATTTAGTTACGAATTTAGGGTATTTTCCTATTATTCTTTTCATAAATCTCTATTTTGGCCCAATAAACTTATATGGTCCATTTGTAAAAACTCATTATTCATTGGAATTTATCTTATGGGATTTCCCTTTTTAATTAGAGAATAATAGAGTTAGGGATTTTATTATTTTTTCTCACTTGATTTTATTTATGGACTATGAGAGGTCCATTAGTCCAATCCCGATAATGGATAATCATTTCATGATGTTGGAAGTCTCTCCAACATGTTCGTTTGTTTTATGGACGTGTTATCTTTCCGTATTAACGGTTTTCCGACTTAGTTTCCTAATTTGGATAATTGGTCACATTGTGACATATGCTTAGCCAATGGGATTTTTCGTTGCACGAATTTCTTTGTGGAACACTTAGGAATAATGTCTGGGATTGATTTATAATTTTTAAGGAATTTTCCGATGTATTCTTGTACATATGATAATGGTACGCATGTTTCTATTATTTCGATTTAAAGAAATTATTATTTCAAATTTTTAAGTATTAAATTTTCCGGGTTGCTACACTCGTGGACCCGTTGAGGGTGGTCCCGAGCCACGAGTGCGTTCGTCGAGCGTTTCTCCGGACGGAGGGGAAAACAGTATTGGACAACGGCGTTGAGTCGTTTGTAGAGCTCACTTAGTTGGTCCGGGTCCCGCGGAGTTTGGAGTGTCGCGGTGCGGGCCATCTAGTCTATTCTCACTGCTTGCCTTACACGGTTCCGGAGCCATGTCGGGAGGACAGGCGTGGGACCGTAGTCCGGCCAGACTATGACTTGTGGTTGTGTTTCGTCCACGCGTCTCACTCCCGAGGGAGGCGAGACTGGACTTGTGGTCGAGCGGTAAGACGCCAGTGGGCGCACTTGGCTACCGACTTCTAGAGGTTAGTCTGTCGCTAGTGTTGTTGTCCAGACAAGGGTTTTCCGTCTAAGTGTACAGCCTAGTAGCATCCACCGGGTGCTTTTACCGAGTTGAGACTGTGCATGTTGTGCTGTGTTGGCAGTACTTGTGGACTTGTGCACTTTCTGTTTATTTATTTCAGTACTTGCACAGTTGCCACTATGTTTCCTTACTTGTTTAGTTGGTAGTTCTGTTCAGTTAATTTATCTCCACATTTCCGCTTGCACAGTTAGTTTACTTTTTTAGCCTTACTGTTCTTTCTGCCTAGTTAGTTGTGTTGTTGTTTTCTCTGTCGAACCGGTGAGGGGTTGGGTTCCTTGCTGGGCTTCATTCGCGAACTCACCCCCCTTACTTCCTTCCAGGTTTGAGTTCGCGGGGAGTGGTACTTGTGTTCGGACGGTCAGCGTCGTGCCGCTTGTGGTCAGTAGCGTTAGTAGTGGTTAGTATTTCCTTTTTGCACTTGAATTCTTATCTGGGACATTTTTCTTTTCCGCTGTTGCACTTCTTTAATTGTTTAGATATTGTAACTTGTTGTATATCTCACTAGACATATTTCTAACCCTTCCGGGTCTTTGGATCTGTGGGTGGCGGTCTAAGGGTCAGGTAGTTGGAAGGTTCTGAGTATCTAATTCTTGGGTCGTTACAGTTGGTATCAGAGCAATGTCTTCTGAAGTTTACAATCGGTTAATGGCTATGGAAATCTTAGAAAATAGTTCAAGGGCACTGCTAGCACCACTCATGGTGTGTTAGTGTTAGGCTTGTGCCTTGATGATGTCTTGTAGGTGGGCTGTTTTTCAGCAAGATTCGAGTGAGTGCTACAGGAGGTTTGCTGCTGTTGCAGTGTCGTGTGCGTGGTGAGTGTGGTCTCTGGTTGGCTCGTGCCGGTGTTGTTGTTGATGATGGACTCACTGGCAGAGGTCTTCCCTGTGTGGAGGACGATTGCAGGCAAGTCCGGTTCGGAGCTCTTGGTTGTCGTTGGCTGTGATTTCGGCTGCATGTGTTTCTGTGTGTATAAGGGAGCCTGCTTGCTTGGTGTGGCCTTCACCAGTGCAGGCCTATTGTCTGCGGATCTGGTGGAACGCATTCTTTTTTTTTCCGAGTGTGGCTTCCTCTTGGTTGTGTTGTGCAGTGGTTGCTTGGCCATGTTGCCTCACCTGTCGGTGAGTTGTGGTTGCCCTGTGTTCCACTGAGTCGGCATTGTTTCTCGGACTTAGCATATGCTCTTTGTGTGCTTGTGATGTCATTGGTTGTGTGTTGTGTCACTTGTTGTGTTTTTCTTGGTGGCCCTGTGCTAATTGGTTGTGAGTTCTGGTGAGGTGTTTCCAGAGCTCTTCCTTGCTTGTTCTGGTGGAGGTTTCTCCCAGAACTTCTTCATGCTCGTTTTGTTTTGTTGCCCTCAGGGTTGAGGTGTGTTGTTTGTTGGTTTTGTGTTCTGGTGAGGTTTCCCAGAACTGTTTATTGTTGTCTTGGTGAGGGTTTCTCTCAGGACTGTTCCATGCTCGCTTCTGGTTGCTATCATGCTACCTCAGGGTTAAGGTGTGTTGTTGGTTGGCTGGTGCGTTCTGGTGGTTTTTCCCAGAATGGTGCCTTGGTCGTTCTGGTGGAGGTTTCTCCCAGGACTATCTTGCATTGCTTCAGCTTGCTGTTGTGTTCTCTCTGAAGGTCTGTGTGGATTGGTTGTTTGGGTTGTTTGTTCTGGTGGAGTTCTCCTTGGATGACTCTCTGTCGTTCTTGGTGTAGGCCCTTTCCATGGTTGCCTAGTGTTTGATTTAGTTGTTGTTACTCTCTCTCTGTAGAGATGAGCTGTCTTTGTTGCTGGTTGGACTGTCTGTGTTACAGTCTGTTTGGGTATTTTTGGTCAAGGTGCGGTGCCTTTGACCGTGCGTCAGGCTGATGCGTTGTCCAGCTGCCTTGTTGTTTGTTTCCAATTTCTCGGTTGCGTTGGTGGGACTGCGTGTGTCCCCGTGGCTCGGATGGTTCTAATTTTTTTTTCCTGTGCCCAACGTGCTCTCGCAGTTGGTGATGTGGTGTCTGCCGTGGCCATGTGGCTAGCGGTACTTCTTGTGGAGGTGCTGGTTTTGTGCTTTGTTCCCTCTTTTGCGTGTGAAAGAGGCTTATTGTGTCTTCGTCCTCTACTTTTTGTGGTTGCTCGGGGTGGTGGTGCTCCACTTTTGTGCTTTGGTGCTGTGGTGTGTGCTGTTGTGGCCTTCTTGGCGAAGGTCTTTTACATTGAGTTATTTTAGGGTTGAGCGAGTTGCTCCCCTCGTGTCGTCTTTTCCGTTTGCTGTTGTAGGTTGGTGGACCTACTGGTTTGCTGCGTCTCATTGTATGGATTTTTGTGTTGCCTAGCTGGTCGATGCGGGACAATGTGTTTCTATGTGATCAGCTCTAGGTAGCCCCGGTTCTCTTTCCGAGCTTGCTCATGTCAACATTGTGTTCTTGTGTGCTCTGCTTTGTGCCTCTTTCTGTTCTTAGAGGCCTTTTTCACCTTTTAGTGTGTGGCCCTCACCACCGATTGTGATAGGGCCGATGTTTTAAATGGTGTACTTTTAAGAGCAAGCGTGTTGGTTGCGCTCTTTGAAGCTCGTAGGCTTTTGTGCACGCTTCTTCTTGGTGGGTCCCTGGTAAAGAGTCCCTTCTGCTGGCCCTATGCCGTTTCGGGGCTGTTGATATGGATGTGTGTTTGTGCTTTGGTGGGTTTTGGTGCTTGTGATAGCACCGCGTGCTTGTGCCTGTGTGTGCTGACCTCAAGTCTGTGCATTGTTTCACGGTTTGCAAGGTGCTCGAGGCGTTGAGTTGTTCCGCCTCTGGGACGCGTGTGGTGGCCTATCTCTTGTGGTCATACCGTACCGTAGTGTGGTTGCTACCTTGTTGTTGTAACCTTGGTGGTGGTGCGCCCGATTTTGGTTGTGGCCAGCATCTAGTGTTCCTCGTTGTGCTTGTTGGGTTGTGGTACCTTGTGTGGTTTGAGTCCTACTCGGGTCAGTGTGCCGTTTTCGGCCTCTGCAGATGCCTCATTTTATGGTGGATGAATGTTTCTCTGTGGTTGGTTTGTGGCACCCACGCATGGTGTTGTGTAGTTCGTGGTGGGTGCATTACCAACCATTTTGTGTTCGATCGAGTGTCGGGTGGTGAGTTTGGAAGCCGATAGTGAGACTCATGTCTATGTCCTTGGTGGTAGTAAGGTCGATCGGTTTGCCAGTGCTTGACCTTGTGAGTCTCTAACATCTTGGGTTGCTTGGTTCTGACCTAACCTTAGACGTCTTCTCGACCTTTGTCGTTGCGTGTTGTGCTTGTGGAGCCTGTTCTGTTTTTGGTTTTCCTATGACTCTGCATTCGTTTGGTGTCCTTGTCGGACCACGAGGAAGGCCTGGGTGAGACCGAGTGGTGTTGTGGATGTCGTTCCACGTGTTGAGGGGTTTTTCCACATCTCCGTTTCCTCTTAGACTTTAGTTTTCCTTGCGAGACTTCCCTTTGGCTGTGTGGCCAATACTAGCTGTGGCTAGTTGCGTGAGGCCATCCCTCTGAGCTCTGTGGTTGACTCATAGGTGTTTTTCTATGTTGTCGTTAGTGGCTGTTGTTTTTGTCAGGTATTGCTGGTGACAGAGTGGGTTACTGACCGGGTTGGTTTCAACGGCAAGGTCTGTTGATGACTTCAACCACGTGGTTTTTGGCTAGTGGTTCCATTTGTCTTCGGTTGGTTGGTGAGTGCCATGCTTGTGGAGTTGTCGGCATCCGATTGAGTGCTCCGTGCCCATCTGGGGTGAGCTGTATGGGCTATCGGTTGTCTGGTTGAGCACTCCTCCACGTGTGGTTGTGTCGCTATTGTGGCCACCAGGAAGTCGTGGTGAGACTTAGTGTCTTTTTCGCACTGTTTGTTTCTTACTGTGTTATTTTCCCTCGGTTGTCAGATCAATTCGAGTGAGGTGTTCCTACCCCTGCTTTACTTTCGTGCTTCGTCTTTGTTTTTGTAATTTCGAGGACAAAATTGTTTTATGTGGGTAGGATGTGAGGCCTGGGAGGGGAGGGGGAGATGGTCCCCCTTTCCTCATGCACACAGTGTGCAGGAGGCTACGGAAAAGGCCGTCTAGCCTATTTTCGGAGTGGGAAACCCCACTCCTCCCCTTCTTCTTCCCCCTCCCGCAAGCCAGCCACCTCCCTCCCCTCTCTCCCCCATCTTCTTCTTCCCCCTCCCGCAAGCCATTCACCTTCCTCCCTCTCCCCCCCATCTTCTTCTCCCCCCCCACCCGACTCTCCCGCCATGTGTTCTCTCGTTCTCTCGCTCTCTCTCTCTCTCTCTCTCTCTCTCTGTTGTGTGTGTGTGTGTGTGTGTGTGCCGGTTATTGTTGCTGCCGGTGCTCTCTGCGTGTGCCTGTTGTTGTTGATGCCGGTGGCCCTGGAGGGGCCTTGTCGTCGGGTTTGCACCGTGGAAGAGATCTTGACACGCGTGTTCACTGCCGGGAGCCGCGCATGGAGGACGTCGTGCAC
This sequence comes from Colocasia esculenta, assembly GCA_014218235.1. NCBI lineage: Eukaryota > Viridiplantae > Streptophyta > Magnoliopsida > Alismatales > Araceae > Colocasia > Colocasia esculenta. The sequence continues at coordinate 22,362,363 of CM024758.1, forward strand.
GGAGTGCTGCTATGTGCCGTCTCCACTCGTGGGAGATCGTCGCCGCCGCCGCCGGTCCTACCGCCATTGGTAGGGACCCTCCTCCCTCTCCGGTGTCGGCCAGTCCTCCCCCTCCGCCTGTGTGTGCTGCCATGGCTCCCCATCCTATCCCTGCTCCCTCTCTCTCTCTCTCTGTCTCCCTTTCTCTCTTCTGGTTGGAGGCCAGTGGTGGCCGGAGAGGGGCCGGCAGTAGCCGGCACCCTCCCCCGCCACCGGCGGGCCACGTCGGTGGTGGCTCGAGGCTAGCCGCCGGCGGGGCCTCCTCTCCCCTCCCCTCCTCCTCGCCCTGTTGCAGAAATAGGGCTCCGGCACGAGGATGGGATGGGGGCTGCCCGGATGGTGCACTGCGCCGAGCACTGTCCTTGGTCTCCTCTCGGTGCAATGCGGCAACAGACCCCTTCTTGGCCCGTTTGACCTCCGTTTTGGGCCGTTTTCATGTCATTTTTCGTGTGTTGTCGTTCCGGCTGTGCCGGTGGGCCAGCCCGGGGTTGGTGGCCGTTTTGTCGAGCCTCGTGGTGGTCGAGCCCACTCGGGTCAGCTCTGACCGGGCCGGTAGTGCCTGTTGACCGGTCAACCAGGGGCAGTCGTGCAGGGTTTCCGGCACCCGTCGAGGGTGTTCCGATGGCCGGCTGACTCTCCGCGTGTGTCGTGTGGGCATTCCGAGTTGACCAATTGTTGTGCCCTAGTTTGCTTCCGCGTGTGTTTCTTACCGCACTCGTGACGCTTGTGCTGACTCTCTAGCACTGCGCCTTACTAGTCTTCGCCCGATGTTGTGGCACTTGAGGGCTTGTCCTAGCGCACGGTGCGCCCTTGGGGTTCTTACTGTTTCCCGGGACCCCCCTCCTCGTGGGCCCATTGAGGGTGGTCTCCGAGCCATGAGTGCATCCGTCGAGCATTTCTTCAGACGGAGGGGAAAACAGTGTTGGACAACGGCGTTGAGTCATTGGTAGAGCTCACTTAGTTGTCCGAGTCCGCGGAGTTTGGAGTGTCACGGTGCAGGCCAGCTAGTCCGTTCTCACTGCCTCGCCTTACACAGTTCTGGAGCCATGTCAGGAGGACATGCGTGGGACTGTAGTCTGGTCAGCCTACGGCTTGTGGTTGTGTTTCGTCCACGCGTCTCACTCCGGCGGGAGGGAGACCTGGACTTGTGGTCGAGCGGTAAGACGCCAGTGGGCGCACCTAACTACCGACTAGTAGTGGTTGGTCTGTAGCTAGTGTTCTTGTCTAGACGAGGGTTTTCCGTCTAAGTGTACAGCCTGGTAGCGTCCACCGGGTGCTTTTATCGAGTTGGGACTGTGCGTTGTTGTGCCGTGTTGGAAGTACTTGTGGACTTGTGTACTTTCCGTTTATTTATTTCAGTACTTGCACAGTTGCCACTCTGTTTCTTTACCTATTTAGTTGGTAGTTCTGTTCAGTTAATTTATCACCACATTTCCATTTGCACAGTTAGTTTACTTTCTTAGCCTTGTTGTTCTTCCTGCTTAGTTTAGCTGTGTTGTTCTTGTTTCCATTGTCAAACCGGTGAGGGTTGGGTTCCCTACTGGGCTTCGTTCATGAAGCTCATTCCCCCCTTACTTCCTTCCAAGTTTTAGTTTGCAGGCAACTTGTGTTCGAACGGTCAGTGTCATGCCGCTTTGGTGGCCAGTGGTTAGTATTTCCTTTTTGCACTTGAATTATTATCTGGGACATCGAGTATATTTTTCTATTTTTCTGTTGCACTTCTTTAATTGTTTAGCTATTGTAACTTGATGTATATCTCACTATACATATTTCTAACCCTTCCGGGTCTTCGGATCCGTGGGTGGCGGTCCAAGGGTCAGGTACTTGGAAGGTTATGGGTATCGGATTCTTGGGTCGTTACACATGCAATAAATGATGTCATCCGTCTTTGTCTTCCATATCACCCAATTGCTACCATTAATTGATATCATCCTACGACGATGCGTCCATCTTGTCTCACACGATAAAAAATATAAACACGAAGCTCTAATACCAACATGTTTGGAAAAAGGGCCTTTTCCATTCGTGTGAACAACCGAGGATGAAATAGGCAACAACACAAGCAAAAATATAAAATTGCGAAAATAAAGTACAAGACAGCTAATGTTGGATTTTTGTGAAAAATCCCAAAGTTGGGAAAAGCAATTGGACTAATTCAATCCGTTATAATGAAATATTTGATATATCTGTTTCACTCTCAAACTACAAAATTGAGAATTACAACCTCCAAAAAATATGGAGATCACAACCTGAAACCCCAATTACAACTTTGAGATGATACTCGAGATTAGAACCCCGAGGAAAGAGATCCCAAGTCCAGAGATGTTGCCACCCTTCTTCCTTCTTCTTCCTCCTCTTCTCCTCTCTCTTCTCTCTCTCTCTCTCACCGGTGTGCACAATGGCCAAAGTTGGCTGCCTTCCTTAGATCATGGAATAAATCAGAATTTGGTGATATAAATGCTAATGTCAACAGATGGGAGAGTGAGGTGAAGGCAAAACAGGAAGAATTTGATAACAACCCCAATGACATCAATCGCTCGTCCCTTGGGGCTGCTAACGCTAAAATCTCAAACGGGCCATTCGCTGTGTGGAGATATTTTGGGCGCAAAAATCTCGTTTGAATTGGCTTGACGATGGGGACAAGAATACTGCCTTCTATCATGCAGTGGTCCAAGGAAATAGAAGAAGAAACAAAAATCACAGACTTCAGATTAACGGACTTTGGTCTGACGACCAGGATCTGCTCTCAAAAGAAGCGACCATTTACTATGAGTCTCTTTTACATTCTATGGGTAGTAATGTTGATGAATCCCTACTTACTGTGATACCTGAACTTATTACTCTTGATCAAAACATGACTTTGTGTAAGATTCCGGATTTTGATGAAGTTAAAAAGGCTGTGGGGCGTTGAATGGTAATAGTGCCCTTGGGCCGGATGGATTCACTGGTTCTTCTTTACCTCTTGTTGGGACATTGTGGGAGATGATGTATTTAAGGTTGTTCAGGGATTCTTTTGTGGTTTCCCCTTTCCTAGAAGTGTTACATCTACTAATATTGCTCTTATTCCGAAGAAGAATTGCCCAGTCTCCTTTGATGATTATAGGTCTGTCAGCTTATGCAACTTCTCTTATAAAATTGTATTTAGGATTTCTGTGATAGAATGTCTGAGATCTTACCTATGATTATCTCTCAAGAGCAAGGGGCCTTTGTGAAGGGCAAGTTCATCCTAGATAATGTGTCTATGGCTAGACAATTAGTCCAGGATATTGGCTGTAAAACCAGAGGAAACAATGTAGTGTTTAAACTTGATATTAAAAAGGCCTATGACAGTGTGGAATGGAATTTCTTTTGCTGTCCTTAAGAAGTTTGGATTCTCCTCCACATTTGTTTCCTACATTGGTATGATGATCACGAATTGCTGGTATTCTGTCCTATTTAATGGATCTTCTGCTGGCTACTTCAAATCTTCCAGGGCCTACGCCAAGGTGATCCCATTGCTCAGTTTTATTCATCATTATGGAAGAAGCTCTCAGTAGAGGTATTAAAAATATGGTTGATTCTGGTTACCTCTTCCCTTACTCTGGCCCAGGGGATGCCCGCCCACCTCCACCTCCTATAGCCGATGACACATTAGTTTTTCTTAATGGAAGCATTAGAAATGTTAGACGATGATGGATTTCCTTAACAAATATGCTGGCTCTTCTGGTCAGTTTATCAATTCCAACAAGAGTTGCTTCATGCTAGCTGATAAGGTCGCTGCTCATGCTGCAAATAAGATAAAAAGAAGTCACTAGTTATTCTAGGAAAATGGGATCCCTCAATTATCTTGTGTTCCGCTGAAGCCTGGGCGATTGATGTCGGCGGATTACTGCTCTTTAATTGACAAAGTGAATGGAAAGTTCAAGACCTAGAAGTCTAAATTACTTTCTCAAGCGGGCAGAATTACTCTGATTAACTCGGTCATATCCTCCCTACCGATTTACCTGGATGCTGCTTCTTGCATGCCTAAATCCATTATTACTACATTGAGAGAGCTTCTTATGCCTTTTTCTAGGACGGTGTGGATGGTGTTCATCGTCGTCATTGGGTTGCTTGGTCTAAAATTCAAAGACCTATAATGGAAGGAGGGCTGGGGGTTCGAAATTTATGGCATGTGCAAATTTCTTTGGCAGTCAAACAACTTTGGAATATCAACCAAAGTCCTTCTCTTTGGCCTGCTTATGCTAGAAGACGCTACTCTCTTAGCAGCCTTACTAGTATTCCTGGAATTCCCAAGGGTGTATACATGGAAGCTATTAAAATTCTGAGTGAGAATACTAGATGGGTTCATGGCAATGGCAGGACTATCAAGATTCTCATGATGTCTGGATTGGCGATTCCCCTCTTAGGAATATAGTTCAGGTAGACAATGAGATGGAAAAATGCGACCTAAATGAAGTGGTCTCTAACGCCTCCCACCCCTAAGATCTGTTATCCCCCATTACATCATGGATGGGCTGACTATTCTAGTGAGGAGGATAGATGCCAATGGGCGCCAACAAATAATGGTTCTTTCACTACTCATTCGGTGTATAATCTCACCAGGCCAATGGGAATTCATAGACCGCCCCTTGCAACTATTTGGCACAATTCTTTTTACCGAAGAGCCTCCATGTTCGCCTGGAAACTTATGAACCGAGCTGTCCTGGTTGATGGTCGAATCTCTGAAATTGGTATCCCTTGGTGTCTCGTTGCTCCTGCTGTACTAATCCTTCCAACTGAAGACTTGATCATCTATTCATCCACAGCGATATTGCATCCAATCTTTGGAGATGGATAAGTCTCTTATTTCCAAAAGTCACTCTTCATAGTCATATCACAGGCCGCCTTTGGAGCTTTATGCAATAGTCAAATACTCGTTGTCTGTTTGGCCTTCATCTCTATTTACACTATCTTTCTCATACTATGGTATATCTGGAAGGAAAGGTGCTTAAGAAGGTTTGAGGCTACTCACAATAATATGGGGATTATCATCAGCAACATTAAATATGCTATTGCTCATTCTCTATCTAACACCCACTTCAAGGTTGATCTTAGCGATCATGAGAGGCAAATTCTCCATGGTTTAGGTTTTGCTCCTTTGTGCTCTGCCAAGCAGTTAAAGCTTATTCGTTGGATACCTCCTATAAATGACTTTAGCCTGAACGTCGATGGCGCATGCAAAGGAAACCCAGGCGATTGTGGAGGAGGGGGGTGTATTCGAGACTCTCAGGGTCATATTCATATGGCTTTCTCTCATTTCTATGGTGCTGGAACAAGTATGATTGCGGAAGTTCATGCTCTTTGTGATGGCCTGAGGTTGGCCGCTTCCTTAGGTTACAGGCTCTCTGTCATTTATTCTGATTCTCAGGTTTTAGTTAACTCCATCCGCAAGGAAAACATGGTCTCTGGCGCTATTACAAATGGTGGAGAGAAGCCAGATCGATTCTCTGCAAGGACCGCTCCACTTATCTCATGTGTACAGGGAAATCAATCAAGTTGCGGATGCCCTTGCAAATCTAGCTGTTAAGCAAGGTGCAATGAGTTGTTCTATGGGGCGAACTGTTTACCTAAATCTGTAAAGGGCCGATGGTCATTGATCGATATGGCCTTATGCATGTTAGATTAGTCTAATGGGGCATGCCCCATCTATATCTGTAAATGAATTTTATCAATAAGTTTGGCCTAGGCTGTCCTCACTGGTGGAGTGAGAACATTCTACTTTTTGGGGGGAGGGTGCACTCTCCTAGTTTGAGGCACTGATGACCTTTTGTCAAAAAAAAAAAAGGCTACATGCATGGGTGTGCTCCTTTTATATTGAGACACACTCAATATGGGCCATAATCCCCACATATGATGTGTACGGAGGAGAGTTGGTTTCGAAACCAACTATTCTCTCTCCTCATGTTGGCCCCTCACGAGGCTTGACATATTCAACATAAAATACTTTAGAACAAACGTTAATTCTGTTATGTAACTATGAAAATTTATTTTATTTGGTTAGCTCAAGATTAGAAAAATATGATGTGCAAATAATGTAGTTAATTGTGTACCTAGACGCTGTGATAATGGTGTCATAAAGGTGCATTGGAAAATCATAAGCTTTTGTTAACAGGAGGATCAATGATAAAGAGGAGGGTAAAAAGTGAAAGGGCTTTTGCAAATATACTACTCTAAAATAGCATATCTTCATTATACTACTTATATCTATGAATTGCCAAATATAATACAATTCACCTTTTTGATTTGTTATGTGTGTGTGTATATATATTATATATATATATATATATATATATATATATATATATATATATATATATATATATGAGGAACAACGGGTGATTCGATATAAATTGGTAATAATAATAAAATTATATAAATAATTTATAAGTTAATTATAATTAATTGGAATTACTTTACTTAATTCTATAAATAATTTAATTTATTTTACTATTCTTTCTAATTATTGTTATTTCTTAAATAACAATTTTACTATATTAACTATTCTTAATTAATATTTAACCATTGTTGCTAACTATTAGTTACATTATTTATATTATAGTAGTTTAGTTATAATAGAATTATACATAATATATATAATTATTATAAAAGAAAATAAAACAAATACAAATATATAGAAAATATAAATTTATAAGTTACATTTTCAGTTTAGTGAATATATATATTATATTTGTGTATTTGTGAATGTATTATATTTGTTTAGTGAATATACATGTAATAAAACTTTATTTTTAAAAATATTATATTTGAATTATTAAATATTCAAAATTATTAATATTCATATTTTATATTATGATATATTATGATTATTTTTTATTTAAATCTAATTATTAAAAAATTTTATTGAATTCTATTTATATTCAATTCATTTATTTTTATTTATATAATATATTCAAAATAATATAAATATATTAAAATATTAAATTCAAAATATAAAAAATGAATTGAATATATATATATATATATATAGATATATATACACACACAGCAAATCAATAAGGTGAATTGTATTTGCCTACTCCCAAGATTTCACCTCTCCCAGATAAAATTTCAATCTCACTACCAGAATGAGACAATCATCAAAACAGTTGGAAATAACTAATTAATAAAGCAATAAGCACAAAAGTTGGGGAAATAATGAACAATCATATCACGATTGCACAAGAAACCGTAGTGTTTCAGTCTTAAATCATTTCAGACCTGCATCCACTTTCCTCAATCGCCCTAATAAGATGCCTAAGCATGAAACATACACACTCGAAGTTCACACAAACTTTCATAGCTCGGTTTACGCATTCATTACAATCATGAGATACTCAAATAAGCCTTGAAACAAAGAATAGGAAGATAAAATCCCAAGAAGCTTCCCTCTGTTGATGCTTGGCCAAATGCATGCACAAACTGGATTAAGCCTTCATGTCCATATCCTGTAATCATTATTTCATGATCCAGAAGTATTCAACACTCGATCCATGGTTAATATTTCCAACAGCTACGAAAGGATGTTTGAAAAGACTCAAAGAACACCAAAAATAATGGTGGAAATAGAGAAGGGACCTCTAGAGATCTTTGGAGCCTTATCGCCTCCCCTCCCATCCCAACTGAGAGAATAATAAGATGTTTATTTTATCATGAGGTGGTCAGAGCAACATACGATCGATCTGGGCTTAATGTACGTGCAGATTGGATGGAGTTGCATAACAAGAAATTGACTTCCACCCCCACCAACGTGACTAAAAAACCTATCACGGCCTCAACAAAGATGAAGCAAGCCAGCTGCCAATTTTTGCATTGTTCTCCATGCATGAGCACCAAAATCAAACTCCTGACATTTATAACTCAACTCAAACAATATAGAACTGCCTTAATAACCTACTAAATTCTGATAACTCCTAGTTATCAAACTTGTTATCTCAAAGGTGATTTAGTAAAGTAGATAGGTTATGAAGATTTTATCTCCAATAAATATTTGTAAGTCTTGATAAACTGTCATTTGCCAAATCAAAAATCTTACAATCAGGCATACCTATTCATGAATAATTTATCAGTAAATAAGTTATTCGGTTATCAAAGAAGCAATTTTGAAACCAGTCTTCTATGCCTTCCATTCTACATATATCAAAAATGGTTTTGTGAACATCAAAATCAAGATAAGGATCCAACAATCTTTTGGTATATCCGAATATTTGACTTATAGGCTTCTTCGGGCGAGAAGGCTTTCTTTAAAAAAAGTACCACCAAAATGTTAAAAAATAAGAATGGGCGCAAAATATGTGAAGTTGTCATATACTTGCAAAGCTAACTTGGGGGAAGATTTGTAATTTCATTATGACATGGTAAAACTACGAGTGTTTAGTTATATCAAGAATATTTTTGGCGCACATAGACAAATATGATTGTTTAGAGATGTAGATATGAAGAAAATCGCAAAGTGAAGCTATCCTACAGTCCTCCAAAATCTTACAATAAAAATTTGGGTTAATATGCGTTAATTCGTCTCCACCTCTATCTCAACCAAATTACAAAACCCCTTTTAATTATCAACTCATCCATGTGAACGAATTCCAAAATAAAACACCTTAGCTTAGGCGATTGCGCAACTTTTTTTCCCTTAGATTTATGCCTCCCTTGCAAGCCTGTCATCTTAGATTTATTCCTTCCTTGCTTAGATTTTCCAACCTAACAGAGGCCGTTGACAACCCAGTATGACAATAGGAGAGGAGGCGACTCGCCAATGGGGATGGAATGGATGCAGCAGTATAGCTCATGCTCTGTCGAAGTAGGAGATTTAGAAGACAAAGAGGAAGATGATGAAGAAGCATGCTCGACAACCTTCCCATGCCTCGCCATCACTCGAGCCTATAGACATAAATGAAGCTTACTGTGAAGATGTGCAACTGTAGATCAGAGAGGGAAGGTCAAGCAGACTGACAGGGATGTGTAGGTGCCCCCCCTGGATGTCTCAATTTCTAGAAAGCTAGGGGAAGTCGTGCATGTTCACGTCCCAAAGATGCCTAGAAGAGCGACGAGTTCATCAATCCAGCATCATAGCCCCTCGACCATCGATTCACCATCTACATAGTAATCTACAACCAACAACTGTCAACACTCCTAGCCAATGGTCATCTAGCACGCAACCATCTTTAACTGCTACCCGTGATTGCCTTTTCTTAGGATATTGAGGAGTGGAAATGATGGCTCCTCGACAATTGATTAGCCACAACATGCAACAGTAAATGAACCACCACTGGATATTGAGGCAATAGCTCCATTCTCTCTAGACCACCTTCCGAGTCTAACTCCTTTAGGCCCAAGGAGTATGTAAGTTGGGTCAGATCTGCCCATTAAGGTCTATTTATCCGGCCCACTAGTACTAGAGAATGGGGTTGGAACCACCTCTGGCCTTGTACACCAGCAGTGGCTATGCAAGGAGAAGATGGGCATGGACCTGACCCATTAGGATCCTGACTTCTTGACTTCTAGGCTACCATCCCCAGACAACTAGATGTCTATTAGCATCGAGTCCTCACTAGGCCATGATATGGCCTCCCTGTTGGCCCTTGCCAGTAAGCACTAAACACCTAGAGAGGGGGGGGGGTGAATAGAGTGAAATAGATTTCTGAATGTAAATCACCACTTTAAACTTTTGGTTAGAGAAATAAATTATGTGCAAATAAAATTAAAGATGTGGAAGAAATCACACACAGATTTTATCCTGGTTCGGCCCTTCCAAAAGGAAGTCCTATGTCTAGTCCCCAAGAACACTTAGCATTTCACTAACCAAAGAAATAGTTCCCTTAGGACATACAACCCCTAGTAGAGCTGGTCCTCCCTTCTACATAAGGGGAATACACCCAACACCCCAGCTAGTCTTCTTCTCTTTCCAAGCAAGAAGGCAGCCCCTTGTATCACCTTAGTCAGCTGTGATGATCAGTCCATCCCCATATAATTTTATTATATATATATTTGGTGATTAACAAAACCTTAACAAATATTTTCTGAAGATCATCCACATGAAATAGTTCAAGCAAAATCTGTAAGCTATTCTCACACTGTTAGTTAGAGTTCAGAGCATGCATTTCTTCTAAGTACACATCGATTTCGTTTATAGTATAACGATTTGATAACTAACACAATGATTTCCATCGCTATAACGATTTGATAAGTAAAATAATGATTTTCATTGCCATAATGATTTGATATGTACAACAACGATTTCCATCACTATAACGATTTGGTAAGTGAAAACAACGATTTCCATCGCTGTAACGATTTGGTAATTGAAAACAACGATTTGATCGTTGTAACGATTTGGTAAGTGAAAACAACGATTTGATCGTTGTAACGATTTGGTAAGTGAAAACAACGATTTGATCGCTGTAACGATTTGGTAAGTGAAAACAATGATTTGATCGCTGTAATGATTTGGTAAGTGAAAACAACGACTTGATCGTTGTAACGATTTGGTAAGTGAAAACAATGATTTGATCGCTATAATGATTTGGTAAGTGAAAACAACGATTTTATCACTGTAACGATTTGGTAAGTGAAAACAACGATTTGATTGCTGTAATGATTTGGTAAGTGAAAACAACGATTTGATCGCTATAGAAAAACAACGATTTGATTGGTGTAACGATTTGCTTTCACTTGTACAACGATTTGCTTGTACAACGTTTTGCTTTCACTTGTACAACGACTTGCTTGTACACCGATTTGCTTGTACAACAATTTGCTTTACTTGTATAATGATTTGCTTCAACTTGAACACGACTTGCTCATACAACGATTTTCACAAGTAGAGCAACGAATTAATTAACACAACGATTTCCTTATCATAACAATGATCTCACCTTATATTCATGAATCACATAGATTTCATTTCACCATGGATTTCATTTATGTATATATCATTGAATTCATGTTTACATCAACTCTCTTCACAACGATTATGTTTTGAATGTATTGCACTTTCATTATTATTATCTTTCCAGATAAGATTGAAAATATCTACTCTCTATGATATTCAAACATATTTTCAAACAATGTGGAGTTCAAGTCTTCCCGCTCATATCTTCATATCTTGCACCACGTAACATTTATTGTGACTGAACATTTCTCTACATGTCACATATCTGTATGCTTTCTATACCTGTGTTTCTATTGCAAACACCTTTTAGGGTGACAGAACGGTATTTCTATTTTAATGTATATCCTTATAGCATGACTTCTAATGATGACTAATGATAACCACTCAATGTTTCGTGTTAAAATTCATACATTTATGAATTTTAGACATCTTTTGTCTGTAAATATTGTGCAGTTTGATTTTAATTTTCATTTCACCCATAAATAAATTTTTGAACATATTAGGTTAGAATACACATGGTTAGATTTTCATTCAATGACTAATTAGATTCACTTTGAAAATAAAAGTCATTTTGTAATGGATACCATTACAATAGTATTTCTTTTGTAAATATTTTTTTAGTTTAAATTTGTAAATAAATAATAAGATTTTTAATAAAATTTTTAACCCACCTAATCCTATTAAATCAATAAAAATGTTACCTCTCATCTAACCTAAATGGGCCACACACATTTGTTTAAATGGTCTTTCTTCCTAACAGGTGGAGGCGGTGTAGAACCTGCTGGAAGCAAGGCTGGGGCATGCGGATTTGGGGCTTCTTGCGATTTGCTGCTGTGGAGCTCTGATGTGAGCAGGATAATAGATGTGAGCTGCTCAGATAGGGATGGTGCTGCTAGGCGCCCAGGCCTGGAGCTCAAGCGGACCAGCTGATCTGGCGGCAGGGTGTGAGGAGGCCAGATGGGGCGTTGCGTAGCTGGCGCTAGAGCTGGCGCTGGAGGAGGCGCGGTGTGATGGAGGTGCAGAGCAGAAGCTGCTGCGGTGCTGGCGCTCGTGCGAAGCAGGCCAAAGGCGCTGCGGCGTGAACCAGCTGGTGCGGCCGGCGCTGGATCCTGGTGCGGCTGGCGGTGTAGGGCCGGGTGTGCTGGGCGATGGCGCCGCGCCCAGGTGCGACGCAGGTGTGGAGGCGCCCAGATCTGTTGCTGGGGAGCGGCCAGAGGTGCAATGATCTGGCGGCAGGGTGTGAGGAGGCCAGATGGGGCCGTGCGATCGGATGTGTGAGTCATGGTGGGCGATGGTGCCATGCGCCTGGCGGCCGAGTTGGCATCTGGTGCAGAGGCCGAGCGAGTTGAGCTACGCTGGCGATCCTGGTACAGAAGGTATGTGCCGATCTCGTGCGTGGCGGAGCTGGGAAGAGGTGAAGGCGGGAAGAGGTGCAGGGAGGAGGCGCCTGGAAGCCTATAAATGGACTCCAAAGGTCCTCTTCCCAGGGGCTCTGTTTTTTTCGAATTCTTAGGATTTCTAGTTTTCTTTTTCCTGTTACAGCAGTAGAGCAGAGCATGGAGTTCGGATGTTTTAAGGATCTTTATTTTTAGTTCTTGTTCTTCCAGTATTGTTGGTTGGCTAGTTCAGAATTCAAGGAGAAGGCTTCGGCAGTAGAGAGTTTGAGTTATTTTTATTTGCCAATTTCCTTCTTGTACTTCTTCTTTCAGAAGAGCTTCGCGAGTTGGATGTGTTAGGTTTTTGATTTCTATTTCTATTCTTTCGAAGATCAGAGGAGGGGAGGCTTGGATGTTTCAGAAATTTTGGGATTAATTCTTCTGTGTTTATGTGGGGTTTATTCCGTTCAGATGGTTGCAGGGGAGATGGCTTTGGCAATTTTCTTTGGAATTGTTCTTTGCTATCGGGTGGATTTCGGCTACTGTTAGGAGGGCAATTTATTTCTTCTGTTATACTTAGTTAGATCAATTTGGTGGAATTTGCTTCCTACATTTCTTCTGCAATGATTTATCCTTTCGTCTGTGCTTAGATGGTTTGATCCAGTTATTTGTTCAGTTCTTCCTTTCTTGAATTGATGGTTGGTAGTGAAAGATTGTTTGGCATCTGGGAGTTCAGATTGTTGGGAATTTTGAGTTCTTTCCATTTCTCTGGTTCGACTAGAGATCAGAACTGTGAGGGTGATTGTTGGATTTTTTATTCATTTCCTTCTTCTGCTATTGAAGGGGATCAGATTGGGGTTCTTGCTGGTGTTGGGAGATTGGGTTGTTCCTCCATTTCTTTTTGTTTATGAAATCAATTCATTGAAGCTTTCCATTTCTGCTGTGATAATTCCATTTCTGTTGTGTTCTGTGAGACCCCCCAGAGGAACTGTTGTGATTTTTGGGGATTACTTCCTCTCATTTGGGAGGATTTCAGCTGCTGTGAGAGGATCCAGTAGTTTTTTCCATTTCTTGTGTGTTCCAGAGTTCAATCAAGTGCATTTGTTAATTTCCAGTTCTTCTTTTCTTCGTGAGAGATTGTTCAACATCTGAGGTTTTCGTTTACTGAGGATACAGTCCAGTGTTTGTGGAGAGTTGCGATTACTAAGTGTTCATCCCTCGAGCTGTGAGGGTACATTCTTTGGTTTTCAAGTCTATTTTTTTCCCATTAAGATTGATTTGTCAAGTTGTGAGAAATTTAATTGATGTTGTTTACAGAATTACCTTCAATGCATGTGATTTTGGTGAGAAAGTGTCTTTAAGAATTGATCCAAGTCAAGTAGTTTTAATTCAAGTTCTATTCAGCCTCCCTGTGGAATGACCTGTTCTCACCACCATGCTCGTTCATCTTTGTGATTTTAATTTTGTGAGACAGTTTAGAGGAAGTGTACATATTGACTTGTGCGAGGAACTCTGGACAACGAAAATGCACAGTCAACAATGTCGTGCGTTCAACTAACAGCATAGAGACAGTCTAGCTATCTGTGCCTTGGCATTTATTACGTGCAGATCTTTGCCAATACCAATCTCACAACGTTGGTCAACCTGAAGTGAAAGATATCTGGATGAATCTTCCCCTTGCATATTTGTCTTCCAAAGCATTAATGACTGCAGACTTATCTGTTCGACACTTCAGACCATGTAGTCTAACGTGCTTCTAACATATAGACAACGGACACTTCAACGAACACTTCAACGGATATATTTTTCAAGAGAAGATATATAGATGACTGATGACTCCATGAAGCATAAGACACGAATACACACTTTCAAGAACTAGCTGACAAAAGCAAGAGAGAGCTTATAAGCTTCATTTCGCCAACCTTTAGCTCTCAGTTTTCCATTTGATTATTCTTTGGAGAGCTTTTGTAGTTCTGAGAAATTTTCCTTATTGAAAATACTTGTCTCTCAGACATTGACTCAGATCAAGCAATATGTTGTTAGCTTGGTCTAGGGGCTTTCGATTTCTACACATTCCTTGTGTGTATTCCTCTTCGTGTGTGATGAGAAGACATGTTGGAAACATGTGGTTATTATTCCCTTCAGTGAGGAAGGAAGACCTGTGTATCAGGTGTGTTTTTGTTCCTCTTCGGGGTTAGAAGTAAGGAAGGCCAGCTGTAGCTGGATGTGTAAGGTCCTTAAGGGGAACAGTACCTGTGACGGACCGGGGTATTTATGCCCATTAAGGCTCCATATCCAGATCCGCCTCCCGCGAATGCACCGAAGTGTCGCAAGGGATATCTCACACACGAGTCCAGTAAGAGTACAAAAGACAAACCACAAGAATATAAGACACAAGAAGTACATGTGCTCATCTCTGTTTACAAATTGTACAACTGTCCCATTACATTAATACATGTCCAATTAAAAGAGTACAACTACCTGGGGCATACCCCGAGGGAGCACAAGCTCACAGAACACTAACTACTAAACTACTGCTGGTGGTACAAGTCTGACACAACGCCGCTGCAAGCCAAACACACGGCAAGCCCTGAAAAGAATTGTAGGGAGTGAGCCTTAACAAGTCACTGGCTCAGTAGGGGCTACCCAAAACAACACTGTAACCACAGACACCTCGACCCCAATGGGTCTCACTGGCAACAACAATAGCCAAACCATTTCATGCTCACATCATGACAATAAATAACATTAAACATGCTTACTATAATAAACATAACGACCTCAGAAGAAAAGTAGGATTAAAGGACTAACATAATATCATTAGTCAGCCCAACAACCAAAGTGCCTAAACCACAGTCTCACTGGCACACTGCTACAACAACGGGTTACCTAAATTATAAGCCACACAGGCAAGTCTTGCCCAGGCTACAAGCTTCACAGGCGAACCTCAAACACTTGAGTAACAGGACCGCTAACAAAGATTTGGTCCTTTATACTCCAAACCACACTACATCGAACTACACACAGTAACGGAACTGGCTACCACGAAGCCAATCACAACACACTAAAACTATAATTGGAATCATATCCAAGAAGAGTAAAATTCAACAAGTGGAAGGTCTCACGGCCTCCACGGAGCATAGCTCAACTAAACCACAACATGCCTAGGCATAAGCCTCATCGGCAAATTACTCACAAAGGTAACATAATTAATAATTACAAACTAATCCCAATAATCTTATAAACAAGATCTACTTAAAGCAATTAGGATACAACAAGTGGCAGGTCAAACCACAAGACCTCCACAACACACAAGTACCCGAAAGGTTGGTACACAATGTACCACCACAAAACTACAAAGTACCCACGAAGAGAACAAGTACCTGCTACTCTGAGGTACCACAACACAAACCCCGAACAAGGTACAAGTAGGTGATAATACCACACTGAACCATAATTATATTATACCTTTAATTAGGCACAATATTACAGGTGAAACCTTAATCGACGAATCACACAAACCACAACTGAGTCACAACTGTGCCAACACCAGGGCACACCTCGAACAGTCAAACCTCGACCACGAGTCACAATTCACAAACCACAGTCACTAGCAAGCACGAGTCAGAAAGAACGACGCCACCACACGGGAACGGACTACTGGCTGATCAGGCCAATATCCAACCCGGACAACACAACACAAGAACTACCTCTCAGTCTCGCAGTCACGGACGAAAGGTCCAACTGCTGCTCCACTAGGAAGAAGTCAAACAACTGTGGAGACCAACCAACACCACACCTGCAGACACACAACTGCAGGCCCATGCCTGGCACCTCTAGAGTCTCTGGCCGGAGCACTCTAAAGTGAGGCACTGGAAAACAGGACTAGCTGGGGACCAGTGTCGACTACTGGTGTCCGTACCCCCAACTACGAGCGCGCTACAAGCGACAAAAGAACAAACTCTGGGAAGTTCTACCCCACTGCCGTCTTTCCCTCAGCCGGACGTACAACTCAACTCAGGTGAGGGTGTCCAGGAAGACGACACAGACCTCAACGGTACAACACAAGTACCGGGACAAAACCCCGAGCACAACAACACACGTGCCTGCTCACAAAGAACCTAGGGTACCCGACTAGAGAGGCATTCCGGAATAGGCGCCGGACCACCACACTCGGCTAGCACAAACCACGATACTTACACATATAACTTTTACTTATAATTCACAATATACAAGTGTTAGGATTAGCTTAACATGGTCACCGTGTGACCCCAAGCTATCCACACCAACACATACCTGAACACTAACTTGCCTATCATTGGTCACCTTGTGACCTCCAAGCTAACTCACACTAACATATATATAAATCACAATAGCCAATCATATTTGACCTATCATTGATCATCTCATGACCTTCGTGGCAACACACCACTTACTACATAAATCCATATAATATTATTCGAAAGACAACAACGAACCAGGGCTAGGTCAGTATGGACCTTCACTGCCCAAACACCATAAAGTCATGGTTAGGCTCACACAGGAACCTCACTGCCCAACTACGACAAATCACCAGAATTACATTACAACAAGTGTGTAGCACACACACACTCAAACCACGTAGACAATACGTGTATATTACACCCTGGATGGTGTACCACACGTCTTCCACGTAAACCACATGTCCAACACATGGACCACGCACTCCAAGAGTGCCACAGGTGCCAACGCACCACACATACCACGTAAAGCGATTACGTACATCACACATCATTCATATAAAACTTGCCCACATGAGCAGTATGCTCCAAGAGCATAACAAGTGCACTGGCTCACACCGGTCATCGCCATGCACACACAATCACACAATATTCATAACCAGGAAAACTACGTAAACACACTGCATGATACATGCACAGGTTGGTGGCAACATCGACTGTCGCTTATAAGAAGTAAACGGCAAACGATCTAGCCGTTTATCTCCCGGCTGGTGATCTTGGCGGCAAGCGATCTTGACGCCAAGTTCTCCGCCTAAAACCTGCAGAAACCCTAATCCAGTTCTACAGGTTTTCCAACCGTTTAAGCTACAGAAAACATATAAAAAAACGGTTCCTTAACATACTAGAACCCGGAACAACCCATTACAACATGCTTTACACATTAATTCATCAAACAACCCTTAACCCCGCATGGTACGACTTGATCCGAAAATACAATAAAAATGCTGGTTCAAGTGATTAAGTCGTGTTTTAATGTTTCTAACAAGCTAACAGGGCTCGACCCCTACCTCAGAAACGCAATTAAACTCCCGAAGAATCTCGAATCACACCGAAACCCGAGAAACGTCCCACGAACACCGCGCTCCAATCCGTCATTCCCCGCCCGATCTGCCGCTACCACGCGCACCACGGCCTTCCCACGAGCTCCCGCCGACCGTCAGAACTCGCGAAGAAGCTCAAGGGTGAAGGTGGGGGAAGAGGAAGGAGAGAGAGGGGAAAGAACAGAGCTCGGTCTGCCATAAAAACACAGGCATGCCAGGTTAACGTCAACCCTTTGGCCGTTTAACCAGACCGCCACAACTAGACGTCCACAAAGCCTGACGCCAAGTTCAACAGTCAACGTCCTCATCGATGGACGTTAACACCATGTTAACGGCACACCACTGCCGCCAACACACAGTCGACGTCACCCACCTGGACGCCATCACACTGTGTCCAGCAAACTGAACACCAACGCGGATCCAAACCAACCCCGGTAAGGATCTAGCAAGAAACACACAACACTAATGGGCCTCACATTGGCCACCAACCCGCTAAACCTGGATCCACAGGATCCGAAAAACGCGCGACGTTACATTATTATCACCTAAAAACAAATGTCGTCCTCGACATATAAAACAAATCACAATAACCAATTATCACCTAAAACCAATAAAGTCAAACACATAACATAGGATACTCTTCCTCTGCTTCAGCCTTTCAATTCATCTCACAATTACTCTGTTCTGCCAATTCCATTGCCTTTCTTTAGCTTTTAACCATAGGCGATTCTGCCTGCCAATGGCGCTTTATCTCCTTGGACTGAACCTGTTTCCACAATTTCCCACGGTGTTTGCAACATTCTTTCGAGACCGCTTTATCTTTCTCAATATCTTACACTGTAATATTCTTTCATGCCATAATCTTTCCAATTATTAAACTTTCCGATGCCATTTCCTTTTCTATTTATCACTGCCAACTATTATCCTGCCTCATCTGCATTTACATTCGCAACTGACACCTCTTCAAAGAAAACCAATCACCATCTTTGAATTTCCTGCTCTTTCATATTATTCTGCTCATACTGTTTAAGGCCAATTTCTGATTAAAAAAATCATAATAACTTTGTTCCTTTATTCCACTGCGCAAAACTTTACACTTTCTTCTTATCTCAGCAAAGCTTGAACAATTTATGAATATTAAATCTTTCTTGCTTCTGCTTTCGCTGCGCTACTCTGATCACACTGAACACTTGTACAAAATATTTCACAATTTCTGCTCACAATATTACTTTCAATTGCTTTCTTCTTCAACTGCTTCTCAAATCATCCCATTAATTAATTCCTTGCTGAAGAAATTACTGCAATTTCTGATCTGCCAAATCACTATTGACATATTGCGCTTTTCATATATCTTTCCTGCTTTACTGACATTCTCTGGCTAATTCCCATAATTCTGAGGCATAAACTTTTCAATATTCTTAATCATCTGCTCCAGCATTTAAATCCTGAAATATTTTATAACAATTCCTTTCTGCTCAATTAAATCATTTCTTTGCACCAATATGCAAACTCTAACCGATATTTTCTGACTCATCTGATCTTATTCACTCATCATTTGCTAAATTCTTCCTTCTCTAATCCATATTTCTTTATCTAACTACCATCATCAACTAAATATTCCCTTGTGCAAATTTCACAATCTTTATTGCACATTAATCCTTATTTTCTCTCTTTCTTTATTCAACTGATCATTTCTATACTTTTTATACAAATCTTCATATCACACTTCCTGCTATCATCATATTTCATACAATACTTTTCTCAGATTTCTGATCTCGGGCATATTAATCTATCTGCCATAAATCACTGCTCTTATATGTACTGATACCTCTTTTAAAGCTGGTCTGCCTTTTGATCATATCAACTCTTCATAACTCTAATCACATTTTATACACATTGTTTCTTAATATCATCTGACTCAATCTCTAATGCCACAATACTTCTACTGAGGTTCTCAACTGCAATTTATCACACACACACTGACCTGATCCTTATCACCTTGTTACCATGCACCTGTCTCTGCCAACTTTCTATCTCATTATAACTTATTACTGAATTCCATAGCCAATCTTGCTAATCTTTTCAATTCCTTTAACTGCAAATCTTTAATAACCAAACTAATCTATCACAGAAATATCTATACTTGTCTCTGCTAACTCTGCACTTTATTAACATATAACAGTTTATCCTTCTCAAGGCATTACTTTACATTTCTCTTCTAATCTCTGCAACTGAAAACTTTTAAGTACTATACTTTAACTGCTTTAACTGCACTAGTGCCAGGACACACTCACACAACTTATGCCACTATCCACTTTGTGGCACAACAGCTACTCACAATTACCAATCTAACAACACAAACATCACGGTTTACGTGCCAAAAGCTCACGTAAAAACTACTTCATATTACACAAAACACAGACTTACTACCAGCAGTGGACATTAATCCATGTATTGGGACATTGTACTTTCAATGTCTTTTCATATTCTAACTGGACATTGCTCTGATACCAACTGTGACGGACCGGGGTATTTATGCCCATTAAGGCTCCATATCCAGATCCGCCTCCCGCGAACGCACCGAAGTGTCGCAAGGGATATCTCACACACGAGTCCAGTAAGAGTACAAAAAGACAAACCACAAGAATATAAGACACAAGAAAGTACATGTGCTCATATCTTTTACAAAATTGTACAACTGTCCCATTACATTAATACATGTCCAATTAAAAGAGTACAACTACCTGGGGCATACCCCGAGGGCACAAGCTCACCAGAACACTAACTACTAACTACTGCTGGTGGTACAAGTCTGACACAACGCCGCTGCAAGCCAAACACACGGCAAGCCCTGAAAAAACTGTAGGGGAGTGAGCCTCAACAGTCACTGGCTCAGTAGGGGCTACCCAAAACAACACTGTAACCACAGACACCTCGACCCCAATGGGTCTCACTGGCAACAACAATAGCCAAACCATTTCATGCTCACATCATGACAATAATAACAATTAAACATGCTACGATAATAAACATAACGACCTCAGAAGAAAAGTAGGACTACAGGACTACATAATATCATTAGTCAGCCCAACAACCAAAGTGCCTAAACCACAGTCTCACTGGCACACTGCTACAACAACGGGTTGCCTAATTATAAGCCACACAGGCAAGTCATTGCCCAGGCTACAAGCTTCACAGGCGAACCTCAAACACTTGAGTAACAGGACCGCTAACAAAGAGTTGGTCCTTTATACTCCAAACCACACTACACGAAACTACACACAAGTAACGGAACTGGCTACCACGAAGCCAATCACAACACACTAAAACTATAATTGAATCATATCCAAGAAGAGTAAAATTCACAAGTGGAAGTCTCACACGGCCTCCACGGAGCTAGCTCAACTAAACCACAACATGCCTAGGCCATAAGCCTCATCGGCAAATTACTCACAAAGGTAACATAATTAATAATTACAAACTAATCCATAATAATCTTGTAAACAAAGATCTACTTAAAGCAATTAGGATACACAAGTGGCAGGTCAAACCACAAGACCTCCACAACACACAAGTACCCGGAAGGTTGGTACACAATGTACCACCACAAAACTACAAAGTAACCCCGAAGGGAACAGTACCTGGTACTCTGAGGTACCACAACACAACACCCGACAAGGGTACAAGTAGGTGATAAATACCACACTAAACATAATTATATTATACCTTTAATTAGGCACAATATTACAGTGAAACCTTAATCGACGAATCACACAAACCACAACTGAGTCACAACTGTGCCAATACCAGGCACACCTCGAACAAGTCAAACCTCGACCACGAGTCACAAATTCACAAACCACAGTCACTGGCAAAGCACGAGTCAGAAAGAACGACGCCACCACACGGGAACGGACTACTGGCTGATCAGGCCAATATCCAACCCGGACAACACAACACAGAACTACCTCTCAGTCTCGCAGTCACGGACGAAAGGTCCAACTGCTGCTCCACTAGGAAGAAGTCAAACAACTGTGGAGACCAACCAACACCACACTGCAGACACACAACTGCAGGCCCATGCCTGGCACCTCTAGAGTCTCTGGCCGGAGCACTCTAAAGTGAGGCACTGGAAAACATGACTAGCTGGGGACCAGTGTCGACTACTGGTGTCTGTACCCCCAACTACGAGCGCACTACAAGCGACAAAAGAACAAACTCTGGGAAGTTGCTGCCCCCCTGCCGTCTTTCCCTCAGCCGGACGTACAACTCAAACTCAGAGTGAGGGTGTCCAGGAAGACGACACAGACCTCAACGGTACAACACAAGTACCGGGACAAAACCCCGAGCACAACAAACACACTGCCTGGCTCATAAGAACCTGGGGTACCCGACTAGAGAGGCATTCCGAATAGGCGCCGACCACACACACTCGGCTAGCAAACCCACGATACTTACACATATAACTTTTACTTCTAATTCACAATATACAAGTGTTAGGATTAGCTTAACATCGGTCACCGTGTGACCCCAAAGCTATCCCACACCAACACATACCTGAACCACACTAACTGCCTATCATTGGTCACCTTGACCTCCAGCTAACTCACACTAACATATATATAAATCACATAGCCAATCATATTTGACCTATCATTGATCATCCATGACCTTCGTGGCAACACACCACTTACTTACATAAATCCATATAATATTATTCGAAAGACAACAACGGACCAGGGCTAGGTCAGTATGGACCTTCACTGCCCAAACACCATAAAGTCATGGTTAGGCTCACACAGGAACCTCACTGCCCAATTACTACGACAAATCACCAGAAGTACATTACAACAGAGTGTGTAGCAACACACACTCAAACCACGTAGGCAATACGTGTATATTACACCCTGGATGGTGTACCACACGTCTTCCACGTAAACCACATGTCCAACACATGGACCACGCACTCCAAGTGCCACGGGTGCCAACGCACCACACATACCACGTAAAGCGATTACGTACATCACACATCATTCATATAAAATTTGCCCACATGAGCAGTATGCTCCAAGAGCATAACAAGTGCACTGGCTCACACCGGTCATCGCCATGCACACACAATCACACAATATTCATAACCAGGAAAACTACGTAAACCACACTGCATGGATACATGCACAGGTTGGCGGCAACGTCGACTGCCGCTTATAAGAAGTAAGGCAAACGATCTAGCCGTTTATCTCCCGCTGGTGATCTTGGCGGCAAGCGATCTTGACGCCAAGTTCTCCGGCCTAAAACCCTGCAGAAACCCTAATCTAGTTCTACAGGTTTTCCAACCGTTTAAGCTACAGAAAAACATATAAAAACGGTTCCTTTAACATACTAGAACCTGGAACAACCCATTACAACATGCTTTACACATGAAATTCATCAAACAACCCTTTAACCCCGCATGGTACGACTTGATCCGAAAATACAATAAAAATGCTGTTCAAGTGATTAAGTCGTGTTTTAATGTTTCTAACAAGCTAACAGGGCTCGACCCCTACCTCAGAAACGCAATTAATCTCCCGAAGAATCTCGAATCACGCCGAAACCCGAGAAACGTCCCACGACACCGCGCTCCAATCCGTCATTCCCCGCCCGATCTGCCGCTACCACGCGCACCACGGCCTTCCCACGAGCTCCCGCCGACCGTCAGAACTCGCGAAGAAGCTCAAGGGTGAAGGTGGGGAAGAGGAAGGGAGAGAGAGGGGAAAGAACAGAGCTCGAGTCTGCCATAAAAACACAGGCATGCCAGGTTAACGTCAACCCTTTGGCCGTTTAACCAGACCGCCACAACTAGACGTCCACAAAGCCTGACGCCAAGTTCAACAGTCAACGTCCTCATCGATGGACGTTAACACCATGTTAACGGCACACCACTGCCGCCAACACACAGTCGACGTCACCCACCTGGACGCCAACACACTGTGTCCAGCAACTGAACACCAACGCGGATCCAAACCAAACCCGGTAAGGATCTAGCAAGAACACCAACACTAATGGCCTCACATTGGCCACCAAACCCGCTAAACATGGATCCTGAGGATCCGAAAAACGCGCGACGTTACATTATTATCACCTAAAAACAAATGTCGTCCTCGACATATAAAACAAATCACAATAAACCAATTATCACCTAAAAACAAATAAAGTCAAACACAGAACAAGTAGGATACTCTTCCTCTGCTTCAGCCTTTCAATTCATCTCATAATTACTCTGTTCTGTCAATTCCATTGCCTTTCTTTAGCTTTTAACCGTAGGCGATTCTTGCCTTGCCAATGGCGCTTTATCTCCTTGGACTGAACCTGTTTCCACAATTTCCCAGCTGTGTTTGCAACATTCTTTCGAGACCGCTTTATCTTTCTCAAATATCTTACACTGTAATATTCTTTCATGCCATAATCTTTCCAATTATTAAACTTTCGATGCCATTTCCTTTTTCTATTTATCACTGCCAACTATTATCCTGCCTCATCTGCATTTACATTCGCAACTGACACCTCTTCAAAGAAATCCAATCACCATTTTTGAATTTCCTGCTCTTTCATATTATTCTGCTCATACTGTTTAAGGCCAATTTCTGATTAAAAAAATCATAATAACTTTGTTCCTTTATTCCACTGCGCAAAACTTTACACTTTCTTCTTATCTCAGCAAAGCTTGAACAATTTATGAATATTAAATCTTTCTTGCTTCTGCTTCGCTGCGCTACTCTGATCACACTGAACACTTGTACAAAATATTCACATTTCTGCTCACAATATTACTTTCAATTGCTTTCTTCCAACTGCTTCTCAAATCATCCCATTTAATTAATTCCTGCTGAAGAAATTACTGCAATTTCTGATCTGCCAAATCACTATTGACATATTGCGCTTTTCATATATCTTTCCTGCTTTACTGACATTCTCTGGCTAATTCCCATAATTCTGAGGCATAAACTTTTCAAATATTCTTAATCAATCTGCTCCAGCATTTAAATCCTGAAATATTTTAATAACAATTCCTTTCTGCTCAATTAAATCATTTCTTTGCACCATATGCAAACTCTAACCGATATTTTCTGACTCATCTGATCTTATTCACTTCATCATTTGCTAAATTCTTCCTTTCTCTAATCCATATTTTTTTATATCTAAACTGCCAATCATCAACTAAATATTCCCTTGTGCAAATTTCACAAATCTTTATTGCACATTAATCCTTATTTTCTCTCTTTCTTTATTCAACTGATCATTTCTATACTTATTTATACAAATCTTCATATCACACTTCCTGCTATCATCATATTTCATAACAATACTTTTCTCAGATTTCTGATCTCGGGCATATTTAATCTATCTGCCATAAATCACTCTGCTCTTATATGTACTGATACCTCTTTTAAAGCTGATCTGCCTTTTTGATCATATCAAACTCTTCATAACACTAATCACATTCTTATACACATTGTTTCTTAATATCATCTGACTCAATCTCTAATGCCACAATACTTCTACTGAGGTTCTCAACTGCAATTATCACACACACTGACCTGATCCTTATCACCTTGTTACCATGCATTTGTCTCTGCCAACTTTCTATCTCATTATAACTTATTTACTGAATTCCATAGCCAATCTTGCTAATCTTTTCAATTCCTTTAACTGCAAATCTTTAATAACCAAACTAATCTATCACAGAAATACTCTATACTTGTCTCTGCTAACTCTGCACTTTATTAACATATAACAGGTTTATCCTTCTCAAGGCATTACTTTACATTTCTCTTCTAATCTCTGCAACTGAAAACTTTTAAGTACTATACTTTAACTGCTTTAACTGCACTAGTGCCAGGACACAACCACACAATTTATGCCACTATTCCACGTTGTGGCACAACAGCTACTCACAACTGCCAATCTAACAAACAAAACATACGTTTTACGTGCCAAAAGCAAACGTAAAAACTACTTCATATACACAAAACCCAGACTTACTACCAGCAGTGGACATTAATCCATGTATTGGGACATTGTACTTTCAATGTCTTTTCATATTCTAACTGGACATTGCTCTGATACCAACTGTGACGGACCGGGGTATTTATGCCCATTAAGGCTCCATATCCAGATCCGCCTCCCGCGAACGCACCGAAGTGTCGCAAGGGATACTCACACACGAGTCCAGTAAGAGTACAAAAAGACAAACCACAAGAATATAAGACACAAGAAAGTACATGTGCTCATATCTGTTCACAAATTTGTACAACTGTCTCATTACATTAATACATGTCCAATTAAAAGAGTACAACTACCTGGGGCATACCCCGAGGGAGCACAAGCTCACACAACACTAACTACTACACTACTGCTGGTGGTACAAGTCTGACGCAACGCCACTGCAAGCCAAACACACGGCAAGCCCTGAAAAGAACTGTAGGGGAGTGAGCCTCAACAAGTCACTGGCTCAGTAGGGGCTACCCAAAACAACACTGTAACCACAGACACCTCGACCCCAATGGGTCTCACTGGCAACAACAATAGCCAAACATTTCATGCTCACATCATGACAAATAACAATTAAACATGCTTACGATAATAAACATAACGACCTCAGAAGAAAAGTAGGACTACAGGACTAACATAATATCATTAGTCAGCCCAACAACCAAAGTGCCTAAACCACAGTCTCACTGGCACACTGCTACAACAACGGGTTGCCTAAATTATAAGCCACACAGGCAAGTCATTGCCCAGGCTACAAGCTTCACAGGCGAACCTCAAACACTTGAGTAACAGGACCGCTAACAAAGAGTTGGTCCTTTATACTCCAAACCACACTACAACATCGGAACTACACACAAGGTAACGGAACTGGCTACCATGAAGCCAATCACACCACACTAAAACTATAATTGGAATCATATCCAAGAAGAGTAAAATTCAACAAGTGGAAGGTCTCACACGGCCTCCACGGAGCATAGCTCAACTAAACCACAACATGCCTAGGCCATAAGCCTCATCGGCAAATTACTCACAAAGGTAACATAATTAATAATTACAAACTAATCCATAATAATCTTGTAAACAAAGATCTACTTAAAGCAATTAGGATACAACAAGTGGCAGGTCAAACCACAAGACCTCCACACACACAAGTACCCGGAAAGGTTGGTACACAATGTACCACCACAAAACTACAAAGTAACCACGAAGGGAACAAGTACCTGCTACTCTGAGGTACCACAACACAAACACCCGAACAAGGGTACAAGTAGGTGATAAACACCACACTGAACTAATTATATTATACCTTTAATTAGGCACAATATTACAGGTGAAACCTTAATCGACGAGTCACACAAACCACAACTGAGTCACACTGTGCCAACACCAGGGCACACCTCGAACTGGTCAAACCTCGACCACGAGTCACAAACTCACAAACCACAGTCACTGGCAAAGCACGAGTCAGAAAGAACGACGCCACCACACGGGAACGGACTACTGGCTGATCAGGCCAATATCCAACCCGGACAAACAACACAAGAACTACCTCTCAGTCTCGCAGTCACGGACGAAAGGTCCAACTGCTGCTCCACTAGGAAGAAGTCAAACAACTGTGGAGACCAACCAACACCACACCTGCAGACACACAACTGCAGGCCCATGCCTGGCACCTCTAGAGTCTCTGGCCGGAGCACTCTAAAGTGAGGCACTGGAAAACAGGACTAGCTGGGGACCAGTGTCGACTACTGGTGTCCGTACCCCCAACTACGAGCGCGCTACAAGCGACAAAAGAACAAACTCTGGGAAGTCGCTGCCCCACTGCCGTCTTTCCCTCAGCCGGACGTACAACTCAAACTCAGAGTGAGGGTGTCCAGGAAGACGACACAGACCTCAACGGTACAACACAAGTACCGGGACAAAACCCCGAGCACAACAAACACACGTGCCTGGCTCACAAAGAACCTGGGGTACCCGACTAGAGAGGCATTCCGGAATAGGCGCCGGACCACCACACTCGGCTAGCACAACCACGATACTTACACATATAACTTTTACTTATAATTCACAATATACAAGTGTTAGGATTAGCTTAACATCGGTCACCGTGTGACCCCAAAGCTATCCCACACCAACACATACCTGAACCACTAACTTGCCTATCATTGGTCACCTTGTGACCTCCAAGCTAACTCACACTAACATATATATAAATCACATAGCCAATCATAT
The DNA here is from genome assembly GCA_014218235.1 of Colocasia esculenta. Lineage (NCBI taxonomy): Eukaryota > Viridiplantae > Streptophyta > Magnoliopsida > Alismatales > Araceae > Colocasia > Colocasia esculenta. Next base: position 22,390,273 of record CM024758.1, read on the forward strand.
TTGACCTATCATTGATCATCTCATGACCTTCGTGGCAACACACCCTTACTACATAAATCCATATATATTATTCGAAGACAACAACGGACCAGGGCTAGGTCAGTATGGACCTTCACTGCCCAAACACCATAAAGTCATGGTTAGGCTCACACAGGAACCTCACTGCCCAATTACTACGACAAATCACCAGAATTACATTACAACAAGTGTGTAGTACACACACACTCAAACCACGTAGACAATACGTGTATATTACACCCTGGATGGTGTACCACACGTCTTCCACGTAAACCACATGTCCAACACATGGACCACGCACTCCAAGAGTGCCACGGGTGCCAACGCACCACACATACCACGTAAAGCGATTACGTACATCACACATCATTCATATAAATTTGCCCACATGAGCAGTATGCTCCAAGAGCATAACAAGTGCACTGGCTCACACCGGTCATCGCCATGCACACACAATCACACAATATTCATAACCAGGAAAACTACGTAAACACACTGCATGATACATGCACAGGTTGGCGGCAACATCGACTGCCGCTTAAAGAAGTAAACGGCAAACGATCTAGCCGTTTATCTCCGGCTGGTGATCTTGGCGGCAAGCGATCTTGACGCCAAGTTCTCCGGCTAAAACCCTGCAGAAACCCTAATCCATTCTACAGGTTTTCCAACCGTTTAAACTACAGAAAAACATATAAAAACGGTTCCTTTAACATACTAAACCGGAACAACCCATTACAACATGCTTTACCACATTAATTCATCAAACCACCCTTTAACCCCGCATGGTGCGACTTAATCCGAAAATACATAAAAATGCTGGTTCAAGTGATTAAGTCGTGTTTTAATGTTTCTAACAAGCTAACAGGGCTCGACCCCTACCTCAGAAACGCAATTAAACTCCCGAAGAACCTCGAATCACGCCGAAACCCGAGAAACGTCCCACGAACACCGCGCTCCAATCCGTCATTCCCCGCCCGATCTGCCGCTACCACGCGCACCACGGCCTTCCCACGAGCTCCCGCCGACCGTCAGAACTCGCGAAGAAGCTCAAGGGTGAAGGTGGGGAAGAGGAGGGAGAAGAGAGGGGAAAGAACAGGCTCGGGTCTGCCATAAAAACACAGGCATGCCAGGTTAACGTCAACCCTTTGGCCGTTTAACCAGACCGCCACACTAGACGTCCACAAAGCCTGACGCCAAGTTCAACAGTCAACGTCCTCATCGATGGACGTTAACACCATGTTAACGGCACACCACTGCCGCCAACACACAGTCGACGTCACCCACCTGGACGCCAACACACTGTGTCCAGCAAGCTGAACACCAACGCGGATCCTAATCAAACCGGTAAGGATCTAGCAAGAAACACACAACACTAATGGGCCTCACATTGGCCACCAAACCCGCTAAACATGGATCCACGAGGATCCGAAAAACGCGCGACGTTACAGTACCTTGGTTAGTGAAATCTCAAGTTGTTGCTTGGGGACTGGACGTAGGACTCCTTGGGATAGGAGGGCCGAACCAGGATAAAAATCTCATGTGTTGTGTGATTGTTCGTGCGCTTGTTTCTCTTCAGTCTTACTAACACTAACTATCGATCTTAGTGTTTTCTATTAAGCATTTTATTAACAGGTTTTATTCTAAGAAGAATTTTAGAAATCTATTCACCCCCTCTGGGCTTGCTAGCTGGGCAACAAGTGGTATCAGAGCCAAGTCTCTTCAAGAGAGAAGACATCACGGTCTGAAGACAAAGATTAATGGCAGCTTAAGGGTATGCAGAAGGTCAGTCTGTCAACCGACCCCCTCTATTTGATGGTGAAGACTACAACTATTGGAAGACTAGAATGGAGTTCTTTCTCCAAGATTTCGATTTCCAACTTTGGTCTATCATAGAAGAAAAAGACCTGGTTGTACTCAACAGTAGAGAGAATTGGACAGAAGAAGACAAAAAGAAGATATCTGTAAATAGCAAAGCAAAGGGTATACTGTGCTGTGCACTGAGCAAGAAAGAGTTCAATAGGATCTCAGCATGCAAATCAGTAATGGAAATGTGGGAAAAACTCAGGATTACATATGAAGGAACAGATAAAGTAAGGGAAACAAGAATAGACATCCTGGTAGCTCAATATGAAAGATTCCAATGCAATCAGGCGAATCCATCACACAAATGTATAGTAGATTCACAGATATCACCAATGTTTTGGCTGGACTTGGAATGACCTATGTCGTGGGAGATATGGTAAGAAAGATATTGAGATCCTTACCAGCCTCTTGGACTCCGAAGGTGACAGCCGTAGAAGAAGCCAATGATCTAAGAAAAATGTCACTTAGAAGCTCATTGGGTCACTAATGGCCCATGAGATAAACATGGAAAGGCTTGGAGAATCCTTTAGCAAGAAGAAGCATAGCAACGCTCTCAAATTGCAAAAGACACATCTGATGAGGAATCAAATATTGATAAAAGCAATGGAAGAAGCGAAGATGAAAAATCCTTTCTCTCTAGAAGATTGCAGCATATTCTGGTAAAGAAAAAGTACCAGTCTGGAAGAAGATTTTTCAAGAAAGGAAAAGACCTCAAAGATCAGAAGGAAAAGAGGTCAAGAAGCCAGAACCAATATGTTATGAATGCAAGAAGCTTGGACACATCAAGCTGAGTGTGACGATCCTCATTATACCGGTACGGTTATACCAACCCACGTCGGTATAGTAAGCGTCATCACAGTGGGACATTTACCCAACAATGACACTCAGCTGAGATACACGTGAATATAGAACAGAGTAGCGGAAGTAAAAGAACCACTGTCTTCATTCATTCATCATCCACATTTAACATACATGATTCAATGACATTTAAGAGCTAAAACCACATAATTCAAATGCTGAAAATTAATACATAAATGTCCACACTTATACATTCTTCCATGATAAAGATAGTACAATGTTCAATTACATACTAAGAAAATCACAAATGTCACTAGAATTCCAGCAATGCTCTAATCTCCGCGCTCGAAGTCGGTCTCCAACGACTCCTCCACTAATGTCTCGTCACCCACTATACCTGTACGCCGAAGCAAGTAGTGAGTCTAAAAGACTCAGCAAGTAACTCTACACATACCATACATGTATATGTCATGGCAAGTTTTACATACGCATTACAAGACACAACATGTAGCATGCTCGACAATAATTTTTACAACCTATCATGTGAATCTACATTTAACACATGGACTATGCTTTCAGATTTGCAGAATAGAATCACCTATCACATGCTTTCTATTCATTTCTCACATAAAATCTACCTCTAACCAACTAAAACATGAAAGCCGTTAATATACATTCCCGAACATGCATGAAAGGAACACACCTAACATGGAATCTACATTCCTACGCATATACATGACCATTTTTCATACTTTAAGCTTGCTGGTTTTACATGCTTTAGCAACAAATCTAACACATGAGAGCTACAACAATGATTAAATCACAACATGTGTATAATCAAGTATGGAAGTCGTTTACATATGCTTACAATGATTCCTAGCATGAATTCTAGGCATTTTGCATACATAAACATGATCCTAACCTAGTAGAACTGCTGTTCAAGCATGATTTCAGATTGTCATAACATAGATTTCAAACTCACATCCTCACATTTGGTTTAGCATTTTTACACAATTTCATTTCGCAATTTCACACTTTACACATGCACTTTTACACATTGTTCACATTCACATTTTTCACATGAACACATACACATTTACACATTCCCATTTCACTTTCACATTTAGTGCCGTGACACATAGTCCAAACCACCAAAGAAGGACACAACACAAACACATCACATCACTTAGACGCCATCTAGGCAATACAATGGCGACTCTTGGACTGCGTAGACCGGGAGAACAAGTCTCCACCCTAACCAGTGGTACTTGTCCACCTCCAGGATTTCCCCCTAATGCCCTTAGGGTCACTACACATTGAACCTTCTCAGGGGACCTTTCCCTGATACGGTTCCACTACCCTCTACGGAAGCAGTGTCACATTGGCACAAGTTACACATTACACATTTTACCGATTTTAACACATATATTTACACATGTCACTCTCATTTCATTCACTTCCTCACTCCATGCACATTTCTTTTTCTTTCTCTGTTTCCTACATGACACTACAGACAGGATTTTAGCACTCAGGGAATTTCACTAATCAGGTTGCTATATACAAAATCAAATGATTTTATAAAGGCATGCATAATTTCACATTTTTACATAGAAAATTCATATTGCATCATATGCTGGTCCAATGACCTGAAATTTTAACCACAGGCTCATTTCGGGTTAGGATCCCACATGCAAATTTTCATATTCTTCTAACTCAAAATGAATTACACAAAATTTACCATCCATTCCCCACTATATTCATAATGCAATTAACATGGAGTTAAACAAAATCACAATCTTTAACAGCTGACTGTCTGAACCTTATGCACACAGGGTCACAAATTCGTTCCCGAATTTATCGAGTAACACGTAATTTACTGGAATTTAACATGACCTAAGCATGATTTCTATTTTTCCCAAAACATAATTTTTAAATAATCATACAAGCATGGGAGAAATGTCAGAAATTCAGAACATAAATATAGCATGCATACATGGTCTAACAATTAGGGCAACAAAACTTTGCCACTGACCATGAGGATCATGGTGAATACACATGGCCATTCTTTTCTCATACACATTAGACACACAATTAAACTCAACCACCCACAAAATAGGTGTACATTCATTCTCCCATTCATCACATTAACTAGTGTACATAGTATAGAAAAGTTACATTATATCCTCATCGCAAAACACGTCGAAATTATCATATAAGAGGGCCGAAGAGCTTGCTGTTCTGCTCAGATGACTTGGCGGCAGTCTATGGCCGCTAATTCAATGTCAATGGCATAATCGCTGGACGCTAAGCATGATCTTAGCGGCCAGGGATATTGCCGTTAATGTCAGGTCTGTGCAGAACACAGACCCGAGCTCCAAGATGGGTTGAACTTGGGGGTCTAGGACACGAGGGAAATACATAAATTCATAAAACCAACCTAGACACATACAAGGACGTTATGGGTAGGGTACTTGCCTCTAGAAAATTCACCAGACGGATCTAGGGCTCGGTGAAGCTCTCTTTGGCTGTCCCAAGAAGCTCTTAGAACGCTTTCCTCTGGGTTCCTGAGCAAGCTCCAGTGCCTTCCGAGGTCGGGGATGCCTTCCTCGATGATCCAGCAAACTCCTTGAAGTAGAGGTGGCCGGATCAAGCTTCAGAAGTTCGGATTTTGGGCTGCAAGGAGTGGGGTTTCTCACAGTCCGAAAATAGGTTTTTCTCTCCTTTCTCTTTTGCAGGGGCAAGAGAAGTGTTAGGGTTGTAGAAATGGGTCTGAATATAGAAGAGGGGTTCTCTTGTCACGCAGGGTCACAAGATGGTCTTCAGACCGTTGGGGACCTCCCCAATGGTGGGGTGGCTTGCTTCCGAAATTTCTGGCTCTGCAACGCATGCAGGTTAGAGAATTTAGCGTCCACATCGCTGGACGCTGGAATTAGTTGTGGCGTCCATGGGGTTGACGCCTACTCAACTCAAGCGTCCATTGATATTGACGCCAATCTGGCCTTCGGCCAGAACTCTAAAACATGTAGAAACCATGCACATCTTACCCCTAGATATGCCATATGTATACGTTATCATGTACACACTACCATCATACCATTCTTACACTATTTACATCTAGTTTATACACATGCATGCAATAGTATACCACAAGTACTTACGTAATATCTACATACGTACATACACACATGAATTATTTACATGCAATACAATAATACAATAAAATTTGAGGGCCTTACACCCTCTCCCCCTTAAAATAACTTCGTCCTCGAAATTAGATCGACACTACTCAAACAAAAGGGGATACTTCTTCTTCATCGCATCCTCAAGCTCCCAAGTAGCCTCCTCGTGAGAAATTCCGCCATAGAACCTTCACCGCCGACAATACTCTTGTTCCGGAGATGCTGAACCTTCCGGTCAAGAATAGCTACTGGTTGCTCGACATACGACAGATCTGGCTGAATCTCCACTGGCTCATGACTAATCACATGAGACGGATCTCGGACATACTTCCTGAGCATCGAACGTTGAAAACGGGATGAACACTAGCCAAAGATGGGGGTATGCTAGTTCATATGCACGCTGCCCAAACGTCTGAGAATCTCATAGGGGCCAATGAACCTAGGGCTCAACTTACTATGCCTGCCAAATCTGACAACACCTTGAGTAGGATATCTTCAAGAAGACATGATCGCCAACCTCGAACTCCAAATCCTTTCTCCTGTTGTCGGCATAACTCTTCTTCTGTATCCTGTGCCACAACAAGCCTCTTTCTGATCACTGGATCTTATCCGAAGTCTCATGAACTAACTCCGGACCGATCAACTGCCTATCACTAGTCTCCTCCCAACAGAACGGAGATCTGCAGGGCCTACCATACAATGCCTCAATGGAGCCATACCAATACTCGCATGAAAGCTGTTGTTGTATGCGAACTCCACAAGAGGTAAATGGCGCTCCCAATCATCCTTCCAATCTAGAACACATGCTCTCAACATATCCTCGAGCGTCTGGATAATCCTCTCGGATGTCCATCGGTCTGGGGATGAAATGCTGAACTGAGCTTCAGCTCCGATCCTAAGCATCCTGAAGACCCTTCCACGACCTCGAAGTGAATCTCGGATCTCGATCCGAAATGATCGACTTCGACATGCCATGCAATCTAATGATACCGCTAACATACAATCTAGCTAAACTTTCTACTGACTGCTTCTTCTTCATAGGCAAGAAATGAGCGGTCTTCGAGAATCTATCTACAACTACCCAAATCGATCATTGCCCCTTCTAGATCGAGGCAAACCCGAAACAAAGTCCATAGTGACAGCTTCCCACTTCCACACTGGGATGTCCATCCTTTGCATAAGGCCGATGGTCGTTATCGCTCGGCTTTTACTTGCTGACACACCAAACACTTAGACACATAATCCGCTACATCCTTCTTCATGCCGGACCACCAAAATGATCTCTTCAGATCCTGATACATCTTAGTGTTACCCGGATGAATAGAGAATCACGATCTATGACCCTCCGCTAACACATGCTCACGGACATCTACTAAATCAGGGACACAAACACGGTGCTGAAATCTAATCACACCGTCCTCATCACGAGCAATGCCTGCCTTGCCCAAACTCTAAGAGTCTGGGGTCGGCTCCCTGTTGCTCGATCACCTCATCTAAAACCGAGGACCTAATAGATACTGAGCTACAAAAGCCTAGCATAACGATGGCTCTAACTCAGTCAACACGCAGCCGCATCTTCCACATCTTCCAATCCTGCTGAGAGATGACCTTTTTCTACTCAGAGCATCCGCTACAACATTCGCCTTCCCAGGTGATACTGAAGGTCGAAGTCATAGTCCTTCAAGAACTCAATCCATCTTCTCTGCCTCAGGTTTAATTCCTTTCGGGAGAAAAGATACTTCAAGCTCTTGTGGTCAGTAAACACCTCAAATCTGACACCATAAAGATAGTGCCTCCAGATATTTAGTGCATGAACCACTGCTGAGTTCCTAAATCATGAGTCAGATAGTTCTACTCATGCTCCTTCAACTGACGAGAAGCATAAGCCACTACCCTTTCTTGCTGCATGAGCACACAGCCTAAACCAATCCGAGACGCATCCGTGTAGATAGCAAAGCCCTCTACACAGCTCGTTAAACTAACACCGCGGCTGACGTGAGCTTAGTCTTCAACAATTGAAAACTACTCTCACACTTCTCGGATCAAACAAACTTCACTCCCTTTCTGGTAAGCTGAGTCAAGGGGCGGCGATGATGAAAATCCCTCAATAAATCGCCGATAGTACCAGCTAAACCAAGAAAACTACGAATCTCCGAAGGGGTCTTGGGAATCTCCCAATCCATAACAGCCTGGACCTTTGCTGGGTCAACTGCACTACACCGGTACCAGAGATAACATGCCCGAGGAAATGAACCTCGCGCAACCAGAAATCGCACTTGCTGAACTTAGCATACAGCTTGTGTTCACGAAGAACCTCTAATACTCCCCTCAAATGCTGACGGTGAGTGGCCTCATTCAGAGAGAGACCAACAATCATCAATAAACACTACGACAAAGCTATCTAGATAAGGTCTAAAACCCGTTCATGAGATCCATGAACGCTGCAGGGGCGTTGGTCAATCCAAAAGGAAGAACCAAGAACTCATAATGTCCATAACGGGTTCTAAACGCCGTCTTGGAACATCCTCATTCCGAATCCTCAACAGATGATAACCAAATCGCAGATCAATCTTAGAAAGACTGATGCATCTCGCAACTGGTCAAACAAATCATCAATATGAGGTAAGGGATACCTGTTCTTTACAGTCACTTGGTTCAGCTTTCTATAGTCAATGCATAACCTAAGTGACCGTCTCTTCTTGACGAATAATACAGGCGCGCCCCAAGGGGAAAAACTAGGGTGAATAAATCCCTTATCAAGCAACTCCTGCAACTGCCTCCTCAACTCGGCTAACTCCGCAGGTGCCATCCGATATGGAGCCTTCGAGATAGGAGAGGTGCCTGGAAGCAACTCTATGGTAAACTCTATCTCTCTATCCAGTGGCAATCCAGACAAGTCATAGGAAAGACATCTGGAAAATTCTGCACTACCTCAATCTCTGCAAGAGTAGGTGACTCATCAGCCTCTGGCACTAACACCATGCTGGCAAGAAAAGCGTCACAACCCTTGTTCACCATACGCATCGCCTTCATGGCAGAGATGACCATCTTTCCCGCCCAGTTCCTTGGCAAGGGGTGAGAGAACTCATCCTCACCAGGAATGTGGAAAACAATCTTCTTCCAACGACAATCCACTAACGCATAGTGCTCCTCTAGCCATCCAGACCAGAATAGCATCATAGTCCTTCATCTTTAGCAAGAAGAAACACCCATCTAGGACTCTATCCTCAATGCACACAGGTAACGACGGAATGCACTTCCTAGTTGATACCGTACCCGCAGGGTGTGCACAGACAAATGGACCTCTAAATCCTCAGACTCTATGCCTGACTCTAGGGCTAATTGCCTAGCGAACCACTCGGAAATGAACGAGTGAGTAGCACCGTATCAAACAAAACCCGAGCGTGCACACCTAGAAGTAAAACCGTACCTTGGTGACATGCTCCGCCTGCTCGGCGTCCTCGCGAGCTAAAGCGAACACTCGAGCTGGGGCTCGAGGCCTTCCTGGTCTTCCTGTAGCTGGCGCTGCTGCCGCTATCGCTGGGGCTGGCGCTCCGCGCTGGACTCCCTGCTGAAGTCTTGGGCAATCTTTGATCTTGTGGTCGCTGCTCCCGCACTTCAAGCACTTGCCCGCAATCATCCAACATTCGGTACCACCATGTGTCTTCCCACAGTGGGGACACTCTTTCTTCACACCAGGGGAACGTACAGAAGGTACCTGAGAACTGCCGACTGCCACTGATCGTTGTTGTGTCTGGTACACGCTTTCTTCTTGTCTTGTCGCTGCTGGCCTCTTTTGCGAAGCTTTCTTTTCTTCCAGGTATTGCTCCATCTCTCCCTCCTGCCTGCAAGCAGCACTGAGGGCCTCGTCCAACGTGCGTGGTCAAACGCCACGAGTCTCGTCCGCAGTGATGGCTTGAGTCCCATCACGAACTTCTTTGTCTTCCTGCGCTCATCTGCCACGATATGAGGTGCATACTTAGAAAGTTCAGAAAATCTTGCCTCATATTCCACCACAGTCATGGAGCCTTGCGTCAAAGATAGAAATTCTTGCTCCATCCGATCTTGCACATGCTCGGGGACGAACTTGGCCCGAAGAGCCTCACGAACTCGTCCCAAGCAACCTCTACTGCGCCGTCCTCAAACTACGTACGCAGTAGTGAAGAACACCACCATACTCCTCTTTCCTGCAATACCCTTCATAAGCTCCAACTAGTAGTTCTAACTAGACAAAAAACACACAATCATACAAATTACACACACCTGTAGCATATAGGTGGCTAATGTGACCTTATCCTCATCTGCACACCTGACGGCTCGGAAGATCTTTTCTATCTCCCTATCCAGCTTTCAGCCAACAACGGATCGCTCTCCCCCTTAAAAGAGGGTGGTAGCATCCTCTTGAATCTGTCCATGGTAGAGGTCCACCATGGTCTTGAGTTGGTACTTGAGCTGCTACAGCACACCACAAGTAATTCACAATCAATACAATATCACATAAAATAAAACAGACTATATTCATTTTACTAGTCTAACCTGAGCCTCCAACTGTGCCTGGAGTGCTGCCTGAGTGTGAGCCTGCGTCTGCATGGCTTGCACCAGACCTTGCATGAATACTCCATAATCCACAGGCGGCGGTGGGGGAAGTACAGGACCTTGCGGTGCCGGGGCCTGTTGCTCCGTCTGCTCGTCACGTCTCGGCTCGTCCTCACGGGCCGGCGCTCCACCACGCCTACCTCTGGAAGCCATGGCTGTAATAAATTTCAGCCACCATTAGAGCTAGGTTACTAAGTTTTCTAACCGTTTTCTTATCTATTTCTCATTTGTTATTAATCAATTCTACACATGTGGACATGTCTATGTAAACTTAGCATGTAATGATGATGAACTTATGTATATTCAAGTGCAATCTCAACTGGTTGCTCTGATACCAATCTCTGTGACGACCCTCATTATACCGGTACGGTTATACCAACCCACGTCGGTATAGTAAGCGTCATCACAGTGGGACATTTACCCAACAATGACACTCAGCTGAGATACACGTGAATATAGAACAGAGTAGCGGAAGTAAAAGACCACCCTGTCTTCATTCATTCATCACACATTTAACATACATGATTCAATGACATTTAAAGAGCTAAAAATCCACATAATTCAAATTGCTGAAAATTAAATACATAAATGTCCACACTTATACATTCTTCCATGATAAAGATAGTACAATGTTCAATTTACAAACTAAGAAAATCACAAATGTCACTAGAATTCCAGCAATGCTCTAATCTCCGCACTCGGAGTCGGTCTCCAACGTCTCCTCCACTAATGTCTCATCACCCACTATACCTGTACACCGAAGCAAGTAGTGAGTCTAAAAGACTCAGCAAGTAACTCTACACATACCATACATGTATATGTCATGGCAAGTTTTACATACGCATTTACAAGACACAACATGTAGCATGCTCGACAATAATTTTTACAACCTATCATGTGAATCTACAATTTAACACATGGACTATGCTTTCAGATTTGCAGAAATAGAATCACCTATCACATGCTTTCTATTCATTTCTCACATAAAATCTACCTCTAACCAACTAAAACATGAAAGCCGTTAATATACATTCCCGAACATGCATGAAAGGGACACACCTAACATGGAATCTACATATTCCTACGCATATACATGACCATTTTTCATACTTTAAGCTTGCTGGTTTTACATGCTTTAGCAACCAAAATCTAACACATGAGAGCTACAACAACGATTAAATCACAACATGTGTATAATCAAGTATGGAAGTCGTTTACATATGCTTAACAATGATTCCTAGCATGAATTCTAGGCATTTTGCATACATAAACATGATCCTAACCTAGTAGAACTGCTGTTCAAGCATGATTTCAGATTGTCATAACATAGATTTCAAACTCACATCCTCACATTTGGTTTAGCATTTTTACACAATTTCAATTTCACAATTTCACACTTTACACATGCACTTTTACACATTGTTCACATTCACATTTTCACATGAACACATACACATTTACACATTCACATTTACACTTTCAATTTAGTGCCGTGACATAGTCCAAACCCACCAAAGACACAAACACATCACATCACATAGACGCCATCTAGGCAATACAATGGCGACTCTTGGACTGCGCAGACCGGAAGAACAAGTCTCCACCCTAACCAGTGGTACTTGTCCACCTCCAGGATTTTCCCCTAATGCCCTTAGGGTCACTACACATTGAACCTTCTCAGGGGGACCTTTCCCTGATACGGTTCCACTGCCCTCTACGGAAGCAGTGTCACAATTGGCACAAGTTACACATTACACATTTTACCGATTTTAACACATATATTTACACATGTCACTCTCATTTCATTCACTTCCTCACTCACATGCACATTTCCATGTTTTCCTAACATGACACTACAATTACAGGAATTTAGCACTCAGGGAATTTCACTAATCAGGTTGCTATATACAAAATCAAATCATTTTACAAAGGCATGCATTAATTTCACATTTTTACATAGAAAATTCATATTGCATCATATACTGGTCCAAATGACCTGAAATTTTAGCCACAGGCTCATTTCGGGTTTAAGATCCCACATGCAAAATTTCAGATTTTTATAACTCAAAATGAATTTACAGAAAATTTACCATCCATTCCCCACTAATATTCATAATGCAATTTAACATGGAGTTAAACAAAATCACAATTTTTAACAGCTGACTGTCTGAACCTTAGCATGCACAGAATCACCAAATTCGTTCCCGAATTTATCGAGTAACACGCAATTTACTGGAATTTAACATGACCTAAGCATGATTTCTATTTTTCCCAAAACAGAATTTTAAATAATCATACAAGCATGGGAGAAATGTCAGAAATTCAGAACACAGTAGTAACATGCATACATGGTCTAACAAATTAGGGCAACCAAAACTTTGCCACTGACCATGAGGATCATGGTGAATACACATGGCCATTCTTTTCTCATACACATTAGACACACAATTAAACTCAACCACCCACAAAATAGGTGTACATTCATTCTCCCATTCATCACATTAACTAGTGTACATAGTATAGAAAGTTACATTATATCCTCATCGCAAAACATGTCGAAATTAATCATATAAGAGGGCCGAACAGCTTGCTGTTCTGCTCAGATGAACTTGGCGGCGGTCTATGGCCGCTAATTCAATGTCAACGGCATAATCGCTGGACGCTAAGCATGATCTTAGCGGCCAGGGATATTGCGTTAATGTCAGGTCTGTGCAGAACACAGACCCGAGCTCCAAAGATGGGTGAACTTGGGGGTCTAGGACGAGGGAAAATACATAAAATCATAAAAACAACCTAGACACATACAAGGACGTTATGGGTAGGGTACTTGCCTCTAGAAAATTCACCAGACGGATCTAGGGCTCGGTGAAGCTCTCCTTGGGCTGTCCCAAGAAGCTCTTAGAAATGCTTTACTCTGGGTTCCTGAGCAAGCTCCAGTGCTTCCGAGGTCGGGATGCCTTCCTCGATGATCCAGCAAACTCCTTGAAGCAGCAGGTGGCCGGATCAAGCTTCAGAAGTTCAGATTTTGGGCTGCAAGGAGTGGGGTTTCTCACAGTCCGAAAATAGGGTTTTTCTCTCCTTTCTCTTTTGCAAAGGGGCAAGGAGAAGTGTTAGGGTTGTAGAAATGGGTCTGATATAGAAGAGGGGTTCTCTTGTCACGCAGGGGTCACAAGATGGTCTTTCAGATCGTTGGGGATAGCTCCCCAATGGTTGGGGTGGCTTGCTTCCGGAATTTCTGGGCTCTGCAACGCATGCAGGTCAGGGAATTTGGCGTCCACATCGCTGGACGCTGGAATTAGTGCGGGCGTCCATGGGGTTGACGCCTACTCAACTCAAGCGTCCATTGATATTGACGCCAATCTGGCCTTCGGCCAGAACTCTAAAACATGCAGAAACCTTGCACATCTTACCCCTAGATACGCCATATGTATACGTTATCATGTACACACTACCATCATACCATTCTTACACTTTTTACATCTAGTTTATACACATGCATGCAATAGTATACCAACTAGTACTTACGTAGATATCTACATGCGTACATACACACATGAATTATTTACATGCAATACAATAATGCAATAAATTCGAGGGCCTTACACTGAGTCCAAAAACTGAAGAAGATAGAGTTTAAGAAGAAGGACAACTCGAAGAAATTCAAGATACAAGAAGAAAGCCATGGCAGCTGCATGGAACAACGAGAGTGACTCACACAGTGAGTCAAGCTCCAGCGATGAAGAAGAAGAAAAAAGCTAATATGGCTCATGGCAAACATTGAAGATAATGTAACTTCTAACTCATCTCTTACTTCCTGTAATGAATTTGATTCAGATAGTTTAGAAGATGCTTTCAACGAATTATACAGCAAATATAAGGAAGTATGCAAGTTATTAAAAACCACAAAAAAAAATCATGCATGCTTTGAGATTACCAACTCATACTTAAAATCTGAAACTGAGCAGCTAGAGAAACAAAACTCTAAATTTAAAAGAAGAAATGAACTATTATGTGAAGATTTAAAAGTTAAAAATGAATAGATAACTAACCTAGAATACCAAGAAACCATAATTAAACTTAAAAAGGAAGTAGACATACTATCAAAAGACAATGAATATCTAACTAATACAATTGAAAAATTCACAAATGATAAATCATGTTTAATATTGAAAGGAGCAAGAAGATCAGGTAAGAAAAAGCATGGTTAGGAATATTCCGTCTGACAATGAAGAAACAATCATTCATCCTAAAATATCCAACTTTAAAATTTGTAGCTAAACAAAATACTGAATATAAATCTAACCTTAAATACAGGCGAACTGAAATAGTAAATAAAATATCATGTTGCAGTCATTGCAATAAATTAGGACATACTAAATAACCTGTACAATAAAACACTTATTGTGGATTCCTAAAAGAAAAGGTAAGGAAACTAACCAGCCAGGACCCAAAAGAATTGGGTACCTAAATCTTAGTGTTTCATTGCAGGGAAGCCTTAGATCATTAAAATGGTACTTGGATAGCAGGTGCTCAAGGCACATGATTGGCAACAGAAGATTATTCATGCACGTCAAAGATGAAGAAGGCATAGTAACCTATGACGACAATGGAAAAGGGTCAGTGATAGGTTGTGGATCTATTGGAAGTCAAGGCAAAACTTTTATAGAAGATGTATTATGTGTCAAAGGACTCAAGCATAATCTTATAAGTATCAGCCAGTTGTATGACAAGGGTCACCAAATCAAATTTTAGGAGTCTAAGTGACTTATTATGAAAGATGATGGACTGTGTTCGAAGCCTATAGAGAAAAGAATTTATTGTACTACATCTAGAGGAATTGAAGGAACAAGATGTCTGTCTAGCAGCAAACAAAGATCAAATGCTGAACTATGGCACAGAAGATTGGGTCACTGCAGGTTGGATGGAATAAGGAAGCTAATTAAACATGATTTAGTGGAAGGTCTGCCTAAGATAAGATCAAGAACAGAAGGTACTTGTGAACCATGTGCAAAAGGAAAACATGCTAAATCTTCCTTCAAGTCAAAGACAGTAGTAACTACTTCCAAACTGCTAGAATTGCTACATATGGATTTTTTTAGACCAATGAGAACCACTAGCCTAGGAGGAAAGAATTTTGGATTTGTAATAGTTGATAATTATTCAAGATTTACATGGGTATCATTTTTGGAACACAAAGATGACACATTCAAAGTTTTGTAAAGTTCAGTAAGTTAGTTCAGAAGGACAAGAAGTTCAGCATAATAAGCATTCGTTCAGATCATGGAGGAGAATTCCAAAATGATGAGTTTGCAGAATTTTGTGATGGTCAAGGAATAGAACATAACTTCTCAGCACCAAGAACACCCCAGCAGAATGGAGTAGCGGAGAGGAAGAATAGAACAATGTTGGACATGGCCCGAACAATGCTATCAGAATATAATGTTCCAAGATACTTCTGGGCTGAAGCTATAAACACATCTTGTTACATTATAAATAGAGTAATGATCAGACCAATTCTGAAGAAGACCGTATATGAATTATACAAGGGAAGGAAGCCCAAGATCAGTCACTTCAGAACATTTGGGTGTCCATACTTTATACACAACAATGGCAAGAGAGAGATAGGTAAGCTAGATTCCAAATGTGATGAAGGAATCTTCATGGGGTATGCCTCTAAACCTAAAGACTATAGAGTTTTTAATAAACGTAGTTTATTAATTGAACAAACTGTTCATGTTATTTTTGATGAGTCTAACCTTCCTAGAGAAAGGAAGTAGATAGTGATAATGAAATGCAGAAAAGCAGTATCCAAGAAACTGAAAGATACATCTATCAAAGATAATGAAGATCCACCCTTGGAAGAACTACAAAAAAAGAAATTATTCATGATGATCTTCTAAAGGAATGGAGATACAGGAAGGATCACCCGAAGGACAACATCATTGGAGATCCATCAGTTGGGATAAGAACAAGAGGTAATGTTATTCCTTGCGATTACCTAGCATTGATTCTTAAATTGAGCCAAAGACAGTC
This sequence comes from Colocasia esculenta, assembly GCA_014218235.1. NCBI lineage: Eukaryota > Viridiplantae > Streptophyta > Magnoliopsida > Alismatales > Araceae > Colocasia > Colocasia esculenta. The sequence goes on from CM024758.1 coordinate 22,406,760, forward strand.
AATGAAGCACTGTCTGATGAATCTTAGATTTAGCCATGCAAGATGAACTTAATCAGTTCAAGAGAAACCAAGTTTGGTCCCACGTTTCGAGACCATCAGATCATCCTGTGATTGGCACCAAATGAGTGTTCAGGAACAAATTGGATGAAGCTGGTGTTATCACTAGAAACAAGGTTAGACTGGTAGCTCAAGGCTATTCTCAAGAGGATGGCATAGATTTTGATAAAACCTATGCTCCAGTGGCTTGACTAGAGGCTATTCGAATTCTACTTGCTTATGCATCTGCATTAGGTTTAAAACTTTTTCAAATGGATGTGAAATTTGCATTTTTAAATGGATATATAAAGGAGGAAGTCTATGTAGAATAGACTCCTGGCTTTGATGATATTGATTTTCCAAATCATGTTTTTAAATGCATAAAGCATTATATGGTTTAAAGCAAGCACCTAAATCATGGTATGAAAGGCTTAGTGCATTTTTGTTAAACCATGGTTCAGAGGACAGGTAGATAGTACATTTTTTATTAAGTCAAAGTCAAAAACATATTACTTGTGCAAATTTATGTAGATGATATAATATTTAGATCTACTGATGAATCCTTGTGCAAGTATTTTGAGAAGCTCATGCAGGGAGAATTCGAGATGAGCATGATGGGTGAGCTCAACTACTTCCTAGGATTGCAAATCAAGCAAGGCAAAGAAGGTACACATATCTGTCAAGCAAAATATACCAAGGAATTATTGAAGAAATTCGGTTTGACAATGCAAAACCACTGTCCACTCCAATAAGCACATCCACCAGGTTAGACAGTGATAAAGAAGGTAAAAAGGTTGATCAAAAACTTTATAGAGGTATGATAGGATCATTACTTTACTTAACAGCTAGTACACCTGATATTTTATTTAGTGTATGTATGTGTGCGAGGTATCAGGCTGATCCCAAAGAATCCCACTTAACTTCTGTCAAAAGAATTTTTAGATATTTACCTAAAACTCATGATCTAGGTTTATGGTATATATCCAAAATCATGTCAAACTAGCTTAGTTGGATATTTTGATGCTAACTATGTTGGATGCAAGATAGATAGAAAAAGCACTAGTGGTAGTTGTCAATTTCTTGCAGGATGCTTGATTTCATGGTCTTCAAAGAAGCAAAATTCAGTAGCACTATCAACAGCTGAAGCTGAGTACGTACCTACTGGGAGCTGTTGCACCCAACTCCTATGGATAAAAAAACAGCTTGAAGACTATGGATTGTACATCAAGGCCATCCCATTGCTGTGTGACAACACAAGTGCGATAAATCTCACCAAAAATCCAATTCAGCACTCAAGAACAAAGCACATAGAGGTTAGATATCATTTCATTAGAGATCATGTAGCTAATGGCAACATAAATATTTCATTTATAGATACATTAAATCAGTTAGCAGATATCTTTACAAAGACCTTACCTGAAGAGAGATTTACGTCTCTCAGAAGGGAATTAGGTATGTGTAACTTCTAAAAGATACGTCTGCATGAAACTGAAATAATTAATTTCAGAATAATATTAGCTCTTCCCACTAAAATTTAAGCAAATCTTGTAATAGCGCGCGTCATAAAGTTTTATGGCGTTTTAGAATATATTCTTTATTATTTGTGTAATCCTCTCCTCTTTTGTCGTTATTCGCATTTATTGCTCTGGCATTTCAAACGCGCCTTTATGTCCTGCCGTTAAGGCCCGAAATCCATGCCTTATCGATTTCATCTCTTTCGACTTGCCTAGAGCGATAAACCCTATCGATTCCAGACCTCTCTCTCTCTCTCTCTGTGATTTCATATAATCCCTGTTCCCGCCAAGATTTCTTGAGGGCTTCTATTCCATTCCTTCCCACGATCCTCCAAAAACTTTCCCTATTCATTTCCATGGTGGCTTCTGAGAGTTCCGGCACCGTTGGTCTTGCATTTCATTGTGTGCCAGATTCTAGTACCAAGGAGCACAACTTTCTCGACTTGCCCTAAGCCGACTTAGATATGATGTTTTGGGCAATCCAAATTTATCAGGACATTAACATGGCACAGGTAATAATTGAGAGGATTAGATCTGTTGCTGACATGATATGGGATAAGAAGAACAAGCTCAATGTATCACTTCCGTATGCTCATCTGCTAACCATAATATTCAGGCATTATAATATTGATTTGAATGGTGAAGTGTTGGGGAAGATGGGTCAGCCAATCAGGTCTAGAAATCTAAAGAAAAGTTGTTTTTCCCTAGTAGGAAGTGTTTGGTCCAAGACCTCTGTAGCAGAAGGAGAGACTATTATTATGGAAGTTCCAGTAGTCCCAGAAATTCCAGTGGTCCAAAAAGAAGGAGAAGATGTTAGAAGTGAAGAACCAGTGGCAAGTGCTAGAAGAATAGAAGAAATCTCTCCTGAGCATATTGAGCCCATTGGGCAGACATCTGGAGTACAAACCCCCTCAACAGTCATTGCATCTGTAATTGAAGAAGTATTAGAGACTGTTGCAAATATTTAGGGGGAGCAGGAAGAAATTTTTGCAGAAATTACCCCAGTTATTCCTGCTGAAGATGCCACTATAGAAGAAGCCAGTGTAGTAGTTGCAAGTTCAGATAATGTGGCACCAATCCATATAGAAAATGTTCAGATGGAGGATGCTCTAGCTAAGAGGGAGCATGAGGAAGCAGAAATTCAGGAGCATGTGCTCCTGATATTCAGTTTCAAGAAGGTTTTGTAGAGAGCACCTCTAATGGTGCTGAAGATGTTGTTAAGGAGCCAGCCATCAACTCTGGCAGTAAAGGCAAGGGTGTGGCCACAAAGATTCCATTGCTCACCAGAAAGGCACACCGCATATCCCATAAGAAGAAGAAGCTCAAAGTGAACATAAAGCCTGTAATTGAAAGATTAAATGCACAAGGGAAGATCCTATGCTATGTTCAGTCTAATATTTTCTATATCTTTATTAGTCAGAGCTCTGGAGCTAAAGAGCTTGCAGGAGTCAAAGCTGTGCTGCGGGGAATGAGAAATGAGCTGGGAAGCATGAAGGAATTAGTGTTAAATCTCTCAGATTTGGTGAGGGCACAATTGTCTTTTCCTGCCCCTCCTACTCCCACTCAAGCAATACCAGAGGTTTCAGGGCCATCAGGGCCAAAGAATGAAGAAGATGTTCGGCCACCAGGGCCTTCTGAAGAAGCAGTCAAGCCATCAGGGCCCAATGTGGTTGAGGAATCAAATCAGTTTGAGCCTGCAAAAGAAGCATCAGGGCCACCAGGGCCATCAGTTGAGAAGTCAGGGCCTCCAAGGCCAGTGGAGGAAGAGTCTGGGCCATCAGGGCCAGTGGAATCTGAAGCAGAGCAAGTAAGAGTTGAAGCTCCAGTAGAAGCTGCTGTTGTACCCTCAGAGCCTCCTATTTCTTCCCCTCTTCATACTCCAGCTCCACCTTCTCCACCCTCTTCATCCACTGCACCTCCAGCCTCTGCCACCTTCAAACAACCCCTTCCAAAACACATCTCCTCACCTACACCATTTCCTACTACCTCTTCTTCACCAGTTTCCTATTCTACTATTCCTCCTCCTCCTATTTTTGATGCCCCTCTAGCTTCATCCTCCTCAGCTGGACCCTCATCCTCTGGTCCATCCAGTGCTGGACCATCTGTACCACCTCCTCCTACCTCTCACTCTACTCTTCACCACCAACCCCTCCCTCATTCATCACTATCATTCCTGAGAGTGCTCGTATTCCGGGTGTGGTCATTGAGGATATTAAAGATGAGTTTGAAGAAGTAATTCTTCTCTCAGTCCTCTCTATTTCCTCTCACATTCACATGATCAGTTCTTCTAATCCTGCACCTAAAAAGAGGAAGGTTCTCCAAAGACCTTGCCCTCTCTTCTGAACCCAAATTCCCCCCTCTTTGGTTCTTCTTTCTGTTGAAAACATAAGGAGATCTATTTTTTTCTGAATTCTTGCATAAATGCACCTTTGCCACAATTTGTGGCCTACCTCACCTCAACCTCACAGACCACCTCAACATTGTTCTCCCTCTTTCTCTCCTATCTAAAGTTGATCAGTCCAAAATCTTTTCAATTACTGAATCTGAGATTGAAGATCAGTGGGCTCGGGGCCATCAGTCCTTATACAGGAAATTCGAGCTTGCTAGAAATGACAAATTCCCTCCTAGAGACCACCCTCTCACATTGAGTGAGTGGTTCATTATTCATCATAAGAATACCTGGGGTCCGTTCATCCAGAAGGAGATCAAGCTGATCAGATACTTCCAAATGTACAATGATTATAGATATCTCAACAATCTTCCAGAGGCTCAGCTTGGGCAATTCAGAGGAGCCATAGCTTTGCTCAGAACAGAAATCCAGTCAACTCCTCTATCCAAGTGGACTTTGCTACCTTGAAGATGCCAGATATTGTGTTCCTACCTAGCCTCCATTCCTTGGTAGTGGACTCTGCCGTGAGTCCCATCATTTTCGAACGGTATGCCAGAGTTATAGGCAGGATCCACGTCCAGAAGGGGCAATCTCCTTGCTTTTCACAAATTTTTGTTCAGGGAGTATCACAGTGGTCATATCAAGTCTGATGTGCTTGCTCCCCTCCTATCTGAATGTGATCGACTGTACCCATCTGAGTGGGAAAAGCATTACCCTCAAGTTGCTCAACAGCTTCTAAATTTCAATCAATCTCTGGCCAGGTCAAATCAACCAATTCTTCAGATCCTTTTCTAGATCTAAACTCCATTCACCTAGTTCAAGATCCATTTTCTATTTGGGTTGAGAGGTACAAGATTTATGTATCAATAAAAAAGGATCTGAAGAAGTAGCAGATTTTCTACCTAATATCAATCGACCAGTTCTTGCAGCATGCTAGCTTTGGCACATCCAGTTCCTACAAGATGTCTCTTGGCAAGGATGAGTATGCCAATTTCCTGGAAGCTCAGAGCAACTACACATCCAGAGGATGGTTCCTGTTATGGGGCCTTCCTACACTATTGCTTGGGGTGCATTTCAACAATTTTTTGAAGTGCAGGAACTCAAGGCTTGGTCAATCATCACTCGCCATGCGTCTCTCTTGTCCCCTGCCTTCTACATCGTTGTACCCCCTCAGTAATATAATTGAATTCTTCTATTTGCCTCCCATTTATCTTTTCTCTCTTCTTTCTTTGTCTCTTTGTATGTCTTTTTGCTTAATGCCAAAAATGAGGAGAAAAAAAAATGCTCTAAAATACATTCATTAGATTTACCAAATTAATTTAAATATAGACAACAAAATTTATTTACATTCATTTCAGTACTCTACATTTTTATGTTGTGTTTTGTCATCACCAAAAAGGGGGAGATTGATGATCAGTCCATCCCATATATTTTTATTATATACATTTTTGGTGATTAATACAACCTTAACAAATCTTTTCTGAAGATCATCCACAGGAAATAATTCAAGTAAAATCTGTAAGTTATTCTCACACTGTTAGTTAAAGTTCAGAGCATGCATTTCTTCTAAGTACACATCGATTTCCTTTATAGTATAACGATTTGATAAGTAAAACAACGATTTCCATCGCTATAATGATTTGATAAGTAAAACAACGATTTCCATCGCCATAACGATTTGATAAGTAAAACAACGATTTCCATCGCTATAACGATTTGATAAGTAAAACAACGATTTCCATCGCTATAAAGATTTGGTAGGTGAAAACAACGATTTGATCGCTGTAACGATTTGGTAAGTGAAAACAACGATTTGATCGCTGTAACGATTTGGTAAGTGAAAACAACGATTTGATCGCTGTAATGATTTGATAAGTGAAAACAACGATTTGATCGTTGTAATGATTTGGCAAGTGAAAATAGCGATTTGATCGCTGTAACGATTTGGTAAGTGAAACAACGATTTGATCGCTATAACGATTCGTTAAGAAAAATAAAGATTTGATCGGTGTAACGATTTGCTTTCACTTGTACAATGATTTGCTTGTACAACGATTTGCTTTCACTTGTACAACGACTTGCTTGTACAACGATTTTCTTGTACAACGATTTACTTTCACTTGTATAACGATTTGCTTCTACTTGAACAACGACTTGATCATACAACGATTTCACAAGTACAACAACGATTTCATTAACACAACGATTTCCTTATCATTAACAACGATCTCACCTTATATTCAAGAATCACATTGATTTCATTTCACCATGGATTTCATTTATGTATATATCATTGATTTCATGTTTACATCAACTCTCTTCACAACGATTATGTTTTGAATGTATTGCACTTTTATTATTATTATCTCTCCAGATAAGATGGAAAATATCTACTCTCTATGATATTCAAACATATTTTCAGACAATGTGGAGTTCAAGTCTTCCCGCACATATCTTCATATCTTGCACAACGTAACATTTATTGTGACTGAACATTTCTCTGCATGTCACATATCTGTGTGCTTTCTATACCTGTGTTTCTATTACAAACACCTTTCAGGGTGACAGAACAGTTGTAAGACCCAGTTTCTCGGCTTTCCGTCCGGTGTCTTGGATGACTGGCCACTAATGCGTCCATGCTGGGCGACCCGTTAGTGTCGCATCGTGGGTGTCCGATGCAACAGTCATCCTTGTCTCGATGAGGGTGTGCGTCGCATTCTTGTCGTGCCCTGGTTGCCTATCGTGTTCTTGTCGCGACCGGTCAACGGGTCCCGACAGTGTTGTCAGTCGTCTGCGACGCCTGTCAGAGTGGCAGGTGTGTCAGTACGGCCTGTCGTGTGTGTTGCGACGCCCGTGGGGGGCGCGTTCTTGTCGCAGTCCGTTGACCCGTCACGTTAAGGTTCTTAATGCGACGGGGCGGTCCGTCGCGTTCTGGGTGCCGAAGGCTAAAAGCCTTGGCCGGCGCCCCTTCCCCTCTCTCTCTCTTCTTCTTCCCTTCTCCCCCTCTTCTCCGGCGATGGGGAGGTTCCCCTCCGGCGATCGGGGAGTGGCGGCGCCGGCGGGCTCGTGGCGGAGCGGCGGAGCGTGCGCGGAGCGAGGAGGAGGTGGCCAACCTACGTGAAGGGCCCTATGGGGTTCGGTTCTTCGTGAAAGTTAGGGATTTCTTGTGCCCTTCCCGATCATGGTGGATTGGGAGCCCCTCGGGGTTTATGATGATGTTTACTGCTTTCCCCATGCTCCCCTCCCCCTGTGTGGTGTGTATGTACCTTGTGGGTGGCCCGGGATTGAGGATCCCGTTGGTCTGCCTCTCAACTGATGTCGCGATGGCTCAGAACGTCACGACATCAGAAGAGGCGTCGGCCCAATCGGGTGCGACCTTATTGCGACGTGGTTGGCAGTCGCGATAAGGGTCGCTATCGCGATGCGTTTCCTGGTCGCGATAGGGTTTGCTGTCGCGATGCCTTGCCCCATCGCGATAGGGCTATCGCGGCACCCTCCCCCGTCGTGATGGTATCACGGCGGCCTATGGGGGTGCAACAGCACCTGTGTTGCCTCGGGTGTTTCCGTGGGCCCGATTGTGTGTCGACGTATGCCCCAGGGCAGGCCTTGCCCTTAGGACCTTCTGGTAGGGAATGTGGCAGGTTACCTCCCTGCGTTCAGTGACCGAAGGTGACACCTTCGTGGCCGTGTCCTGGCAATGGTTCCAAGAGGGTCGCGTCTGTCTAATAATCGATTGACCTGCGGTCAACTGATTATTAACATAGCGATGATTTTCCGTGCTTGCTGGTGGCGTTCTGAGGCTTCAGCTTCTCCGTGCATGTTTGGTTGGCCGACGGCCCTCTTGAGGGTCCGTGCGTGCTTCTCGCTCGCTGGGCTTGTCGTGTGTTACAAGCCAGCAGTTCGGCGCGGTTCCTGTTATGCTTGCACTACCTTTCGCCTGTTGCTTGGCACTTGAGGGCTTGTCCCGTTCAGAGGTTGTCTCTATTTCCTAGGACCACCGTCCTTGGGAGCCTGTTGAGGGAGTACTCCGAGCTATGAGTGTGCTCGAGTTGGCAGCCGAGTTGGCGGAGCCCAGAGCTGAGGGGAAATCGAGGTTTGGACAGCGGCGCTGAGTCGTTTTTAGAGCTCTCTTGTCTGGGTTTGGGACGCCGAGGTGTTTGGAGTTCTTCCTGGCGCAGATTAGATAGTCCTTTGTCTCACTGCCTCGCTCTACGTTGGTTCTGGAGCCACGTAGGGAGGTCAGGCGTGGGGCCGCAGCTTGGCTAGGATGCGGTGTTGCGTGTGTTGTGTGTTCCTTGGCGGTTCTATCTTGCTCTTCCGGAGAGGTTAGAGATGAGAGCCGGCTGGCGACTGAAGAGGGTGTGGACGGCGTGTCCCGCTCTTAGCTGCCAGTGGCGGTGGCTTGGTTGCTGTTGTTGTGACGACATTTTCCTCACGATGTTTCCAAGTGTTGACCGTTGCCTTCGCTCGCACGGAGGTTATAGCCTGGTCGTGCTTGGTTTCCGTGGGTGTCGTTGGTCTGGCCTGGTGCAGACCTATGCTTCTGGTGGTTTTCGCTTGTGTTCTCTTGGTTCCGTAGTCCCGTTCTTGAGTGCCAGTCTGTGGTGGCACCGGCGAGCGTGGTTTCCCGACCTGGTGGTGTGTCCAGGGTCCGGGGTGGTTCTGCTTGTGGGCCCTCGACCATGTGGAGGTCTGAGGTGGTCGTGCTTGTGGTGAGATGTCGTTCTCACTTGGTTGATCTGTGGTCTCGTCAGGTGTGCCGAGGGTTGCTTCCGCTCTGTGCCCGACTCCGTTGGTTTCTGCGGGAGTCGTGTGTGTGGCCTGACCTTGGTTGGTGGTCATGGCGTTGTGTTGTTCTCTTCCGCTGCTTAGTAGTATGCTACTATAGGTCTTTACTCGCTTTATAGATTTCTAGGGTAGTTTCCTATTTTCGGAGTTCTTGCTGCTCTGGCCAGTGAGGGACTGGTAATCCCTACTGGGCCTTGTTCGCGAGGCTCAGCCCCCCTACTTCCTTCAGCTAGGGGCTCGTCATCACTAGAGCTCGGTGTCAGACGGGTTGCGGAGGCGATTGTGGCACCGTGTGTTGTCAGCAGCAGTGAGAGTGAGTGTTGTGAGCTCTTGTAGCCTGAGTGAGCTTAGAGTTGTGTTTTGCAAGTCCTCAGGGTATGCCCCTTAAGGACTGCACCTTTCTTCTTATACTTGTGCTTTTATTTGGGACGCGTTGTACATACTTTTGTATATTGTACAGATTGTTATAGTTATTTGAATTCAGTACATATCTCACTAGACTATTTCTTCTAACTCTTCTGGATCTTCAGATCCGTGGGTGGCGATGCAAACTTCGGGTCCCTGGCAGGGGTCCGGGAGGTTGGGTCGTTACAGTTGGTATCAGAGCGAAGAGTCTACTGAGATTGGTAATGAGTTGATAACTATAGATGTCCCAAAGAAAGGTATAGTGCGCTGCTTGCACCACCGTACTAGTGTTAGGTTTGCGCTTCAATTGTTTTGTAGGTGTGTAGCTTCCCTGCAAGTGTTGTGCGCGTGCTGCAGGTGGGTTGCGGTTGTTGCTGCGTCGCGTGCGTGGCGAGTGTGATTGTGTCGGTGTTCGTGCCGTGGTGGCGCGGTTGGTGGTGGACTCGCTGGAAGTGGTCTTCCCTGTATGGAGAGCAATTGTAGGCAAGTCCAGGCGCGGTGCTCTTGGTCGTCTTCAGCGCATTTGGGTGTGTGTGTGCCGCTAAGGCTGAGAGAGCCTGCGTGTGGCGTGGCCTTCACCAGTGTAGGGTTGTTGCCTGTGGAACTGGTGGAAGGTGTCCCTGCCTTGTTGGCTGTTCCCCTGTTGTGGGGAGTGTGCTGCGTTTGTTGTATGTGTGATCTTCTGTCTATGCGCTATTGTGCAGTGTGCTCTGCTCAGTCGGTGTTGTTGCTTGGGCTGAGCAGATGTTCTGTGTGCCGTGTTGCATCGCTAGTTTAGCGCTGCAACACTTGCCTGTGGTTGTTTGTCGGCCTTGTGCTGGCTGGTTGTGAACTCTGGTGAGGTGCTCCCAAAGTCTTTCTCTGTTTGTTCTGGTGGGAGTGAGGTTTCCCCAGAACTATGTTGTGCTTGTTTATGGTTGCTGTTGCGTTGCCCTCGAGGTTGAGGTGCATCGCTTGGTTGCCCTGTGTTCTAGTGAGGTTTCCCAGAACCGTTTGTTGTTGTTTTGGTGAGGGTTTCTCCTAGGACTGTTCCGTGCTCGTTTTTGCTGTGTTGTGCTACCTCGGGGTCTGAGGTATGCTGTTGGTTTGGCTGGTGCATTCTAGTGGGTTTTCCCAAAACGGTGCCTTGGTGGTTCTAGTGGAGGTTCTCCCAGAACGTGCTTGCGTTGCTTCTGCAGTTCTACTTGCTGCAGTGTTCTTTCTGATGGTCTATGTTCTTTGGTCATTTGGGGTTGTGCATTCTGGTGAGGGTTCTTCCCAGGATCGCCCTTTGTCATTTCTGGCGGAGGTTCTTTCCAGGAGTGCTCTGTGTTCCTTTCGGGCCATCGTTGTGTTGCCCCTGCGGTTCGAAGTGTGCCGTTCGGTTGGGCTGCGTCTTGGTGAGGTTCTTTCAAGACGGCTCTTGGCACTTTTTGGTGGAGGTTCTCCCCAAAGATGCCTCGTGTTTGCTTCAGTTGTCGTTGCTCTCTCTCTCTCGCTAGAGATGAGCTATCATCGTTGCCGGTTGGACTGTCTGTGTTACAGTCTGCCTGGGCGTTGTCGGTCAAAGTGTGGTGCGCTTGGCCGTGCGTCTGGCTGCTGCGTTGGCCAGCTTGTCTCGTTAGTCATTTCCAAGTTTCTCGGTTGCGCTTGAGGGACTTCGTGTGTCCCCGTGCTTCAGGTGGTTTGCTTCATTTCTCGCATCCTGCGTGCTCTCCCAGATGGTGGTCTGGTGAGTGTAGTGGGTGTTTGGCTGGCTGTGCTTCTTGTGGAAGCGTCAGTTTTGCATTGTGGTTTTCTCTCTTGCGCATGGAAGAGACTCATTATGTGTGTCTCCTTCCTCTGCTTTCCATTGGTTGCTCAGGGCGGTGATGCACCATTGTGGTGTTGTGTTGCCAGGGTGCGCATCGTTGCGACCTTCTGGTGGAGTCATCCTCCCTTGACTTGTTTTTTTTTTGGTTGAGCTGGTTGCTCCCCTCATGCTGTCGTTTTCTTGTGGCACCGTGGGACGGTGGACCTGTTTGTGCCGTTGTTGTCATGATGGTTTCTTGCTAACTGCCTGGACAATTTGTGGCATTGGGTCCCTGTTGGTTTGGTGTGAGGTAGTACCGTTTCCTTGTTGGGTTGCTTATGTGAGTGTTGTTCCGCTGTGCATTCGTTCTCCGTGGTTGGCTTGCTTGTGCGAGCGTTTCTCCGGTGTGTGCTCGATTGTGCCTTGGAGGCTTTTCATGTCATTGTTGCAGTGTTTGGCCTCTCTATCTGTCGCGATAGAGGTGGTGCCCCTTGCTCTTGCGCACTAGGGAGTCGCTGTGTTCTTTTGCTCCCCATGCGGCAGAGTCGATGCTCCGTGTTTTGTGTGCTTCTTGGAGCGAACGCGGTTGTCGCACTCTTGAAGTAGTTGTCAGCTTTTCGTGTGCTTCTGTTGTGGGTCTCTAGTGGAGAGTCCCCTTCGGTGGCCCTGTGTTGTTTTGGGCCATCGGTGCGGTTGTGTGTGCTGCACCTTGAGCGTTCTCTTCGGTGCTTTGTGTTTCTGTGCCTCAAGGGTCGGGGCCGGCGTGGCCTGTTGTGCCCTTTCAGGCTTGCGGTCCTTTGTGTATGGCTTTTGGTGGATCTCTGGTGAAGAGTCCTTCCGGTTAGTCCGTGGTGTTGTTTCGGCCACTGATGCACTTGTGTTGCACTTTGCCTAGTTCTGGGTGCAAATGGCAGCACCGTGTACTCGTGCTCGAGCATTTCGGTTTTGTGCCGTCTAGAGTCTTGGCACATTGTGTTGTGCCTTGCGTAGCTCCTGGTGCTTGTGATAGCACCATGTTTTGCGCCGTGTGCCTGATCGTGAGATTTGTGTGTCATTTCACGACTTCGCTCAGTATTGGAGGCGTTGGGCTTTCCGCCTCTGGACACTTGTGCTAACCGGAGCCTTGTGGTTGTACCATTACCGCTGTAGGGTGGCTTCTTTGCCTTGTCTAGGTAGTCCTATCGGTGGTATGTCAAACTCTGGTCGTGGCCTGTGTCCGGTTTTTCCCTCTCGCTTTGGGAGCGATTGTGTTTGGTTGTGGTACCCTACTTTGGTTTGGGTCCCTCTGAGGTCGACATGTTGTCCTCGACCTCTGTGGTTGTTTTGGTTTCCGTGTGGTTGTGTGTGGTGTTGGTGAGTCTGGAAGCCGATGGCGGAGTCCCTGTCGGTTCATCTGGTGACAGTGAGGCCTATTGGCTTGCTAGTACTCGACCACGTAATTTGTTGACGTTGTGAGGTGCTCGGCTTTGGCTAAACCTCAGGCGTCTTCCGTGTTTTCCGTTGCTGTGTGCCACATTGTGGAGCGTGTAACTCCCAATTTTTGTGGCTCCGCGTGCGTTTGGTGTCCTTGTCAGACCACGATGAAGGTCTGGGTGAGACCTAGTGGTGACAGTGGATGTCATTTCCGCATTTTGAGGTTTCTCCGCGTGCAATATTTACCCTGTTGCACCGTGAGGAAGGTCTGGGTGAGACCTAGTGGTGATAGTGGACGTCGTTCCGTGCGTTGAGAATTCCCATGAGCGTGTCCTCGCTTTGGTTCTTGTCTCTCGCGTGGTTTCTCGATTGGGCTGGTGACTGATGCTAGCTGTTGCTAGTAGCGTGAGGCCGTTCCCCTGAGACTTGTGGTTGGTTCTCAGGCGCTTCTCGTGTTGTTGTAGGCAACTACGTCCTCTGTCGGGTTTAGCTAGCGACAGATAGGTTGTTGGTTGGTTGGTCCAAACAGTGGGGTCTGTTGGTGGCTGCTGCCGTGCGAATTCATGCTGGTGTTTTCTGCTATTCAGGTCGATTTTGGCATTGCTCGACACTTGTGGGGTTGTCGTCCCGGTTGGACGCCCCACGTTTGGCTAGATGGAGCCATTGGTTTCTCGGCTTGGTGCTCCACCCGCATTTGGAGCGTGTTGTAAGCCATTGGGTTTTCGGTTGTGTGCTCCCCATGTGTTTGGAGCCGTTGTATGATCCGTTGGTTTTCCCTTTTGTGTGCTCCGTGTTGCCCAGCTAGCTAGCCCAGAGGGGGGGTGAATGGGATATTAAAATTAGATCTTAGATTGATACCTGTTCACTAAAAGATTACATAACAACTTAAATGAAGGTTAGAGTTAGAGGGAATGAAACAGCAAACGCACAAAACACCAGGATTTTATCCTGGTTCGGAACTCCTTTCCACAGGAGACCTACGTCCAGTCCCTGAGCAATACCTCAGGATATCACTATCAATGGTACTATCCCCCTCATGGATCCTTACACCCAGCCACAACTGGTCTTCCTTCAATCTGAAGGGAATACAACCACCCTGGATACCACCAGGTCTTCCTTCACACAGAAGGGAATAAACTAATAGAAGTAAGCACAGAACAAGCTTCAGGAACTAGCTCAAACAGCTACAATCTGAAGCAAACAAGCCTTGAGAGAGAAAGGATTTTGACACTGGTTTCTCTCAAAGACCTCACTGCTCTCACAAATTTCTTTTTCAACACAGAGAGCTAAAGAGCTAAGATCTATTGGAATGGAGTGCTTCGCTCTTGATTGAACTACTCAAGACTTGAAGATTGGCTATTCTCTATCACAGAATATGGTGCTCTTCCCAAAGTTATCTTCTCAGTCTTGTAGTCTTGTATTTAAGCTTCTACTTGAAATTTGAACGTTAAAGATCCGTTGTCTCTCATTCTGGTGTACGTTAGACTGGTCTGCAAGGAAGCTTCTGATCTTCAGTCTTTTATCCTTTAGTACACGCCAAAGAATGTTTGATATCTTGTATCTTTTGTGTCCAACGTTGTACAGATAAATCTTGTCAGGTATCTGCAAGCATATCAACAATAAATAGGAGACAGCTAGGGCTGTCGTTGATCGTCAGTCACAGTTGGAAAAGATATTGCTAGTTTTAGCAAAGCTCCTTTCTGTCAAATAAAGATGTAGACAGAATAGCACAATAGTGGAAGATATCGTCTGCATGCATGAGAGATACGTTCAGAGTGCATTGAATGCATAGCAGTCAAACAGACGAGATACGACTTTGACTATTCAACGTATATTAAAGAGTATTGATATAACATGAAATCGATATGAACAGCCGATGCCTTTATGACTTATGAAATCGTTATAAGTTGATAGGCAAATCGTTATGACAGAGAATCATTAAATCATAATAATGAAATCGTTATAAGCACTTATGAAATCGTTGTGTAAGACAAATCGTTATAAGCACTTATGAAATCGTTGTGCAAGACAAATCGTTACTGAAAGTAAATCGTTATGAACAATACAGAAATCGTTATGACGACTTAAGAAATCGTTATGACGACTTAAGAAATCGTTATGACGACTTAAGAAATCGTTATGACGACTTAAGAAATCGTTATGACGACTTAAGAAATCGTTATGACGACTTAAGAAATCGTTATGACGACTTAAGAAATCGTTGCGAGGAGCAAATCGATACGAGGTCTTAAGAAATCGTTATGGCAACTTAAGAAATCGTTGCGACGAGCAAATCGTTACGAGGTCTTAAGAAATGTTATGACAACTTAAGAAATCTTTGCGACGAGCAAATCGTTATGAGTTTTTAGAAATCGATGCAATGACTTGGGAAAGTATGAGTGAGAGTTTTACCTGATTGTCTTGAACTTCATTTTACTTTAATTCCTGTCCTCAAGGCTCAAGTAATTCATTAGTATTGTTTTGTTAATCATCAAAATTAATATATAAATAAGTAAATAATTTATATGGGGAAAGTTTGGTCATCACTCCGGGCAGTGTTTGGTTGTGCGATTGTTGCCATGATAAGTCGTGTTGAGACTTAGTGGCTTAATCGCATTTGTCTTACGTTTGCTCCTTGTGTTTCGTTTCGGCCCAGGATCTTTTGGGCTTCCTCATTTCGAAGATGAATTGTTTTAAGGGGGGTAGATGTAAGACACAGTTTCCCGACTTTCCGTCCGGTGTCTTGGGACTGGCCACTAACACGTCCAGGCTGGGCGACGCTTAAGTGCCGCATCGTGGGTGTCCGATCGACAGTCATTCTTGTCACATAGGGTGTGCGTCTGTCTTGTCCCATCCCGGTTGCCTGTCGTGTTCTTGTTACACCGGTCAACTGGTCGCGACAGTGTTGTCGTCGTCTGATGCTTGTCAGAGTGGAAGGTGTGTCGTACGGCCTGTCGCGTTGTCGCGGCGCCCATGGGGGGCGCATTCTTGTCGCGGTCTGTTGAACTATCGCATTAAGGTTCTTAATGCGATGGGGCGGTCCGTCACGTTCTGGTGCCGAAAACTAAAAGCCTTGGTCGGCGCCCCTTGTCACGCCCCGACGCGGAATATCGGAGCGCGAATGCAGTTGCAAGAAAAGGTATAGAGCAAGTACTAGACATCAAACCATTGCACATTGAATAATGCTAAAGCAAATCTTTCTCATTAATAACTTTTTCAATGTCTAGCTACAACCACTAATATCAGAGCCATTCTATAGGGCCCAATTACATTTCAATGAAAGAAAATAACTAATTATGACTCTATGATATCGTAATGACTCGAGGGTACTCCTGGCTTCACTCTTGGTCATTCCCTTCCTCGTGAGTGTACGTGTCATCCTCGGTCTCACCTGAGAACACAACATCAAATAACGTAGGGTGAGCGATAACGCCCAGTAGGACTTAAATCTCAGGCTCAAGCAGGCTTTAAATAATTAACGCATTTAATGGCAGAGTGTCTAAAGATAGCAGGTACAAGAGAGTCGAAATATAGTAAGGGATAGCACAACATGTAATAGCACGAGATCGAGTATAGTTTCCAAAAATAGCACGAGTATCGAGTATAGCACGAATAGCAGGATGGCCATAGCACAACTAGCACAAGTATAGTAATAGCACGACGAGTAAGCACATTGTTTGTCATTCTAGACATCGAGAGAGTATAGCACTTTTGTGTTTTGATTGTCATATAGATAGTCGAGATAGATAGCACTTGAGTGTAATGCCAAACACTCTGATCATTTAACTCCCATGGGCACTAGCACTTTCGGGCGCACATCCCAGGACCAGATCGGGCCCTTTATATATTGCCAGGCATTGGTTATATTGTTTATCTTTAGACAATCAGTCAATGGCCAATATAGAGTACCAAGGAATAGATAGAGCACTAGATGAATAGATGAGGTAGTGGAGTGAACGTGAGTAGGTGAGCGAGTAGAGTATAGATGAGAGCTAGTGGACAATGCACGTAATACGTCGAGTAATCAGGCGATAGTAACAGTTGCACAACACGCGCACTTGGTGTTGGCAATCAGGTGGAACGCACGATCCTACCACTGGCCTTGTTATGCACAGGTCCAGAGGTCCGGCGTGATTTAAGATGAGAGTGAATCACTAATAGCCGTTTGGATCATATAGATCCCTAAAGGTATCATAGGTATTAGGGTACAACCGGCTCGTCGACCATGTGGGAATCCATGATCAGAGGAGACTTATGGAGGCCTTGTGCAAGAGTTCACTAGTCCGGCGAAAGGAATATCCGACGGAGAGTTCACCACAAGCCAAGAAAAGTGTGTTTAAAAACAGGTGCCCGACGTTCTAGAGGAATTCTAGAAGTGGAGCGTCGATATCGGTATATAAGCAACGCGAGAAACGAATACAAGTCCTTCAAAATAGGGAAATTACTATACTTTATTTCGGTAATTTACCAGATACATTATGAGATATTTTCTGCAAGATTTCAGCCATATATGGATAGTTCATGTGTGTGCAAGTGCAAGAGAAATCATAGATAGAATAAGTCGTGAACATGTATTTTAAATCATTCAATATAGCACTATTTTTAAGTAAGGTTTTTTACTGGGGATAACGGTAAGAAGGCGTAAGGATTATTTAGAAAGCAACAAAAATATTTTTCATGGATTTTTCTGCAAAACTCTGAGAAGGCGACATAGGCCTGTATAGAAGGCGACAGGAACAGAGCAGATCGCGACAGGTGGTTACACAGAAGGCGACAGAGCTGTCTGCTCAGGCGGCCAGAACGCGACGGGTGTCCTGTCGCGTTCAGAACGCGACAAGAAGGGCGTCGCGACGGCTTGAGAAGGCGACATGTCGGGCAGTCGCGTTCTCAGGTCCGTGCCTGGGTCTGACAGAGTTCTGCTCTGTCTTGGATTGCGGTCCAGAAACTTGCCTTTTTGACATAGGGTAGTTCAGAAAATCATAACTAATGTATAATGAAAAATCACGAAATCAGTGGCAAATGAAACTAGACATGTAAGGGTACTTCCAGTAAATCGGAATTAGAAAGAGAGCATGGTTTGAACATGGTTTGAGTATGAGCAACATCGAGTAACACAGAACATGATACAGGGAGCAAGATCGATTTAATTCGGGCACATGCTCAACGAAATTTAGGCCTTTTAGGGGCAAAAGATGCCTATCATGCATCAGTATCTCCCATTAAATTTGGAAGCAAGAGATAGAGTATTCAAGGAGATATGAATTAAGCATGAAGGCTCGGGGTCATAAGAGTTGCAGAACATGAAAAATCAATAACTAAAGATATACTCGAAGGAAATTATGAAACTTGAGGGTTTCGTTCCTGGTAGATGATACATCCTACAGAAAAAGTTTCATGGTTTATGCTTGTGAGAATGCCTACCTTGACTCGATTTCCTCTTCTAGGGCTAGAACTTGAAGAACGGGGTTGAGAGCTTGAAGGTTCTTCTTCCCACGAAATCTCCTCCTCCTTGGCCTCTCCTTCTGATCCAGGAATCCCTTGGCACGAGCTAGGGTTGGCAAGAGGGTTTTAGGAGAGTATTTAAGCTTCTCCTCTTTCTATTTCCTAATAGGACTCTAATTCCTCTTAATTCTGATTTTCCTTACTTCCTCCTTCCTTCCTTGCTTTCCAATCTCTATTTAGACTAGGAAGAGATCTAAATTCGTGCTAAACCATATAGGGTAGGTTTAGGAATCCAACTCCTACTCTAATTGCTTATTTAATGCATTAAATACCCTTTCCAATTATGATATAATTAAACTCCGAATTTAGGGTATTTTCTATTATTCTCCCTTTGTAAATTCATATTTTTGACCCAATAAATTCTAGAAGATCCATTAAGCCAAGCCCATTACTCTTTTCCATCTAATGGGTTTTATTTAATGCTCTATTCAAATATCTATTTAGCTAGGTTTTAAATTCTTTATTTAAATTTTTATTTTTCGTAAAAATTCAGGTTGCTACATCCTCCCCCTCTTAAAAGAATTTGGTCCCCAAATTCATATGACCTTACAGGAGAGAATGGCTTACCGAATAGATCCGGGTAGTTGCGTCTGATAATTCCTTCGGGTTCCCATGTGGCTTCTTCCACTCCACGGTTATTCCATAAGACCTTCACCACGTGAATGGGACGATTCCTGAGTTGTTGCACCTTCCGGTCCAGTATCTTGATCGGTTTCTCTTCATACGTCATGTCCTTGTTTAACACCAGATCATCATGGCGAATGACATGTGTAGGATCGTACACATACTTTCTAAGCATGGAGACATGGAAGACATTGTGCAC
The DNA here is from genome assembly GCA_014218235.1 of Colocasia esculenta. Lineage (NCBI taxonomy): Eukaryota > Viridiplantae > Streptophyta > Magnoliopsida > Alismatales > Araceae > Colocasia > Colocasia esculenta. The sequence goes on from CM024758.1 coordinate 22,425,401, forward strand.
ACTTGCCAAATTTGGCGGCAAGGCCAGTCTGTAAGCAACTTCACCAATCCTCTCAAGTACTTCGAAAGGACCAATGAATCTTGGACTAAGTTTTCCTTTTACTCCGAATCTTTGAATACCACGGGTAGGAGATACCTTTAATAGCACATGATCTCCTATTTGAAATTCCAGATTCCGTCTTCTCTTATCGGCATAGCTCTTCTGTCTAGACTGAGCAATCTTGAGTCGATCTCGTATCATCTGTATATCCCGGGTTGTACTTTGTACCATGTCAGGTCCTAACCATTGTTGTTCTCCCACTTCATTCAACACACAGGAGATCTACAATTTCTGCCATAAAGTGCTTCAAATGGTGCCATTTTAATACTCGCCTGGTAACTGTTGTTATAGGCGAACTCAATCAAGGGTAAGTGTTCATTCCAATGACCCTTGAAATCTATAATGCAGGCTCTTAACATGTCTTCTACAATTTGATTTGTCCTCTCAGTTTGCCCATCAGTCTGCGGGTGAAAGGCAGTACTAAAATTAAGCTTCGTACCAAGAGCAGTTTGCAGACCTTTCCAAAATGAGAGGTGAACCTTGGATCTCGATCTGAGATGATAGATGACGGGATACCGTGCAACCGCACGATCTCCTTGACATATAATGCAGCTAGCACCTCCACAGACCATGTACTCTTTATGGGTAAGAAGTGCGCAGATTTGGTCAACCGGTCGACGATGACCCATATGGCGTCAAGTCCACCACGAGTTCTGGGTAACCCATGATGAATCCATGCCAATGCTTTCCCACTTCCATTCTGGGATATCTAGCGGTCTGAGTACACCGGCAGGGCGCAGGTGTTCCGCTTTTACCTGCTGACATGTGAGGCAATGAGCTACATGCTCGGCTACTTCCCTCTTCATATTCGGCCACCAAAATGTTCTTTTCATGTCTTGATACATTTTGGTACCTCCTGGATGAATAGTGTACTTTGTTTGATGAGCTTCATCCATTAGTTTCCTTTTTAGGGCTTCATCGTCTGGGACACAAGTTCTTCCTTGGAATACTAACCTTCCATCTTCAGTCATGGCAAAATCTGGTTTGTCCGCTAAGGTTTCCTTGACACGGACTAAGAATGGATCGTTGTCCTGTTGCATCTTGATTTCTTCCAGTAGATCGGATTGGATTTTGAGATTGGCAATCAAAACATGATCATCCCTATGTTCAATATTTAAGTCTAGCCTCGCGAATTGTTCAAGTAATTGCATCTCGCCAAGGACTAGACTTGAGATAGATGCCATTGGCTTTCTACTAAGAGCATCAGCCACGGCGTTTCCCTTACCTGGATGGTATTGGATGTTGAAATCAAAGTCCTTTAGATATTCTAACCATCTTCTCTGCCTCATGTTGAGTTCTTTCTGGGAGAATAGGTACTTTAGACTTTTATGATCTGAATAGACAGTGAATTGCTCGCCATAGAGATAGTGTCTCCAAATCTTCAAGGCGAAGACCACAGCAGCCAGCTCGAGATCATGTACAGGGTAGTTGACTTCATGTGTCTTCAGTTGTCTGGAAGAATAGGCGATGACCTTCTCCCTTTGCATGAGTACACATCCTAGCCCGATTCCTGAGGCATCAGTGTAGACAGAGAAACTTTCTCCCTCTACTGGTAGAGCGAGAACGGGTGCTGAGGTAAGGCAGTCTTTGAGAGTTTGAAAACTCTTCTCACACTCTTTACTCCAGGAGTAGGGATTCTCCTTTCGTGTCAGACGCGTGAGTGGTACGGCGATCTTAGAGAAGTCCTTGATGAACCGCCTGTAATAACCAGCCAGTCCTAGGAAGCTTCTTATCTCGGTGACGTTGGTTGGTCTCTCCCAGTTGAGTACAGCTTCGACTTTGGAGGGATCAACGGAGATGCCGTCCTTTGTTATGACATGGCCCAAGAAAGACACTTCTTCGAGCCAGAACTCGCACTTGCTTAATTTTGCATATAGTTTGTTGTCTCGTAAGACTTGTAGTGCGGTCCTCAAGTGTTCTTCATGATCTTCCTTGGTCTTGGAATATATGAGGATATCGTCGATGAAGACGACCACAAATTTGTCAAGGTATGGCCGATATATGCTGTTCATGAGTTGCATAAAGGCTGCAGGAGCATTGGTTAGACCAAAAGGCATAACAACAAATTCGTAATGTCCATACCTGCTCCTGAAAGCCGTTTTGAAGATATCGTCATCCTTGATCCTCATTTGGTGATAGCCAGATCGAAGATCGATCTTGGAGAAATATTGCGCTCCAGAAATTTGGTCGAATAGTTCGTCGATCCTAGGCAACGGATATTTGTTCTTGATGGTAAGCTGATTGAGTTGTCGATAGTCGATGCATAGTCTCATCGACCCATCCTTCTTCTTGACGAATAGCACAGGTGCTCCCCATGGGGAAGTACTCGGTCTGATGAACCCTTTTTCTAGTAGCTCCATCAGCTGCGCCTTTAATTCCTTCAGCTCGGCAGGTGACATCCGGTACGGTTGACGCGACACCGGGGCAGCTCCAGGAGTCAACTCGATGGCGAAGTTGACGTCACGCTCAGGGGGAACTCCGGGTAAGTCTTCAGGGAATACATCTGGGTAGTCCTGGACTATGTGGATGTCTTCTATTTTTGAACCCTTCTTTTCGACTATGACGGCAGCAAGGAAAGCAAAACATCCTTTCCTTATCATGTTATGGGCTTTTAAGGCGGAGACTAGGGACATCCGCTTCTTATGTCTAATTCCAGTGAATGCTAATTTAGGAAAGTCACTAAACATTACCCTTCCTTTCTTACAATCGACGCTTGCCCCATATGTGGACAGCCAGTCGGCTCCCAATATGACGTCATACCCTTCCATGGACATACATACCAGGTCGGCCTTTAGGTTATGGTCTCCGATCATTACATCGGCAGATGGAAAATATTGGCTTAATTTCTCCTTCTCCCCTAAGGGTGTTGTGACAGAGAATTCACCACCCATGGTTGTAGGTTTTGCAGTCAAGGTATCAGCAAAGTGTTGAGATATAAATGAATGAGTAGCTCCAGTATCAAATAACACAAATGCTGGCAAGGAAAAGACTTGCAGGGTACCTTCCACCACGCCACCATCCTCGATGGTTTCTTCATTGTGTAGGGCTTGCAGCCTGCCCTGTTTCTTAGGCATAGCGGTGCGCTTCTCATTTTCTTTCAGCATCGGGCACTCGGGTATGCGATGCTCACGACTTCCGCAGCGCAGACACGCTCCGGCTTTTCTCCAGCACTCATCAACGGTGTGACCAGGCTTGTCACAGTGTTTGCAGTGGCTTTTGTTGGAGTGTTGGGTACGAAAACCTTGGGTTTCCGTTCTTGGCTAGATCCCTCCGTGATGTTGAAGGGACGCTTTTTGCCGATGGTCGGCTTGGCAGATGCTTGTCCCGATGTCATTTCTTTCTTGACGAACTTCCCTTTGATACGGTCGGTGAAGTCCGTAGCATCTTCTAGCAGCTGGGCCTTCTTAACCATCTCGGCATAAGTTTGTATGTCGAGTGGCGCCAGTTGAGTAATGTATGAGGCTTTAGGCCATTTAGAAAACGCTTAGCCTTCATCCTCTCAGTGTTGATCAGATGTACAGCATAGCGTGCCAGTCTAGAGAACTGGGCTTCGTATTCTGCTACCGTCAGGCTTCGCTGCTTAAGAGCAGCGAATTCAGCAGCTTTCTTTTCCTGTACTCGTTCAGAGAAGTACTTAGCATTATAAGCTTCCTTAAATTCGGCCCAAGTAAATTGGCCGTCAGCTTTTGTGGCTTCCACGGACTCCCACCATGCGCGGGCATCCTTCTCCAGTTGGAATGTCGCTAGTAGAAGTTTGTCTCATCCGCACATTGCATTACACGGAAGATCCTTTCCGTTTCCTTTAGCCAGTGCTCCGCTTCATCTGGATCCGTAGACCCACTGAACCTAGGCGGGTTTAGACCCCTGAAATTACGATGCAGCTCGCCTGCACCGGCTGGTTCCCTCCGCGGTTACCACCGCCTTGCTGGGTGGCTTGTAGTATGGCGCGAGTCAGTTCCTGGAGGGATTGTTGCATGCCTCTCATCTGGGCACGTTCCGCAGTCATTGTAGCTGTTAGTTCCTACAAAATAGTTTGATAGTTATAATGCTGATTAAAAGTTTAATTTGTGCGTGTGTGAGTTTATTTTAACTAGTTACCCATGGTTCTATCCACATCTCTCATAGGTAGGATTACTGACTCTTAGTCGAGGCTGGTCAACCTAGATCACCCTATACTTAGAATAACCTAGGCTCTGATACCACAAAACTGTCACGCCCCGACGCGGAATATCGAAGCGCGAATGCAGTTGCAAGAAAAGGTATAGAGCATATACTAGACATCAAACCATTGCACATTGAATAATACTAAAGCAAATCTTTCTCATTAATAACTTTTCAATGTCTAGTTACAACCACTAATATCAGAGCCATTCTATAGGGCCCAATTACATTTCAATGAAGAAAATAACTAACTACAACTCTAAGATAACATAATGACTCGAGGGTACTCCTGGCTTCACTCTTGGTCATTCCCTTCCTCGTGAGTGTATGTGTCATCCTCGGTCTCACCTGAGAACACAACATCAATAACGTAGGGTGAGCGATAACGCCCAGTAGGACTTAAATCTCAGGCTCAAGCAGGCTTTAAATAATTAACGCATTTAATGGCAGAGTGTCTAAAGATAGCAGGTACAAGAGAGTCGAAATATAGTAAGGGATAGCACAACATGTAATAGCACGAGATCGAGTATAGTTTCCAAAAATAGCACAAGTATCGAGTATAGCACGAATAGCAGGATGGCCATAGCACAACTAGCACAAGTATAGTAATAGCACGACGAGTATAGCACATTGTTTGTCATTCTAGACATCGAGAGAGTATAGCACTTTTGTGTTTTGATTGTCATATAGATAGTCGAGATAGATAGCACTTGAGTGTAATGCCAAACACTCTGATCATTTAACTCCCATGGGCACTAGCACTTTCGGCGCACATCCCAGGACCAGATCGGGCCCTTTATATATTGCCAGGCATTGGTTATATGTTTATCTTTAGACAATCAGTCAATGGCCAATATAGAGTACCAAGGAATAGATAAGAGCACTAGATGAATAGATGAGGTAGTGGAGTGAACGTGAGTAGGTGAGCGAGTAGAGTATAGATGAGAGCTAGTGGACATGCACGTAATACGTCGAGTAATCAGGCGATAGTAACAGTTGCACAACACGCGCACTTGGTGTTGGCAATCAGGTGGAACTCACGATCCTACCACTGGCCTTGTTATGCACAGGTCCAGAGGTCCGGCGTGATTTAAGATGAGAGTGAATCACTAATAGCCGTTTGGATCATATAGATCCCTAAAGGGTATCGTAGGTATTAGGGTACAACCGGCTCGTCGACCATGTGGGAATCCATGATCAGAGGAGACTTATGGAGGCCTTGTGCAAGAGTTCACTAGTCCGGCGAAAGGAATATCCGACGGAGAGTTCACCACAAGCCAAGAAAAGTGTGTTTAAAACAGGTGCCCGACGTTCTAGAGGAATTCTAGAACAGTGGAGCGTCGATATCGGTATATAAGCAACGCGAGAAACGAATACAAGTCCTTCAAATAGGGAATTACTATACTTTATTTCGGTAATTTACCAGATACATTATGAGATATTTTCTGCAAGATTTCAGCCATATATGGATAGTTCATGTGTGTGCAAGTGCAAGAGAAATCATAGATAGAAATAAGTCGTGAACATGTATTTTAAATCATTCAATATAGCACTATTTTTAAGTAAGGTTTTTACTGGGGGTATAACGGTAAGAAGGCGTAAGGATTATTTAGAAAGCACAAAAATATTTTTCATGGATTTTTCTGCAAAAACTCTGAGAAGGCGACATAGGCCTGTATAGAAGGCGACAGGAACAGAGCAGATCGCGACAGGTGGTTACACAGAAGGCGACAGAGCTGTCTGCTCAGGCGGCCAGAACGCGACGGGTGTCCTGTCGCGTTCAGAACGCGACAAGAAGGGCGTCGCGACGGCTTGAGAAGGCGACATGTCGGGCAGTCGCGTTCTCAGGTCCGTGGCCTGGGTCTGACAGAGTTCTGCTCTGTCTTGGATTGCGGTCCAGAAACTTGCCTTTTTGACATAGGGTAGTTCAGAAAATCATAACTAATGGTATACTTATGAAAAATCACGAAATCAGTGGCAAATGAAACTAGACATGTAGGGTACTTCCAGTAAATCGGAATTAGAAAGAGAGCATGGTTTGAACATGGTTTGAGTATGAGCAACATCGTAACAGAACATGATACAGGGAGCAAGATCGATTTAATTCGGGCAACATGCTCAACGAAATTTAGGCCTTTTAGGGGCAAAAGATGCCTATCATGCATCAGTATCTCCCATTAAATTTGGAAGCAAGAGATAGAGTATTCAAGGAGATATGAATTAAGCATGAAGGCTCGGGGTCATAAGAGTTGCAGAACATGAAAAATCAATAACTAAAGATATACTCGAAGGAAAATTATGAAACTTGAGGGTTTCGTTCCTGGTAGATGATACATCCTACAGAAAAAGTTTCATGGTTTATGCTTGTGAGAATGCCTACCTTGACTCGATTTCCTCTTCTAGGGCTAGAACTTGAAGAACGGGGTTGAGAGCTTGTAAGGTTCTTCTTCCCACGAAATCTCCTCCTCCTTGGCCTCTCCTTCTGATCCAGGAATCCCTTGGCACGAGCTAGGGTTGGCCAAGAGGGTTTTAGGAGAGTATTTAAGCTTCTCCTCTTTCTATTTCCTAATAGGACTCTAATTCCTCTTTAATTCTGAATTTTCCTTACTTCCTCCTTCCTTCCTTGCTTTCCAATCTCTATTTAGACTAGGAAGAGATCTAAATTCGTGCTAAACCATATAGGGTAGGTTTAGGAATCCAACTCCTACTCTAATTGCTTATTTAATGCATTAAATATCCCTTTCCAATTATGATATAATTAAACTCCGAATTTAGGGTATTTTCTTATTATTCTCCCTTTGTAAATTCATATTTTTGACCCAATAAATTCTAGAAGATCCATTAAGCCAAGCCCATTACTCTTTTCCATCTAATGGTTTTATTTAATGCTCTATTCAAATATCTATTTAGCTAGGTTTTAAATTCTTTATTTAAATTTTTATTTTTCGTAAAAATTCAGGTTGCTACACCCCTTCCCCGCTCTCTCTCTTCTTTTCCCTTCTCCCCCTCTTCTCTGGCGTGGGGAGGTTCCCCTCTAGCGATCGCGGCGTGGCGTCGCCGTCTGGCTCGTGGCGGAGCGGAGGAGCGGCTTGGAAGAGGAGTAGGTGGCCAACCGACGTGAAGGGCCTATGGGGTTCGGTTCTTCATGAAAGGTATGGCATTTCTTGTGCCCTTCCTGATCTTGGTTGATTGGGAGCCCCTCGGGTTTATAGATGATGTTTACTGTTTCCCCATGCTCCCCTCCCCTCGTGTGGTGTGTATGTACCTTGTGGGCTGCCCGGCATTGAGGATCTCGTCGGTCTTCCTCTCAGTTGATGTCGCGACGCTCGGCGCGTCGTGACAACAGAAGAGGCTTCGGCCCAGTCGGGCGCGGCCTTATTGCAACGCGGTTGGCAGTCGCGATAAGGGTTGCTATCGCGACGCGTTTCCTGGTCACGACAGGGTTTGCTGACGCGACGCCTTGCCCCGTCGCGATAAGGCTATCGCGGCGCCCTCCCCGTCGCGATCAAGGCGTCGCGGCGCCCTCTCCCCCGTCGCGATTGTATCGCGCGGCCTGTGGGGGCGCGACAACACCTGTGTTGCCTCGGGTGTTTCCGTGGGCCCGGTTGTGTGTCGGCATGTGCCCCAAGGCAAGTATTTCCCTTAGAACCTTCTGGTAGCGTAGCAGTTTCCCTCCCTGCATTCAGTGACCGAACGTGACACCCGTGCCGTGTCCTGGCAGTGGTGCCAGGAGGGTCGCGTCTGTCTAATAATCGATTGACCGGCGGTCAATCGATTATTAACAGAACGATGGTTTTCCATGCTGGATGGTGGCGTTCTGAGGCTTCGGCTTCTCCATGCGTGTTTGGTTGGTTGACGGCCCTCTTGAGGGTCCGTGCATGCTTCTCACTCGCTGGGCTTGTCGTGTGTTACAAGCCAGCGGTTCGGCGCGGTTCCTGTTGTGCTTGCCCCACCTTTCGCTCAGTGCTTGGCACTTGAGGGCTTGTCCCGTTCAGAGGTTGTCTCCGTTTCCTAGGACCCCCGTCCTCAGGAGCCTGTTGAGGGAGTACTCCGGGCTACAAGCGTGCTCGAGTTGGCAGCCGAGTTGGCGGACCCCAGAGCTGAGGGGAAAACGAGGTTTGGACAGCGGCGCTAAGTCGTTTGTAGAGCTCTCTTGTCTAGGTTTGGGACGCCGAGGTGTTTGGAGTTCTTCCTGGTGCAGACCAAACAGTCCTTTGTCTCATTGTCTCGCTCTACGTTGGTTCCGGAGCGACGTAGGGAGGTCAGGCGTGGGGCCGCAGCTTGGCCAGGCTGCGGTGCTGCGTGTGTTGTGTGTTCCTTGGCGGTCCTGTCTCGCTCTTCCGGAGAGGTTAGAGATGAGAGCCGACTAGCGAGTGAAGAGGGCATGGACGGCATGTCCCCCTCTTAGCTACCAGTGGCGGTGGCTTGGTTGTTGTTGTTGTGACGACATTTTCCTCATGACGTTTCCAAGTGTTGACCGTTGCCTTCGCTCACACGGCGTTATAGCCTGGTCGTGCTTGGTTCCCGTGGGCGTCGTTGGTCTAGCCTGGTGTGGACCTATGCTTCTGGTGGTTTCCGCTTGGTGTTCTCTTGGTTCCGTAGTCCCGTTCATGGGTGTCAGTTCGTAGTAGCACCAGCGAGCATGGTTTCCCGACCTGGTGGTGTGTCCAGGGTCCGGGGTGGTTCTGCTTGTGGGCCCTCGACCTTGTAGAGATCTGAGGTGGCCGTGCTTGTGGTGAGACGTCGTTCTCACTTGGTTGATCTGTGGTCTCGGTAGGTGTGCCGAGGGTTGCTTCCGCTCTGTGCCCGACTCTGTTGGTTTCTGCGAGAGTCGTGTGTGTGGCCCGACCTCGTTGGTGGTCGTGGCATTGCGTTGTTCTCTTCCGCTGCTTAGTAGTACCCTACTGTAGGTGTTACTCGCTTTATAGCTTTCTAGGTAGTTTCCTATTTTCGGAGTTCCTGCTGCTCTGGCCGGTGAGGGACTGGTAATCCCTACTGGGCCATGTTCGCGAGGCTCACCCCCCCCCCCCCCCCTACTTCCTTCAGGTAGGGGCTCGTCGTCGCGGGAGCTCGGTGTCGGACGGGTTGCGGAAGCGGTTGTGGCGCCGTGTGTTGTTTAGTAGCAGTGAGAGCGAGTGTTATGAGCTCTTGTAGCCTGAGTGAGCTGAGAGTTGTTTTTGCAAGTCCTCGGGGTATGCCCCTTAAGGACTGCACCTTTCTTCTTATACTGTGCTTTTATTTGGGACGCATTCTACATACTTTTGTATATTGTACAGATTGTTATAGTTATTTGAATTCAATACATATCTCACTAGACTATTTCTTCTAACCCTTTCGGATCTTCAGATCCGTGGGTGGCGACGCGAACTTCGGGGTCCCTGGCGGGGGTCCGGGAGGTCGGGTTATTACAACGGTATTTCTATTTTAATGTATATCCATATAGCATGACTTCTAACGATGACTGACAGCATAGAGATAGTCTAGCTATTTGTGCCTTGGCATTTATTACGTGCAGATCTTTGCCAGTACCTGATCTCACAACGTTGGTCAACCTGAAGTCAAAGATATCTGGTTGAATCTTCCCCTTGCATATTTGTCTTCCAAAGCATTAAAAGACTGCAGGCTTACCTGTTCCACACTTCAGACCATGCAGTCTAACGTGCTTCAAACATAGAGACAACAGACACTTCAACGAACAATTCAACGGATATATTTTTCAAGAGAAGATATATAGAAGACTAATGACTCCATGAAGCACAAGACACGAATACACACTTTCAAGAACTAGCTGACATCAGTAAAGAGAGAGCTTCTAAGCTTCATTCCACCAACCTTTAGCTCTCAGCTCTCGGTTTTCTATTTGATTATTCTTTGGAGAGCTTTTGTAGTTCTTAGAAATTTTCCTTATTGAAAATACTTGTCTCTCAGACATTGCCTCAGATCAAGCAATATGTTGTTAGCTTGGTCTAGGGGCCTTTCGATTTCTACACATTCTTTGTGTGTATTCCTCTTCATGTGTGAAGAGAAGACCTTTTGGAAATAGGTGGTTGTTATTCCCTTCAGTGAGGAAGAAAGACCTATGTATCAGGTGGTGTTTTGTTCTTCTTCGGGGTTGGAAGAGAAGGCCAGCTACGGCTGGATGTGTAAGGTCCTTAAGGGGAACAGTACCCTTTGTAAGGTCTCGGGTCTTTAGTGGATCCTTATTGGGTCTGTAGTGGTTCTGTGTGGTCGACGACAAGACCATTGTCGTTGACTTGGGGTTGACGGCCAGGGTTTGCCGTTGAGTCAGAGTCAACGTCCAGCGATGTGGACGTCTGATGTTGAACTCAGTGACAGGTGATCTGGACATCAGTCTGTAGGCGGTTCAGTTGGCGACCAGAGTTATTGACGTCGACTAACCAGTCCTGTTGAAATAGGGCAGCCCGAGAGAGAGTTCCTTCTTCTCTTTTCCTCTCCTTCCCTCCACCTTTGCTTTTCTTGATTTCCGCAGCTTCTGTTGGGTGATTTGAGCTCGTGGAAAGGCCCTGGAATCGTGTGGCGTCGCTAGATCGGGCGGGAATCGCGAGATTTTGGTGTAATTCGCGCGGCGGAGTCTTCGGGGGAATCCGGCGCGAGAAGTGGTTGTTTGGGGATTCTTAAGGCTTTCTGAGGTAGGGACTTAACTCCTACAACCTTCGTCATCAAACCAGCATGCTCAATTAAGTGAATGGGTATGCAAATCATGGTTTAGGGTTGGGGGTTTATCATGCCGGGATTTTGGGTAAATTGGACAATCTAGGCATTAGACTGTTTAATTTCGTTGTTCTGGTAGTGTGGATTGATGAGAGGAAGTGTTTCCCTCCATCAGTCAGAATTCTGTTGGGTGGTTCTACCCATTGGAACTGATTTGGTTCAGTTCTAGGTTTAAGGGACTGAAGATATCAACGTCCACATCTGTTGACGTTGAGATCTTCAGGGGTGATTTAAACGACAAGGTCGATTGCCGTTTAATCAGGATAAACGACATGGTGAGTGCCGTTTACCTCATATTGGCGGCAATCGATGTGGCGGTTAATCTCCTGTCTCCCAGCAGACTTGAGTTGTGTGTTTAGAGGCGATTGACATGTGATGTCCACCCTAATAGCACAAGTGGGCCAGGCTTAGAGTGTGACTCCGCCTGTGCATTTGAGTAGTTGTTTGTGGCACGAGGTGTTTACTTACTGTACGGGGTTTCAGACGTTGAGTGTGTTTCGTCTGTTGAACGCGCGTTGCGTTACCGTGTACCCGTTTCTGTTGTGTTACCTAGCGTGGGTGCGACTCCGTCTAGATGACTAGCGTGTGGTTGTCCTCCGCTAGTGAGCCAGGACGCCGAGTGCGACTCTGTTCTGTGCGTACTCCTTGTGGTGGTTTTGAGCCGATCTCCGTGGAGCCCCTTCTCTACCGCTAGGGTCAAGCGTAGGGGAAAAACCGGTCGTGGACCAGACGCGAGAGAGAGCGTCTGTAGTGTGCACACGTGGCTGGGGTTGAGAGCCTCTGTGGTGACGGGACGCCGAGCCACAGACCCTAGCTGAGTCCTACTTGCTGTGTGTGTGAGTGTGTGTTACTGAGCCGCGTGGTTTACAGTTTTGTGTGTGGTGCGACTTGTACTTACTTTCAGTTTTTACTTTCCGCACTTTAGTTTTGTTACCAGTGGGGTTACTTTTCCCTACTGGGTCTCTTTTCTTGAGACTCTCCCTTCCCTTTCAGGTGGGTCTTCGTCGACTCCCGTTCCAGGCGAGTCTAGCCACTCCGGTGTGGTGCTCCCTAGCTGCAGTGAGTAGTACCTTTTGTTGTACTTCTGTACTCTGTACTTTGCTCAGACTCTGAGTTGTATATATATCTTGTTCATAGTGGAATTTTACAGCTTTGCATGGTGTGTATCTTCTTATATATAGTCTCCTCGACTTTCACTTCCTACCCTTCCGAGCTTGTCTCGTGGGTTAGCGGGTCAGAATTCGGGTTACCGGTTGTTACTGGTAATGCGGATTCTGGGTCGTTACACCCATGGTAGTGAAATATCAAGTTGTTGCTTGGGACTGGATGTAGGACTCCTTGGGATAGGAGGGCTGAACTAGGATACAAATCTCCTGCTGTTGTGTGATTGTTCGTGTGCTTGTTTGTCTTCAGTCTTACAACACTAACTATCGATCTTAGTGTTTTCTATTAAGTGTTTTTATTAACAAGTTTTATTCTAAGAAGAAGTTTAGCAATCCATTCACCCCCCCCCCCCTCTGGGCTTGCTAGCTGGGCAACAAGGTGCTGCTTTTGCGAGCTCAGAAGCAACTCACTGGTATAAACCCCAACAGGTTCAACACCCAGCACAAGCTAGTCTTCCCTTCAACAAGGGACATAACCCCCAGCTCCCAAGCTAGTCCTCCCTTCCCACAGGAAGAGGAACACTTCTGAACAGAAGTTTGAACCTGAAGCCCCTAGATGAAGCTCAAGATGAATAAGGGAGATGCTTGATTTGGGAAGGATCTGTGAGATACAATAGACAATGAAAAACACTTTTAGACCCAAAGTCTTTCTCTTAAAAGCGATCTAAAATAGAAAGACTAAGAGAAAATTTTGAATGCTATTTGAAGATGGCTTGCATGGATTGGAGTGTAGGCTCTCTTCTCTTTCAGCTTAGACATTCTTCAGAAATCTAGTTGGATAATCTTTTGTCAGCTTTGCCTTCTTCTTCAAAAAACCATCATCTCTTTATAGAGTTGCTAAAGAAGAGGACCATTGACAGATAGCCGTTGGAATCCCTTGGATCCGATGCTTCTTCTTCTACTACTACTCTCTTTGTGTCTAACAAATTCTTCCTTGAGCCTATCGGTTACTTGGAGCAGAGGAGTGTCTTTTTATGCATGTTTCCAAGGTCTTAGGCTCTCTTAGATTGTCTAACATTTAGCTTCATGAGAGTACTGGATTTCTGCAAGCATAGTGTTAGGTAAGATAAGTCATGTGTTAGTCAACACCCATACCACTTGTGCAGAAATCCACATTTCCTACTGACAGCCTGCTATACTAGGTAAGAGCCTTTCTGTTTGAACAGGAAGGAAGCAGTCATTGAGACATGCAAAAAGGTAACTTCAGTCTGAGTAATAATAAGTTAAAGATATGAAGTATATTTGAAATTTCATTGGGCGCCAGAGATGTTTTTCAAAAGCAATTGAAAGATATGCTTAGTAATCGATATATTGTATAGGCTTTAGTCAGTAATCGGTGAAAAAGATAAGTACTGAACACTTATAACACCAATAGATGTGTTTGAAGCCAAATAAACACTAATCGGAATGAAAATAACATCAATTGGAGTAATATAACTTAAGTGTTCACTAATCGATATCTGAATAACACTAATCAGAAGGCAAGTGAATCTTTGTTAACTAATAGGAACAATTTAAACACCAATTGATATGTTACTGAACCTTTGTTCAATAATCGGAATACTTATAACATCAACTGGTACGATTCAGAAATCGGAACAGTTAAATGCCAATCGATAAAAGCTTTCTTTAGCAATCAATAGAAACTTTCAATAATCGGAAGAAGGTTTCTTTAGTAATCGATTACAAGTGTAACTTCGACTGGTCATGAGATGAAGTGAGACTTCGACTTACTTATAAGTCTTCATTAATTGGAATGCTTATACACTAATCGATATAGGACTTCTTCGTGAATCGATGTAGGACTTAGTCTCCAATCAATACACATTGAACTATAATCGGTATGAACTTTTAAAGTATTTCTTTTTATAGTGATAGAAATTATCATATAATATCTTTAAAATATTATTAAAAAAATATTCATGATATTCAAGAGAGAAATATTATTAAATATATTTCTGACATTCATGAGTTTTAGTTATCACTAAAACAAATGGATAAATAGATGTGATTAGTTCAACAATCTCCTCCTTTTTGGCAACGACAAAGATCATGTGAATTTTTTGATTTAAGATATTTAAAACAAGTATTAATAGAAAATTTAGACATAAAACATTCTCCCCCTTTTTGTGAATAACCGAAAAGGAATGTTCTTACCATTGCCTCTTCACTTCTTTTCAGTTGTAGAGACTTCTTACCATTTTTACTATGAGGAAGTGGTTCAATAATCTTCTATGAGATGCTTTTCTCCCCCTTTGAATCAGCAACTTTGACTGGTTGGCTCCCCCTGAATGTGATGCTCCCTCTCAATATATGGCTCCCTCTGAATTGTTGTTTGACAACTCTACACATGTTCTTGTTGTCGATCGGCCGATTTGTCACCATCTTCCGACATGTCCTCCATGTGTGTCGACTTGTGAACCTTGTGTGTCAACTTGTGCTTCGTCTGTCAACAACCAGCCTGAAGTCTGTCGATCTGTACTATTCTTTTTTTTTTTTTTCCAAAAAACTTCCTTTTAGAGCAAGACTTTATATGTCGACCACTTGTTGAGGAAGCTTGATCTCACTGTTGTTCACTTGTTAGTTCTTCAAATAATTTTTCCATAATGGCCTTAAAAAAATAATTGTGTAGATGTTAATAGTACTATAAATAGAAATGAAACTATAAATAAACATGAATTAAAATAAATTTATTTGTGACTACTTTTTCTTTTAATTAGAGTGAAATAAAGAGTTGCTAGTCACCAATTGGATGCTTTTGAGCATCCTTTAACCATATCCAATTAAATACCTTTTTGTTATGTCCATCAAGGTTTAGTTGGCATTTTCTTCTTCTTATTCTGTGCTTGAGGTGCTTGAAGAGTCTTCCTATGTTGCTGTCATGGTTTCCTTTTATATTTCTTGTGCTTATCCTCTTTTCTCTTTTTCTTCTCAGATTTTCAAACCTTCTAAGCTTAAGACTGTCTAGCCTTAGATGTCGAAACTGCTTACATTCATAGCAAACTAGTTCTTTCTTCCTTTTGAAGAACTTCTTTCCAACCCATATTTGTCTAAAATTCTTTGCAATCTCTTTGACAGGAAGTCTTCGTCATCACTGTCAATCTCTTTTCTCTGGATGATGAGCTTTCTAAGCTAGTTTCTTCCACCTTCAAGACATTTGTGATCTTCATATTGGATGATTTTTCTCCTATTATTTTCATATATTATCTCATGAGCCATTAATGACCCTATGAGCTTTTCTAGTGACATGGTTAAGAGATCATTGGCGTCTTCTATTGCTATTACTTTAGGTGTCCATTGTTTTAGAACAGATCTTAGCATCTTTCTAACCATGTCTCCCTGGATATATATCATCCCTAAAGTTGCAAGACCATTTATTATGTAAGTGAACTCACTGTACATTTGAGTGATGGACTCATCTGGTTCCATTTGAAACTTCTCGTATTGTGTCACCAAGATGCTAATCCTGGTTCTTTGACTTTGTCTGTCCCTTGTAGATGAGCTTTAGCTTGTCCCACATATTTTTTGTTGTCTTGCAACTAGATATTCTATTGAATTCTTGCTTTGACAGTGCACAGCACATGAAGCTCTTTGCCTTGTTGTTCAATGATATCAACTTCTTCTCATCGTCGTTCCATTCTTCCTTGGGCCTTGATATTATGAGACCACCATCTTCAATGATGCTCCATAATTGATAGTTGTAGCCTTGTAGGAAGAACTCCATTCTTGTCTTCTCGTAGCTGTAATCCTCACCATCAAATAATGGGGGCAAGATTATGGATTGACCTTCTGCAAATCTTTGAGCTCCCATTTGATCTTTACTCTTAAGATCATTAGATCTTCTTTGCTTCTCTGATACCACTTCTTGGTATTAGTGCTTCAACAAAGACCACGGCTCTGATACCACTTGTTGGCCTTTGGCAGCAAGCACAAAACACCTAGGGGGGGGGGGTGAATAGGTTGAAATATATTTATGAAAGCAAAATCACCACATTAAACTTTTGGTTAGAGAAATAAATTATGTGCAAACAAAATTAATGATGCGGAAGCAATCACACACAAGTGACACACGAAATTTATCTTGGTTCAGCCCTTCCAAAAGGGAGTCCTATGTTTAGTCCCCAAGAACACTTGGAACTTCACTAACCAAGGGAAAAGTCTCCCCTAAAGACATACCACTCCCAGCATAGCTGGTCAACTCTTCTACGCAAGTGGAATACACCTAGCACCCCATCTGGTCTTCTTCTCTTTTCTAGCAAGAAGGCAGCTCATTGTTTCACCTCATCTAGGTGCTTCTTTTGTGAGCTCAAAAACGACTCACTAGTATAAACCTCAGCAGGTTCTTAACACCCAGCATAAGTTGGTCTTCCCTTCAACAAGGTGCACAACCCCTGGCTCCCAAGCTGGTCCTCCCTTCCCATAGGAAGAGGAACACTTCTGGACAAAAGCTTGAACCCGGAGCTCCTAGACCAAGCTCAAGATGAACAAAGGAGATGCTTGATTTGTGACTGATCTGAGAGATACAATAGACAAGGAAAAACACTTTCATACCTGCAGCACTTTCTCTCAAAAGAGATCTGAAACAGAAAGTCTGAGAGAAAAGGTTGAACGCTCTTTGAAGAAGGCTTGCACAAATTGGAGTGGAGGCTTTCTTCTCTTTCAGCTTGGGCATTCTTTAGAAAGCTAGATGGATAATCTTTTGTCAGCTCTGCCTTCTTCTTCAAAAAACCGTCATCTCTTTGTAGAGTTGCTAAAGAAGAGGACCGTTGATAGATAGTCGTTAAAATCCCTTGGATCCAATGTTCTTCTTCTTCTTCTTCTTCTGCTCTCTTTGTGTCTAAAGGATTCTTCCTTGAGCCTATCGATTACTTGGAGTAAAGGAATGTCTTCTTATGAATGTTTCTAAGGTCTTAGGCCCTCTTAGCTTGTCTAACATTTTGCTTCATGAGAGTACTAGATTTCTGCAAGCACAGAGGACAGTGTTATGTGTCAGTCAACACCCATACCTCTTATACAGATGTCCACATTTCCTACTAACAGCCTGCTATACTAGGAAGAGCCTTTATGTTTGAGTAGAAGAAGGAGTCCTTGAGACATGCAAAAAGGTATCTTCCATAAGAGAAATAATAAGTTAAACATATGAAGTATATTTGAAATTTCATTGGGCACCAAGAGATGTTTTTCAAAAGCTATTGAAAGATATGCTCAATAATCAGTATATTGTATAGGCTTTAGTGAGTAATTTGTGCAAAAATATAAGTACTAAATACTTATAAAACCAATCGATGTGTTTGAAGCCAGATAAACACTAATTAGAATGAAAATAACATGAATTGGAATAATATAACTTAAGTGTTCACTAATCAATATCTAAATAACACTAATCGAAATGCAAGTGAATCTTTATTCACTAATCAGAACAATTTATAAAACACCAATCGATATGTTATTGAACCTTTGTGCAGTAATCGAAATCCTTATAACACCAATTAGTATGATTCATTAATCGAAGCAGTTCAACGTTAATCGATAGAAAATTTCTTCAGCAATCGATAGAAACTCTTCAATAATCGAAAAAGCTTTCTTTAGTAATCGATTACAAGTGTAACTTTGACTAACACTTCAACTGGTCATGAGTCGAAGTGATACTTCGACTTACTTATAAGTCTTCACTAATCGGAATGCTTATATAGTAATCGATATAGGATTTCTTCTTCAATCAATGTAGCATTTAGTCTCCAATCGATACACATTGAACTGTAATCGATATGGACTTTAGCCTCTTTGTAATGGGTTAGGTTAAAATTAACTTTAACCCAGAGCTAAAGTTAGCCCACTTTTAACTAACTTTTACTTTGTTTGCAACTGAGTTAACTCATTTGACTATAGTGAGTTAACCTTATTTTTCTCAAATATACTTTAGTAAGAAAAGTGAGTTAACCTATATTGGGAAAAAAAAGTAGTAATTAATGTTGTATGCCGTGAGGGCAAAAAGATAGTTAACTCATGGATAAACTCCAACCCACCTCCAGAGGTGGGTTAGAAAATTGTGAGTTAACTCACATTTGACCCACCTTTAGTCTACATGAGTTAACTTTGTAACCTTTTCAAACTATTTTTTGAGTTTGTTTTGAGTTAACTCTGAGTTAACTTTAGTCTAACCCATTACCATTTCTTTTTTATCCTTAAATACCCGAAAAAACTCACATCTCTTCTGCGGCGAGGTGTTGGTTCGAATCCAACTCGTGAGAAGGAATCCAAACAAGTCTACTTTTTTATGTTGTGATATGTGTGTGTGTTTCTTGACTTGAGCATCAGAAGATTCTCTCGCAAGACCGCTCCCAGAGACTCTCTAATCATTCTCTTTAGACGTCTCACGTGTATAGTTGGCAATATTCCCTGCATTGAGAGTTCGTGGAGATCAAATGGTGGAAACTCATCAACCATTTTCCAACCTCTACAATATTCTAATCATCATCTATATACATTTTCAACTACTATAGTGTTATTTAATGGCTTACAAGAATTGCTAATGAATCTATGATTTAATTGCACAGGAACCTTCTTCTCATGGAGGCTTTTCATTCAATTCTCGCTTCCCATAAAAGAGGTTTCTGATTAAATTCCTAAGTTCCATAGTTATCCAGGACCAAGGATTGTTTTTTTCCCTTACTGTTGAACGAATCTCACGTGAAGAGACGCGCACACGCACAAACCTCTCTTTCGCCTTTAGATAGCCCTCTTTTTTTCCTCTTGCGGTTTTCGTTCTTATCTTAATTAATACAAGAGAAAACCAAATTGGATTAGCTTCCCCCGATCCGCCCACGTGAACCATATGCATGTAATTCTTCTTTAACGATGCAAAATTCTTGGTAGAAACCGCCGATGTAAGAATGTGCTGCCATGGGAATACGATCATATCTTTAGAAATTTGATTCTATCTCCCTGCGGCTGGCTAGTGCATTTGACTGGCAGTACACATATCCTTTTATGGTTATATATTTTTTAATCGTAACAATAGATCACATGCAACAGATGTATCCATATAACTCAATCATCCATCCAATGGTTCAAAAAAAAACCAGAAAATCTAGAACTGAAGAACATAAGGTTTAATGGGCTCAAAATGATGACAATGACATATTATTAATTAGATCATGCACATGTTTTCCTTTTTCGACTGCCCGTTCAATAATCGATGATCACATAGGCACCAATAAAATGGCCTAAGAGTGGATGTAATATATACACGGCCGGAGCTTGACGGGGCGTTGATCATTACCTCAAAATAAGGAGGAACCCTTGTAAATGTTTCTACAATTTAATCTTTTCGAATTACTTGCGAGGTCTCAAGTTCGATTGGAGGAGTTGGGGTTTGGCAGGCAGCCTTTGGGGGAAGAAATAAGGATGCTATATATAACAAATATGATTAATCTAGTGTCTTAAAATTCCACACAGACCTAAATACTACTGTGTTACGTTTTCCCTCAAAATAAATAAATATATATATATATGATTATTTGTAATTTGTGCATATTGTAGATATTCAAGTATTTTTAGCGCTCCCTGGCCACCCACCCACCACCGCCCCCCTCCCCCAAAAAATCAAAAAGAAAAACCTTAATTTTTAGGTGGCAAAGTAGGTGAATGTGAACATGGGGTTCCGCAAAATAGGGCATCCATGACATTAACTCCTCCTTTAACTCAAGGCAAAGGGTTGACGTAGACAGGAGGAGAAGACCTGTACGTGCATGGCGCAATTGAAGAGGCTGCAGTACTAGCTGATCATGCATGACTACGCCAAGGAAATGGCAAGTTGAATCGGATGCCGCCCCTTGGTGCATGTGCGTTAATCGATTAGGCTTCCTTATCCTAACGTGATCGTTTGCAAAGGTCAATTTCTTTCCATTTCATCTCACCCGTGATCATAGAATATATATATTTTTTAACATCTGAAATTTCCTCGATCGGAGGCCGGCGAGGTTGCTTGTGGGACAAGGCAATTGCTCTCCTCCCCCTCCCTGTTCTATGTATATAAATACCGCAAGAACCCTCGCAATATTGCAAGCCTCCCATCAAAACAAGTTTGTCAGATATATACTGCAGAGCAGAGAGATCTAAGGGAGGAGCAGCCAGATGGATTGCAAAGGTGAGGAGAATTTTTCGTTACAGGCCGGTTATACTTCTCATTATCCCATCCTTGCTTAGACTATATATATATATGGTCAATGTCGCCTATATCCAGATTTCGATTGTATCTTAAACTGTACATCTAAACAGATCACGAGTTCCTTCGTCTAGACATTCTACCATGCATGCATGCAGCTTATAGGATTATCAATATATATAGACGCATGTACTCATATACCAATAGACCTAACGTCACACTTGTATATCTGCGATCCAATCTGAGCAACCACCGCAGCTGTACTAATCTTAATTTGTATCGCATGCATGGATATATTATTAATGGTGAGAAGGGAAGAGCTCGTGGCCGGAACTCGTCGGGGTCGACGGGAAGAAAGCCGTGGCGATCATCGAGAAGCAGAATCCACTGGTGGACGCCATCATCGTGGAAGAGGGGTCAGCCGTTCCCTTGGACTTCCGCTGCGACAGGGTGTGGGTGTGGGTGGACAAGCAATGCGGCAAAGTCATAGAGATTCCCAATATTGGCTAACTTCGCATCGGATTTTGCAAATATTAATGGCCAGCCAGCCGATCTTATATATGTACGTTGTGGCATGTTAGACAAACACATATATGTGTGGTTCACGAATAAACGATAAATAATTGATGGGGTTATATATATCCATTCCTTGTAAACGTCGTGAGAAAATAGAGAGAGTCATGAAGTTTGTTCTGGATATATATATATATACATGTATGATAAAATTTTCTATTCTCTCATGGTCCTGACGATAGCAGATGAACAATCCTGCCTCAATTACCTGATAACTCCCTCTTGTATAAGTTACGCTCCCACCTACCGCCTTCACCCTATAGATCTAAGGTATTTGCGGCCACTCCTCCAGCGGTCACTGGACGGGTTTGTCATCACCTTCGAAGGCCCTGTCCTAGGCAGAAAAGTCGCCACCCTCCACGGCATACATTCCGGCGGGAGGAATCTCTCTCTCTCTCTCGCTCTCTCCCCCCCCCCCCCCCCCCCTGCGAAGCCATGACTGTGTCTGTCGAGCGTTTCTTCATGCAGAAGGGAAAACGGTGTTAGACAATGGCATTGAGTCATTTGTACAGCTCTTTTATTGGTCCAAGTCTCACAGAGTTTGGAGGTCGCGGTGTGGTACAGCTAGTCCATTCTTACTGCGTTGCCTTGCACTGTTCTGGAGCTGTGTCAGGAGGACAGGTGTGAGACCGTAGTCCAACCAAGCTACGGCTTGTGGTTGTATCTGTCTAGTGTCTCTCACTCCGAAGGGACAAGAGACCTAGACTTGTGTCAAGTGGTAAGACGCCAATGGACGCAGCAGACCACTGACTATAGAGGTGAGTATGTTGCTAGTACTTTTCTCCAGACAAGGGTTTTTCCATCTGTGTGTGCAGTTGTGTGGCTCATGTAGTGTACTTTTGTAGTTGAGTTGAGACTGTGTGCAGCTGTGACGAGTTGACGATATTTTTAGACCTACGTACTTTTTTGTTAATTTATTTCAATATCTGCACAATTTTTTTTTATATTACCTGTCTGAGCTCTCTCTCTCTCTCCCCCCCCAACCCACCCTTCCCTATTGCAGGCCATGCTAACCTCCTCTCTTTTTCCTCTTTCGTTCTTCTCTCTAGCCCCATTAAGCCGTTCACTTAGGTCTCAAACTCAAAAAAATTTTAAGTCTCAAATCTCATAAAAGATAAGAAATAAGTCTTATAAGTCAAGAATTGTGTTTCAGACTCATAAGAATCAAGCCTATCACAGAATTGAGTCTTAGACCAATCGAGCCTCATGCATAGGATAGACTCTTAGACTCAAGAATCGAGTCTCACAGCCCTTTAAAGAATCGACTCTCAAATTGAGAATCAACTCCCAAGGTGATAAGAATCGACTCTCAAGGGATGATAATTGACAGTGATGGGAATCGACTTTCGTGTTATGAGAATTGACTCTCAAAAAGTTGAGAGAATCGACTCACAAATGTCAATTGACCCAGTTCTTTGAGAATTGACTCCTTTCTTTTATTAAATCGACTTATGTTTACTAAATCGACTCTTAGTAGGAGATAGACTCTATAGCTTTCCAAAGATTTATAAAATCGACTCCCTGAGAATTATTGACTCTATAAGCTTAATAATTTTGACTCCCTCTATTTGTTGAGCAACTACCCCTAAGTCTTTAAATAATAAATTTTGCTATGACAAATCTTTAAATACAGATTTTGCCTGTACCATAAAAAAATCCCTAAATGTATTTTCCATAATATAGATATATCACAAAAATTTCTAGACAGATGCATATCCAAAAGTTTCTAAGGCACAGACCTTCTCTATAGCCTACTGAAATCTTTTACACAGTATTCGACTCATGACTTCGACTCATACAGTCGAATGTCTTTTACACTGTATTCGACTCATTCAGAAGTTCAGTCACAAGTCTTGAAAAATCTGACCACAACGTTACACTGTATTCGAGGACTTCGACTCATACAGTCGAATGTCTTTTACACTGTATTCGACTCATGACTTCGACTCATACAGTCGAATGTCTTTTACACTGTATTCGACTCATTCAGAAGTCCAGTCACAAGTCTTGAAAATCTTTCTAAGACCACAACGTTACACTGTATTCGATTCATGACTTCGACTCATACAGTCGAATGTCTTTTACACTGTATTCGACTGATGACTTCGACTCATACAGTCGAATGTCTTTCATACTGTATTCGACTCATGTCTACAATTCACTCTTTTAGACTGTATTCGATTCAAGACTACACAGTTAAAGTCTTACCTACATTCGACTGATGTAGTCGA
>CM024758.1:22448626-22496934 GCA_014218235.1 Colocasia esculenta
CTGCCTCACTCCTTACGGCCCCGGAAACCGTTTGGAGAGGTCAGGCGTGGGCCCGTAGTCCGGCCAGACTACGGTTACTGTGTTGTATTGTCTTCCTACCCCGCTCTGACGAGACGTGAGGGCCAGGACCTAGGTCGAGGATAAGACGTCTGTGGACGCACCTGACCGTTTGACTAGTGGTGGTGCTTTCCGTAGCTAGTGTTCCTTGTCTAGGCGGAGTCCCCTCCGTCTATGTTTACTAGCCGTGTGGTGGTCACGACGAGCAGTCGTACAGAGTTTCCGACCGAGGTACTTCCCATACCGTGTTAGCTTTAGCTTCGCTTCTGTACTTCCTTTTGTAGGTAGAAAGATATAAACTGCCGTCTTTCCTTTATTAATAGTTGTATATGTTCCTCTGCCTGTTTAGAGCCAGAAGGAGATTGGTAGTCCCTACTGAGCTTCTGTTGTGAAGCTCATCCTCTGTTTTCCAGGTGAGTCTTCCCAGCAGCGGCAGGGCGCGCGTCGGGGGCGGAGGAGACGGGGCGGTAGTCCTGTCCCCGTAGCTAGCAGTGGTTCCCCCTCTCAGTGTACGTCACCCTCGGGGTATGCCCCTAAGGGACTTGTCTCTCCCCTTCCTTACTTGTACTAGTGTGCGTGCGTTGGGACTGTACTTAGAGCGGTACGCAGCGGTCTCGCTTTACTTCCTGTTTCCGCTTGTACGCTTCTAGGTTAGCAGTTGACGTTTACCCCATTACATATCCTGTCAGACGGTGTTTATAGCCCTTCCGGGCCCCCCTGGTCCGTGGGCGGCGACCGCGAAAATCAGGTCCTCGGCGTGGGCCGAGGGTCGGGTTCTCGGGTCGTTACATCTTGGATCGTCAGTATGAAAGGGACTTTTGCAGTCAAGGCAACGGGCTTCTGTGACTGTTAACCGTCGGTATGACAGGGAATTTTCCTGTCAAGAGGATGGGGCTTCTGTTGTATGTTGAGTGTCAGTATGACAGGGACTTTTGTTGTCAAGTGACGGGTTCTGTTGACTGTTAACATCGCTATGACAGGGACTTTTGCTGTCAAGATGACGGAGCTTCTGTTGATTGTTAACTATCGGTATGACAGGGTCATTTTCTTGATTTTCATGTATGTTGGAATTTGACATCTGCCTTCATTTTCATTCTTTTTGTTTTGTCATTATCGAATTGGGCACCCTTTCGGGTTTTCACCCAATCCGACCCCCTCTTGCTTTTGCCTACACGCCCTTTCAGGTTTTCACCCATCCACCATAGTAAACGTCACACCAATTGACGTCAAGTTTAACAGAATCATGTATTTCCAGAAATCTGAGTGAATTGGTTAAATGTATAATTTATGAATGTATGCGTTTCAGCCATGTAATATTAGAGTATGTTATTGTTATGGACTGTCTGTTGCTATAATGTGCAGGTTATATATATATATGAATTGATGAACATGCATAATTACATGACAACGATCAAGGTTAATTTGTATAAGATAGTACAATGATTTAAAAGAGAGCATGTTGATTGATGTTTAAATTACGGTAATAGATATATATGTCAGTAATCCCTATTCCATATGAAAATTGTGAGCTTTTCTCAATATTAAACCATGTTAGTTAGTTGAATTAATAGAGTTAATTTCATGAAAATAGTTTCAGAAATCAAAAATTATGAAATTTGGCATGTACATTGTAATTCCTGATTTCGAATTTTTGTTAAAATTTCAGAATTTTTAGACATGTGTACATTCTGTTATGAATTTCTGAACAATATTACACATAGAATTGAATAATATGAATGTAAATGCAAGAATGAATATTAGTATCATGATAGGGATTTGTGGTACAGTAAATAGAATTTCAGAACTGAAAGTGTTGTACTTTGAAATATTGCATTAACACATGTAAAATAATATGAAATGAAATGTCATTGTAAATTATACATGTTAGTGTACGCATTATAACAATGATGCCAATAAGTCATTGCTATCTTAGAGATTCCTACAAGGAACTACACCGTAGATGCCCCAATGGTAATGGTTCACCTGCATGTAAATAAATGAATCCGTGGGCAACGGATTGAAATCCTAGAGGTAGACTTATTCTACTGGTCAAGGTGGGAAGGACTTTCCCGGTTTTGCTCAAATACTATGACTTCATCACCGCATTGCCTAAGTGATAAGTGAATGTTAAATGACTACTGATCTCTAATTTAGTGTGGGCTATGTCTTGGCAACTATATGAAAATGATTACAAGCTACAAGTTACATGTCTACATACTACATGTTACATGCTACAAGTTACATGTCTACCTGTTCTACATGCTACATACTACATGTTATATGCTTACATTCCTACATGTGAACTTATTCAAAGGATTTCATGTTACATGTCAATGTTTTAATATTACTACATGAAAATTGTTATGTAAAAGAATGACATCGAATAGATTCATGAATAAGTGATTCCATGTTATATACAAAACATGTTTTATTTATAATAGTTAGAATCACTATGAAATGAATGATTCCTAATAGACTTAGAACTGTAGTAAGAAAAAGTATATGATATCAATGAACGGAATGCTAATGTACTACCATGTTTTAAACCTAATATACTGCTAATATCTTGAACTGTCTTTCATGTGATTTGCTGGGTCATGTAGACTCATACTTGCTTAACATTTCAGGAGAGCCAGAGGATACGGAGGAGTTAGTGCAAACTGACTCAGAGCGTGAGGACGTGGAGACTTAGCTTGTCATAGAGAGTTTTAGAGTGACTCTTGTATGTGAGGATCTTATGTAATTTCTTTTATGAAGATGATCATTGAAATGTAATAAATTTTGGACTATTGCTACCTTTTTATGCATTAGATTTTCATTTGAATAAATGTTGATTGCAAGTGTTTAATTCCATATTCTGTCAATTATCATTGGAATTGAATAGTTATTTGTGTATATTTCAACTTGTATTGAAATTGTTGGATTCAGTCCACTGTAATACCTATTAGATCCAATGTGAGTTGGTGTAACTGTACTGGGTCTAAGAGGGGCGTTACAGAGATTGGTATCAGAGCGATCCAGGTTGAACATGTACATAAATAGAATATCAGTATTGTATTCATATTTCAAGTCTACATAAAGAATTAGTCCAAGTTATGTAGAATGATAGGTTATTAAATAGGATGCTTATTTTGCAGACTATGGCGACTCGTGGACGTAGAGGAGCTGGCCCGACTCGAGGTGAAGAGTCAGCAGGTGATCAGCAGGCTCCAGCACAACAGGCTCAGGACCAGGCGGGTGTACCTTTGCCACCCACTACCACCTGTAGACTACGGAGCATTGATGCAAGGATTGGTGCATGCGATGCAGACACAGGCTCAGACTACAGCAGCATTCCAGGCGCAGGTGCAGGTTCAGGTCGGTAGCTGCAAGAATTATTCAAGGTGTTAACTAGAAGAATTGTTATCTAAGAGATGTTTTGGATTGTAGGCACGAGCACCTGCTCAGGAGGCAGTTTTTGGAGGAGTGCCTATGATGGAAAGATTCAGGAGGATGACCCCGCCTTTCTTTAAGGGAGAGAGTGATCCCATTCTTGCGGAGAGTTGGCTTAGAGAGACGGAGAAGATCTTTCGTGCCCTTCGTTGTGCGGAAGAGGAGAGAGTGACCTTAGCTACTTATATGCTACAGGTAAAGATAGATTTTAAGGAGCTTATGGGTATTGTTTGGAATATATTTAGATGTACTTACCTTCTTTTGCAGGAGCGTGCCGACGTGTGGTGGTCCTCTGTACTACGCACACAGTTTGAAGATGGTGCTATGGAGGTTGCATGGACTGAATTCGTCTGCTTGTTCAAGGCGAAGTATATTCCAGAGCACGTGCAGGACCGCATGGAGCAGGAGTTTTTGACGTTGACCCAGGGATCGATGAGTGTACTTGAGTATGAGGCAAGATTTGCGGAGCTGTCCAAGTATGCGCCTCACATTGTGGCTGATGAGTGGAGGAAGGTAAAGAAATTTATCATGGGGTTGAAGCCATCCCTGAGGACGAGACTAGTGGCATTAGGACATCGTTCATGGACGAGGCTTTGTCAGCAGCTTGTATGCAGGAGGCAGAGATGGAGGTTACCTTGAAGAGAAGAGAGCTTCTTTGAAAAGGCCATCATCAGCTTTCCAGCGGCAGGATAAGAGGAAGAAGACCCTAGCTTTTCAGCAGAGAGCAGTGGTTCCAGTGAGAGCAGCGACACCGACTCCAGGCGGAAGTATGATTGCAGAAAAGCCAGTGTGTACCCAGTGCGGGAAGCGTCATGGAGGCGAGGTGTGTTGGGTGACTTCCGGGAGATGCTTGAGATGTGGTGACAAGAACCACAAGATCAGAGACTGTCCGAAGATGGCGCAGCAGACCGCAGCGGCAGCAGCACCAGCAGTAGTGAGACCGGCACCGAGAGCAATAGGGAGACCGAGGGCTCCGGCTCGAGTGTTCGCCTTGGCTAGAGACGAGGCAGAGTTGGCAGAGCATGTCACCGAAGGTACAATTTTAATTATTTGAATGCATGCTATAGTCTTGTTTGATACCGGTGCCACGCATAGTTTTGTTTCTGAGGGATTTGCCAAGGTCTTGATAAAGGAGAATGGTCTAGTTCCGAAAAAGTTGAGTTCCTTGTCTGTGCATACTCCAGCAGGAACTATCTTGACCGAGCAGTGTTTTTCGTCGCTTTCTGTGTGCATTGAGGAGCAAGTTTTGCCTGGTAATTTCTATTTGCTGAAGATGAAGGATTATGATGCTATCTTGGGCTTTGATTGGCTCGAGGAGCATTATGCTCTGATGGATTGTCGACGGAAGCTTATTGTTTTCCGGATTCCTGGAAAGAGGAGTTTGTTCACCCTTTGCCCAAGGTCATGTCGGGTAAGTTTGTAATTACAGCTTTGAAGGCGACTCGGATGTTAAGCAAGGGTTGCTCTGGTTTTCTGGCTAGTGTGGTTGTGACCGAGGATTCAAAGAAGGTTCTATCTGTCGAGAATATTGAGGTGGTTAGAGATTTCAGTGATGTCTTTCCTGAAGATTTGTTGGGTTTGCCACCTGCAAGGGAGTTAGAGTTTGGCATTGAGCTCGTACCCGGCACAACACTTATTTCCATTGCACCTTATCGCATGGCGCCAGCGGAATTGGCAGAGTTGAGGAAGCAGCTACAGGAATTACTTGATAAGGGCTTCATCCGGCCGAGCATTTCGCAATGGGGAGCACCTGTTCTTTTTGTGAAGAAGAAGGATGGATCGATGAGGTTGTGCATAGATTATCGTAAGCTCAACCAGGTAACTGTTAAGAACAAGTACCCTTTACCTCGTATTGATGACTTGTTTGATCAGTTGCGAGGAGCCTCGGTATTCTCTAAGATTGATCTTTGTTCTGGCTATCATCAACTCCGAATTAAGCCGGAGGATTCTGCTAAGACGGCTTTTAGGACAAGATATGGCCATTATGAGTTCCTTGTCTTACCCTTTGGTTTGACAAATGCTCCAGCAGTTTTTATGGATTTGATGAATAGAGTTTTTCAGCAGTATCTGGATTCTTTTGTGGTAGTCTTCATTGATGATGTGTTAATCTATTCGCCCGATGAAGAGACTCATAGTGAGCATCTGAAGATTGTGTTGGGTGTCCTGAGGGAGCACAAGCTGTATGCTAAACTCAGCAAGTGCAACTTTGGATGAAAGAAGTCCATTTCTTGGGTCATGTTACATCGGAGAAGAAGGTGTGTCTGTAGATCCAGCTAAGGTGGAAGCTGTTCTTGATTGGGAAACACCGAGATCTTTAGCTGACATCAGGAGTTTTCTCGACTTGGCTGGCTACTATAGGAGATTCATCGAAGGGTTTTCTTCTATTGCGGCGACTTTGACGAGGTTGACAAGGAAAGGAGTCAAGTTTGAGTGGTCAGAGGCTTGTGAAAAGGCGTTCCAGGAATTAAAGGCTCGTTGAACTCAACGCCAGTGCTTGTTTTGCCAATGATGTAGATTCTTCTCTATCTACACTGATGCTTCGAAGATGGGATTGGTTGTGTTCTGATGCAGGGTGGCCGAGTTGTGGCGTATGCTTCTAGGCAACTTAAGGAGCATGAGCGCAACTACCCGACCCATGACTTGGAGTTAGCAGTTGTGGTCTATGCTTTGAAAATTTGGAGGCACTATCTATATGGAGTTAGATTTGAGCTTTCTCAGACCACAGAGTCTCAAATACTTGTTCTCGCAGAAGGAGTTGAATTGAGGTAGCGGAGGTGGATAGAATTCATGAAAGACTATGATTTTGAACTATCTTACCATCCAGGGAAGGCCAATGTAGTGGCAGATGCGTTGAGTAGGAAAAGACAGATGATGAGGCAAGACTGGAAGATGCTTGATGACGCTTCAAGTTCTTGGCTGTTCTAGAACCTCAATTGTGTAACTTGTTCTTGGCGCAGTTGTCTTTGAGATCTTCTATTCTTGATCGGGTCATTGCGTTGCAGAAAGATGATCTGTTGTTGCAGGAGTTGGTAGGAAAGAGCGGAATTACCAGAGATGAAGATGATGTGATTCATTTGAATCTTAGGGTTTGTGTCCCTAATAATGTTGATCTGAGAAGGAATTTTGGAGGAGGCACATAGATCTCAGTTCTCTATGCACCCAGGCAGCAAGAAGATGTACAAGGATCTGAAGCGTTCTTTCTGTGGTCTGGCATGAAGCGATGTGGCTGATGTTGTGGCGAAGTGTCTGATTTGTCAGCAAGTGAAGGCAGAGCGTCAGGGACCTTCAGGTTTGATGCAGAGGTTAGATATTCCTCAGTGGAAGTGGGAGCAAGTGACCATGGACTTTGTATCCGGATTGCCTAGATCGGCTAGAGGAAATGATTCCATTTGGGTGATTGTTGATAGATTTTCGAAGAGTGCTCATTTCCTTGCCATGAAGAAGAAGTAGTCCGTTGAGAGCTTGGCCAGACTGTATATTAATAGTATTGTAAAGCTGCATGGGATTCCGAAGTCGATTATCTCAGATCGTGATCCGAGATTCACTTCCAGGTTTTGGCAGAGTTTGCAGCAGGCTTTTGGCAGTCAATTGAAGTTGAGTTTGGCATTTCATCCGCAAATGGATGGACAGTCTAAGAGGACTATTCAGACGTTGGAAGATATGCTTCGAGCTTGTGTTTTAGAATGGAAAGGTGATTGGGAGCGCCATCTATCTCTTGTGGAATTTGCTTATAATAACAGTTTCCATTCGAGCATAGGTATGGCACCTTTTGAAGCTTTGTACGGGAGACCCTGTAGATCCCCATTGTGTTGGGAGGAGTCAGGAGATCGACATCTGGTTCGACCTGAAGTAGTGCAAGAGACTTCAGCAAAGATTCAGACGATTGTGCAGAGAATAAAGGCGGCTCAGGATCGTCAAAAGAGTTATGCAGATCCAAGAAGAAAGAATTTAGCATTCGAGGTTGGAGACCATGTTTTCCTTAAGGTTTCGCCAACCAGAGGTGTAGTAAGATTCGGGAAGAGGGGTAAGCTGAACCCGAGATTCATTGGACGCTTTGAAATTCTGAAGAAGATCGGGAATGTGGCATACCAGTTAGCTTTGCCACCATCTTTAGCAGCGGTGCATCCAGTATTTATGTATCCATGTTGAGGCAGTATGTTAGAGATCCAGCTCATGTGATCAGTTATGAGCCGATTCAGTTGCAGCCAGATTTGTCTTATTCTGAGCAACCTGTGGAGATTCTGGACAGGAAAGTGCAAGAATTAAGATCAAAGTCCATTCCATTCGTGAAGATTCTATGGAGGAACTTCTCACGTGAAGAGGCAACGTGGGAGCTTGAAGAAAGAATGAAGAAGCTTTATCCGTCCTTGTTTAGTGAGTAACTTAACTCAATCTTCGAGGACGAAGATTATTTTAAGGGAGAGAGGATGTAGTACCCTAGAATTTCCTTGAATTTATTCTGTACATTGTGTGTTTATTTCTGCATAATTTGAATGCTGTTCTGTGTAGAACTAGGCGTCAAGATCGTTTGACGTTAAGGCTTGTAAGCGGCAACATCGTATGCCGTTTATAGGGTGTTAACGACAATAGGTATTGACGTTTAATATTTTTCTGAATTATTTAATTTTGGGTAAGACTATCAACGACATCATCGATGGATGTTTATATTGGGGAAGATGGCAACCTATGTTGACGTTAAACTGACTTGCCTGTTTTTGAGCTTTCCGTTCCGGATTAAGGAGATCGGCCATTTCGGGAAGGTTTTAATGAGCTGATCCGATGCATTTAGATCCGAGGGTCAAGATTGGTTTGGCCTTTGCTTGGGAGGTCTTTAAAAGACCAGATCTCGTAGATAGAAGAGGTTTGCTCTGGTTCTGGAGGAGAGAAAGAGGGCCGAGGAAAGGAGATTTGCAGAGCGATTTGGTGCTGGTTCGTGCGGTTCAGAGGCTTCTACACGAGGAGATACATAGGACTTCGTGCCCAAAAGCTCTTCCAGGCGGAGGGACTTCATCGGAGGAGGTTTTGGAACGCTTGAAGAGGAGGGAAGAACTGTCTCCCTGGCGAGACGGGCTTCTTCGAGCTCGGATTCGACGCTCCATCAGGAGGGATTAAGGCAAGTTGCATGGGGGACTAGTTTAGGATATGTTATATTACGTATCTAACATTTTTTGTATTTTTAAAAATGAAACAAACCTACGGGAAGGGTTAGAAACGCCATTATTTCATGCAGGTTTTCTGTGTTTCTGTGTCTTAGAACTAGACGTCCAGGGGTATTGCCGTCTATATAATGTAAACGGCAATATCGACTGCCGTTTAGTTCATCCGAATTATTTGTATTTTCTGTCCTTATTATATGTAAACGGCGCTATGTGCCGCCGTTGTTTGTGTTAACGGCGCTATGTGCCGCCGTCTAAATACTTAACGACAACATATGTGGACGTCGACCATAGTAAACGTCACCAATGACGTCAAGTTTAACAGAATCATGTATTTCCAGAAATCTGAGTGAATTGGTTTAAATGTATAATTTATGAATGTATGCGTTTCAGCCATGTAATATTAGAGTATGTTATTGTTATGGACTATCTGTGCTATAATGTGCAGGTTATATATATATGAATTGATGAACAGCATAATTACAGGACAACAATAAAGGTTAATTGTATAAGATAAGTACAATGATTTAAAAGAGAGCATGTTGATTGATGTTTAAATTACTGCAATAGATATAATATGTCAGTAATCCCTGTTCCATATGAAAATTGTGAGCTTTTCTCAATATTAAACCATGTTAGTTAGTTTAATTAATAGAGTTAATTTCATGAAAATAGTTGCAGAAATCAGAAAATTATGAAATTTTGGCATGTACATTGTAATTCCTGATTTGAATTTCTATTAAATTTCAGAATTTTTAGACATGTGTACATTCTGTTATGAATTTCTGAACAATTATACACATAGAATTGAATAAATATGAATGTAAATGCAAGAATGAATATTAGTATCATGATAGGGATCTGTGGTACAGTAAATAGAATTTCAGAACTGAAAGTGTTGTACTTTGAAATATTGCATTAACACATGTTAAAATAATATGAAATGAAATGTCATTGTAGATTATACATGTTAGTGTACGCATTATAACAATGATGCCAATAAGACATTGCTATCTTAGAGATTCCTACAAGGAATTACACGTAGATGCCCCTATGGTAATGGTTCACCTACATGTAAATAAATGAATCCGTGGGCAACGGATTGAAATCCTAGAGGTAGGCTTGTTCTACTAGTCAAGGTGGGAAGGACTTTCCCCGGTTTTGCGCAAATACTATGACTTCATCACCGCATTGCCTAGGTGATAAGTGAATGTTAAATGACTACTGATCTCTAATTTAGTGTGGGCTATGTCTTGACAACTATATGAAAATGATTACAAGCTACAAGTTACATGTCTACATGCTACAAGTTACATGTCTACTGTTCTACATGCTACATACTACATGTTATATGCTTACATTCCTACATGTGAACTTGTTCAAAGGATTTCATGTTACATGTCAATGTTTTAATATTACTACATGAAAATTGTTATGTAAAAGAAAAGTGCATGTATAAGTGAGAAATTGATACATGAGAATTGTTGTAGGTCACATGACATCGAATAGATTCCATGAATAAGTGATTCCATGTTATATACAAAACATGTTTTATTCATAATATTAGAATCACTATGAAATGAATGATTGCTAATAGACTTAGAACTGTAGTAAGAAAAAGTATATGATATCAATGAACGGAATGCTAATGTACTACCATGTTTTAAACCTAATATACTGCTAATATCTTGAACTGTCTTTCATGTGATTTGCTGGGTCTTGTAGACTCATACTTGCCTAACATTTCAGGAGAGCTAGAGGATACGGAGGAGTTAGTGCAAACTGACTCAGAGCGTGAGGACGTGGAGACTAGCTTGTCATAGAGAGTTTTAGAGTGACTCTTGTATGTGAGGATCTTATGTAATTTCTTTTATGAAGATGATCATTGAAATGTAATAAATTTTGGACTATTGCTACCTTTTATGCATTAGATTTCATTTGAATAAATGCTGATTGCAAGTGTTTAATTCCATATTCTGTCAATTATCATTGGAATTGAATAGTTATTTGTGATATTTCAACCTGTATGAAATTGTTGGATTCAGTCCACGTAATATCTCTATTATCCAATGTGAGTTGGTGTAACGTACTGGGTCTAAGAGGGGCGTTACAGTCTCAGATCACGAATCGGCAGTAGAACCCCCAGTCTTGTGGGCAGCAAACCAAAACTATTCAAAATCTAGGCGACCCACAAAATGGGGCAAAAATGGGCTAAAACTAGGCTTAGTGGGCTGCTAGGCTTGAGTGCTATGCTTTGGGCATGAGTATTGATACTGAACCCACTTGTTAGCAAAGGGGCATGTCCCCAAAACGTGATATGCACATGAAGGCTGCTGTTTAGGCAGTAAGAAAAGCATCTCTATGCAAGAGCAAACAACAGGAGAAATATAATCCAAATGGGTGATTAAGCAAGGCCCCAATAAGCTACAATCATGGAGCAATGCAAGAAACACATGGGGGAAGGGAAGCCTCACGGTTCCCAAACCTCATGTATTGAGGCATGGGACTTGTGTGGTCTCCATGTGAGGTGTATGGAAATCTAGCCTTGATACCCAAAGGTTGTAGGTTATCCTGAATATGAGAATTATGTGTTAGGCGATGGTGAGATTTGGTAGAAGCAATATGGACTAGACTTAGAACCTCCCATTGGTAAATGTTTATAAGATTTGTAAGTTGGAAGTAAAAAGCAAAAGATAAACTAAAATTCTAGGTAATTTATTCTAAAGGAACTTAGACGAATGACAACTGAGGAACAACCCACAACACTTATGGACGAACTGAGGTCAGTTCGGAAGATAACCAAGGCATTACGATGAGTTTCCCAACTGCTGGAGAATGCTTTGGGATCTACTAAGAAGTACTTCAAACATATAGCTAGAAAGAAGCAGACTAACAATAGTAATAGACCCTGAAAGAAGAAGCCCAAGACGAAGAAGCGTAAACAATTAGCTCATGTACCTAAAGGAAAGTGTTGCCACTGTGGATGAATGGGACACAAGATTACAGAATGTTGGAGGAAGAGTGGAGCTTTCCTGCATTGTGGAAAAATAGATCGTAGGATCTGTCATTGCCCTCTAATGAAGGGAAAAGGAAACCTCAAAGAAGAACCAAATGGTCTTGAGCAGTTAGATCATTTTGATTTCTGTAGTTGTAATTTTATGAGGGGAAACATGTAAATCGTGATACTTTTGAGAAACCTTGTTAAAACCATTATCTTCTGTGAAATTGAGTAGTATTTTGATGAAGGATTTGTGCAGGTATGTATGCCCCTCCAAGAAGTATCTTACCATGGAAAAGGAGATCTTGCTGGTCTAAATTTTAAGTGGGGGAGAATTGAGGATCATTTAAGTGATCACAACATATTAGATCATATGAATTTGGGGACCAAATTCTTTTAATTGATGGGAGTGTAACAACCCAGATTTTTAAATCCCAAATAAATGGGGATAAATCAGTGGGCAAGATTGAGTAAGTTCTCAATCGGGATAACTAAAGTAAAGAAGTCAACAAAGGGAGTCTTGGGATGCGTGGAAAATTCGTAAGAGGAAATCACTAGTACTCCCTATTGGTTACAGCTCACCAGCCCTTCGACCGGTCGAAATATGACATTGTTAGTCGAAGTGGAACTTCGTATATAGCGAGTAGTAAAAGCTCATATATGTCGAAATATGACGTTGTCAGCCGAAGTGAAGCTTCGTATATGATGAAGTAAGACTTAATATATGTCAAAATATGACATTGTCAGTCGAAGTGAAACTTCGTATATGACGAAGTAAAACTTCATATATGTTGAAATATAACGCTGTCAGCTGAAGTGGAACTTCGGATATGACGAAGTGGAGCTTCGTATATGTTGAAATATAACGTAGTCAGCCAAAGCTGAACTTCAGATATGACGGAGTGAAACTTTGTATATGATGAAGTAAAACTTCATATAAACCAGAAGGAAATGTTATCGGTAGAAGCGTGACTTCGTATATGATGAAGTTAGCTTCAACTAATCACGTGGAAAATGTGCATGACGAAGTGAGCAATCAATGTATTTCTTCGGTAATCGATGTTGGTCCACAATCAATGTTGGTCCGCAATCTATGTTTAAGTAGCAATCGATGCTGGTCCACAATCGATGTTTAAGGACAATCGATGTGGGTCCACAATCGATGTTTTCTTCAATATCGATGTTCAAAAGAGCAATCAAGTTTTCTTCAGTAATTGATGTTGATCCACAATAGATGTTGGTCTGCAATTGATGTTTAAGTAGTAATCGATGTTGGTCCGCAATCGATGTTTAAGGACAATCGATATGGGTTTGCAATCAATGTTTTCTTCAGTAATCGATGATAAAAAAAACAAACGATGTTTCCTTCAATCAATACCTCTATGCAATTGGTTCCCATCAATCGATTGCCTCCTATTACAATCGATTCCCTTGTTTCAATCAATTATCTGGGTATTCAACCATCGATTGCCTTGTTATATAGCAATGGATATGGCTCTTGAACACAACGCGATGGAGGCCTTGTCCCCCCATCCTAATAGGACTATCTGGAGACTTAAATATGGGAAAGATTTGGATAGTTTGTGCTTAAAACTGACCCTTAGGCACATCACATTTGGAGTTGACCAAAAAAGGCATGGCCCAGGCATGGTGACTCTATCCTTTTCCATATTAAGACAAGGATAAGTATGACAAGGGTATGGCTAGAAGTATGACATATTTTGATTGCCTGTCCTTCTTGCAGACCAAGTGAATGTTAGGTATGGCAGGATATGGTTTGGGCATGGCCTATGTATGGCCATATTGGACTTTCTGTCCCCTTTTGTCCCTTCTGTAGGATAAAGAAAGGATCCTAAATGAGACCAAAGACCCCCTAAATAAGCTACATGGCCCTTCTTGGCCAAACTTTATGTCTTTCCTCAAGGGAAATCTAGGAGATTGAGAGCCCCTTCTACCCTTTCTTAAAAGCAACTATGAAGAAGTTTGAAAGCTTAACACAATGGGGAACTTCAGAGCTTGAGAGATGATCCTAAAGCTTGGGGCTTGAAGCTTGGAGAACTTGGAAGTTCTTCATCCTTGGACCACTGTCTCGACCTGTTGGAGCTAGACTTCACGGAGTTCTTCTCTCTTTAAGCCTTGCATCAAAATTATAGGAGTGGATTTGAAAGAGAAACCTAGAAGGTAGGTTTTCTCGGGCACAAATTAAAAATGCTTGTTCTTGTTCAAAGTGTTCCTGGATTTTTCTATGTTATGAGCCTAGTGGAACACCTATGATTTTCCTAAATGTCTAATCAGTAGAGGGTTAGGATTTCTTGAACCTCACCCCCACGCAAGACTTACCTTGTTTCTGCCAGTTCCTGAGGAACCTGACCCTTGTATCTAGGAAACCTGGCCAATTTTCCTTGACCATCCCAGATAGGAACCCCTCTGATTTGTCCATGTCACCATGCACTTTTGGAACCATTAGACTGGAAATGCACAATTCAAGATTGATCATATGCTGGTTCCATCAACCTCCTTGTTGGAATCCTTGTCTAAGTCTCTTGTCAACTTCGACTCTTTTTTCTTGTTAAGCTTCAAATGGGTCTTCTGGCCACCTAGACTGTTCCTTCTTGTATACTT
The DNA here is from genome assembly GCA_014218235.1 of Colocasia esculenta. NCBI lineage: Eukaryota > Viridiplantae > Streptophyta > Magnoliopsida > Alismatales > Araceae > Colocasia > Colocasia esculenta. Next base: position 22,462,892 of record CM024758.1, read on the forward strand.
CGATTGTCACTTGATTGGTCCTTCTGGCCACTATGATCTATCCTATAGGAGAGCAACCAGTATGACAGTAACCTGAAATACCTTGTACATATTAACAGTGGTAAGAATGTGAAGATTATTCTATTGGCTCCTAATTTGCTTTGATTCTATTCCCTTGTGATTAACTGAAACTCCACCTTTGAATCTGCTTGCCTTGAATCCGAAATCAAAAGAAATGTATAGGAACCCCTTTGAGCTTACCGCATTACTTAATCCAACATGACTATTTGATTTATACTCTTGAAGTTCCTTGATCAGAGCTTATGTTTTGGCCTCTATGACTTCCTATACTTGTGTCCTTCTTGACTCTAAATGGTCATATGTTCTTAAATTCAGCACTATTGTTGGGATGATATCCCTGATCAAATGCATGTGCAATGGGGCGTGATCCGGTCTTGGGGAGGAGCACCCCCAACGTACTTATTAACTTGGGGAGTATGGATCAACAAATTTGAGCGATACTTGGCATTGGCATCTACATGTATGCAAGATTGGAAAGTGCCTTTTTGTTATATGATATGAATGAAGCACAATGTGCTATTTGATATGATATGTTGATTTGTTCGTTTGACTTGATAAGTTTGATTCGTTTGAAATGACCAATATATGTTCTTGTCACATGTTTAATTGGATCATAGTTGACTATTATATTATTCTCATGACTTGAAACTAGCATGATTTGCTTGAATTCTGTAACTCTTATGTTTGTAATCATGCTTCCTGTTGCTTGATGTCCTCTTGCTATCCTTGAATTTCAGCCTGTTAAAATGTAATTAAGTATACTTGCCCGCACCATGAGATATAAATCCTACTGGGCTAGTTTGCTCATAACCTATTAACATTTCATGTAAATTTTGAAGCATGTTTAGCATGTAACCGCCCCATAGTGTGGAGAGCCATGAAGCACTTTGGAGGCATTTTAAATTCCGAATTTTTAATGTGAGTGATTCATGTATCATGTTTGTAAACCACTATGGTCGGATATGTTAGGAGTGTTCTTTTGGAAATTAGTGTTTTTACAAATAGTTGATGATTTGTCCAAGTGTGAAACACAGACGTGAGGATCATATATCAATCATATTGTGTTTTATGTGTTTGGATTATATAATTATTATAGAGAACTTGATTGCAATGGGATTTGTCAATTTCAGAAATTCTAAGCAGATCTCGTTATGGAAGAACCTTGTTTTTAGAGAAATTGTTTTGTGGGCCCTAATTAAGTGGTTAAGGCTCAGCCCCTTTAATCCTCTCATTTCCTTTTGATTTGAGTGTCACGACCCGATGTGTCTTAAGGTGTTTGGTCAAGGTTTATGATGATGAATTTCATTTCGGATGAATTTTGAATTTCCACTGCAATTATGACATATGATTTTTGGGGGCGTGACACTCCCGTCCTACTGGTTTGCCTGTGTGGCTCATGGCGTAGTCAGTTTTTGTTGTCGTGTTGGACTGGTGTTTCTGTGCTAGTCTTGTCATTTCCTTTACTTTATGTGAGTTATGTTAGTTAGTGTGGTTATATTTAATGGCAGCTTTAGTACATTTATTATTAGCACGTTTTATTTCAGTAGTTCTTCGATAAATGATGCCAGTGAGACCCTTCGTGGTTATGGTCGCGTTTCCCTTTTCAGTTTCCAATTGTCATTTTTTGGGAGGTCCCTGCTGAGCCTGTGACTTTTGAGGCTCACTCCCCTACAGTTCTTTTCAAGTGTTAGTTGTGTGTTTGGGCTTGCAGTGGCATTGTGGTAGACTTGTACCACCAGCAGTTGAGTTTTAGTTGTTGTTGTGTGAGCTTTGATCCCTCGGGGTATGCCCCAGGTAGTTGTCCTTTCTCTTGGACATGTAGTAATGTATTGGGACAATGTAATTTGTTGTGAATGAGTATGAGTACATGTACTTTCTTGTATCTTATACTCTTGTGGTAGTCTTTTATATTCTCATTGGACACGTGTGTGAACTATCCCTGGTGAGACTTTGGTATATTCACGTGAGGCGGATCTGGATATGGAACCTTATTGGGCATAAATATCAAGGATCGCTACAATAGGACCTGTAAGCATTGCAGGGAAACCAAGCAAGATCTTGCTCAAGACTCAATGGATATCCCAACGATCATCTTTTCAAGAGCAAGATAAAAAGGAAGCTTTTTGTTCTAGAGATGTTGCCCTGTTGACAAGCCCAGAGGGGGGTGAATGGGTTTTATAATTCAATCTAGGAGATACCTGTAACCAAAAACAATCACACAAACGATCTTCGAACTACGTAGTTACTTGTTAGTTTAAATAACAATTACGCAATGAAGACAATCACACAACACAAGGATATCCTGGTTCGGACTTCCTTTTCTTAGGAGTCCTACGTCCAGTCCCTGAGCAACAACTCAAGATTGCACTAACTAGGGTACAGTCCCCCTAAGACGCTACGAACACCCAGCTCAGCTGGTCTTCCTTCACACACGAAGGGAACAACACCCTGGATGCCACCAGGTCTTTCTTTACAACCAAAGGGAGCAACACCCTGGATACCACCAGGTCTTCCTTCACACCGAAGGGAACACACAGAGAAGAATGAAAAAGACTTTCACGCCCTAGATCCAGCTTTTGATAAGAGAGGATCTGAAGCAACTAGAACTGAGAGCGAAGAGATTAAGAACTATTCACACTCTCAGAACTGAACAAGCTCTCTCAAGATTTTCACAAGAACTAGCGGAGAGCAAGAGAGCAAAAGAGCAAAAAACGGAGTGAAGGATCTTGCTCTTGATTTTCTTCAGAAGATTTAAAAATGGTCTCTAGATCATGTCTGCCTTCTATTCTTCTGTCTTGTATATATATCTTCAATTTGAAATCTAGTCGTTGAAAAGATCGTTGTCTCTCTCTTGAGAGTAGCCGTTAGACTGAATGACATCTGGAGTCTCGGAAGCTTCCTGTCACAGTCTTTTGATCACTTGAGCACGCAAAGAGATGAGATCTTCACAGAGATCTGTGCTTCTATTGTCTAACGTTGTACAATGAAGCTACATCAAAGGTCTGCACAGATGTCAAGCTCAAACAGCAGACAGATAGGCTGTCTCTGATATCAGTCAACGTCAGTAGCAATAGTCAAGAAAATAGTAATACCAACTGGCTTAAGTCTAAAGGACGTTATCAGAATAAGCACGATAAAGGAAGATATAGTATGCATGCATGCAGAGATACGTTCAGATCTCATAAATGCAAAAGCGTCAGAGAGATGTCTACGTGGATTTGATGGTCAAATGCTTTAAGATGAATAAGATATCAAAAATATGAAGTTGAAGACTATATGACTTATGAAATCGTTATAAGTTATAGCAAATCGTTCTATAACAGAGGATATAAGAAATCGTTATGAATTATGGGAAGTCATTTTGATTCTAAAGAAATCGATGTGAAACACTTAACAAATCGTTACACAAAGCAAGTCGTTATGATCCTAAAGAAATCGTTGTGAGTCATGACCACTTATCAAGTCGTTATGAACTATAAAGAATCGTTGCGGCTAGCAAGTCGTTACGAGTTTCAAAGAAATCGTTACGAGAACTAAAGAAGTCGTTGCGGCTATCAAGTCGTTACGAGTATTAAATAAATCGTTACGAGAACTAAAGAAATCGTTGCGGCTATCAAGTCGTTACGAACTTCAAAGAAATCGTTGGATAACTTATGAAGTCGTTACAACAAGCAAGTCGTTGCAAGTTCTAAAGAAATCGTTATGATAACTTATGAAGTCGTTACAACAAGTAAGTCGTTGCGAGTTCTAACGAAATCGTTATGATAACTTATGAAGTCGTTACAACAAGCAAGTCGTTGCGAGTTCTAAAGAAATCGTTTATAACTTATGAAGTCGTACAACAAGCAAGTCGTTGCGAGTTCTAAAGAAATCGTTATGATAACTTATGAAGTCGTTACAACAAGCAAGTCGTTGCGAGTTCTAAAGAAATCGTTATGATCACTTATGAAGTCGTTACAACAAGTAAGTCGTTGTGACATCGACTTGATTGAAACGACATGACTTTTCAATCTTATAAGAGAATCGTTTGAACTTTAACAGAAATCGATATGGAGTTAGAGAAATCTCATGTTGAAAAGATTAAAGCTTCAGAGTAGTAATGCATACTTTATTGGCTTGTTTGACTTCGGTAATTTCCTGTACTTAAGACTTATGAGATATTCAGCAGAATAATTGATAAATTCTTGTTTGGTTTTGTTAATCATCAAAATATGTATATATTACAATAATTAAAATTGCATGGGGACAGACTGATCATCAGAAGATACATATGCATGAACCTTGTGAACTATCCTTAAGGCCAACCAACAATCTTTAGCAAGAGAGTCCAAAAGCACGCAAAATCAAAAAGTAGTGTGACTCTTCCACGACAACGTTTGAAGAAAACCCAAGAGCTAGCGCTCAAGAGCCTTTCTTCTCTTCGAATTCTTCTTGAGAGAAAGAAAGTTGTATTCTGAGAGTCATTATCTCCCTCTCTTAGATCAATGTCGGATCAAGCAATTACTTTAAGCTTGGTCTAGGGGCATTTGATTTATTACTCATTTGTAAGGGATGTTCCTCTTCCTGTAGGAAGAGAAGGCTTGTGAATACAAGTGGTTTCTTTCCCTTTTCGTAGAAGGGAAGACTTGTGAATCAGGGTGTCTTGTGCCTCTTCAAAGGCGAGAGAAGACCAGCTGGGGCTGGGTGTATTTCATCATAAAGGGGGACTGTACCCATAGGTAGTGAATCCCAAGTTGTTGCACTACAAGAAAATTGGGCTTTGCTTATGTCAAAACACCATAAGTAGAGACCCAAAAATCGTAAGCATAGCCTTCGCTTATGGTGTTGCCCTACGATAGGGTTTGGTCGGCAAAGGTCCAACGGCAAAGGACTATGGCTACGACATTTTAAACACCGTAGGTAGAGAACTTTACCCACGGTGTTTGTAGTCATAAGTAACACCATAAGGATATCCTCTTTCCCCTACGGCTATGTAAACCATAGTCATGTTTTTGGTAAGGATAGCCTCACTTATGGTTGCATTCACCCTTATGGCTACGTAAACCATAGGCATGTTTCCCTACGACCACGCACACCATAAACATCTTTTTTAGTTAAAAAAAAAAGTAATGTATTCAAATGGAACCATATTGACCAACATTTGGAGATCCACATTACCTACATTTGGAGATCCACATCACATACATTTTGATCCACATTTACATACATTGGGATCAACATTACATACATTTAGATTCACATTCACATACATTTGGATCCATAATCACATTTACATTTGGATCAACATATACACATCCACATTTGGATCCACACATTCACATCCACATCCATATTTGTATCCACTATCACAGAACATTTGGATCCACATTCACATTGACATCCACACACACATTCACACCCACTCATTCACAATACACAACACATTAAAAATATAAAACACATTAAAGTTAACAAACAATAATAATGGTGAAAGTAAATTATCACATCAAACATTAAATCCATCAAATTGTTCACATTCACATACTGGTGCTAAAGATCTGTTCAGAAGAGGATGTAAAGTGTTAACCCATTAAATTGTTCACATGTGATGGGAGGAGATTCGTGATTTGTCCAAATCAATTACACACCAGGGAGGGCATCAATCAACTTGCTTTTTCCTTGGACCAACACAGGTTGCAGCAGACGAACTTGCATAAGGAAAGAAATTAACTGCAACACTATACTAAATGAGGTAAGAAAATTGAATTAAGGGACATTAAGTAGACATTGAGCAACAATATGCCTTCTGTGGTCAATAAGTGGTGTGAGGATATGTATAACAAATACTTCTCATTTCAAACCACACTATATGCTTAATAAAAAATGGGCCAAAGAAGATAATTTCTGAACATTAAATTGACCTCAAGATCTGCTCAGCTGGGCTAAGCCAACTACAGCAGCAGGCTCATGCTAAATCTTATTTTTTTCATTATAAGATGGAGGTGAAGGTGAAGATAAATTATCCCTTTTACATTACAAGAAACATTTATGTATGATGCTCATTCTTTATTGATACTTACCAGAAAGGGTGGAGGTGAAGATCAATTATCCTCAAGCTGAACCTATTACATGTAAAATATTTTAATAACATCAAAGTTAATAATTTGCAACATATAAATAAGAATGAGATAAATATAAATAAACTTACATATTCTCTGAACCATATTATGTGACTCCCAATAGCATCGTACATATTTTTTCTATCTGCTTCTTTAATAAACAAAGATGCACTAGGGTCATGGGCTATGAGTATAGAAACCTCATAGTATTCACCACCTAACTTCTTCCCCATGACCACATTATCGTTAAAATCAGATATTAGAATGCCATTAGTAACTACTTGTCTAGAGAAATTTTGGATCCAACCCTCCTCCCCACCAATGAATCCTATTAAAAATTTTGGATATAGATGCCAGATTTGTAATATCTCAAGGTATAAAATGATAAATAAGTAAGAAACGTTGAAAAAACTTAATGCAATTTTGGGTGGATGAAGATATTTGCTATTTTCGGATCTATCTAAGCCCTGACTGAAAATATACTAAAGGATAATATTATTGGTAAATGATATTGCTAATGATAAATAATAATGATATTGTTAAAGGATGCTACTAATGGTAAATGGTAAGAGTAAGGGGTATTACTAAAGGTAAGTATATTGGTAAAGAAAGAGGATAAGGATATGCCACTGTTCACACTAAACCTATAATTAAATAAGGGAAAAAGTATAAATGTAAATAGGAAGGGTATATCTACAATTATAAAAATGTAGGGTTAGCAAGCAAGTGTCATTTTTGTTGGGGACCCCGGTGAAATTTCTATAGACCCCCAGAGACACAATCAGAATCCTGGTCGAAGGTCATTTGGAGCTTGAACGACCGAATCAAGGGTGAGGAGTGGGTATATCTCTAATTTTCAAATTAAGGGTTAAAATATAATTGATAAAATACACGAGGGTTAAGTGAAATCATGTAAGAATATATCTCCAAGAAGAACCTGGAAGCCCCTGGAAGACCCTAGAAAAAGACACTTGCCCCACATCATGATCACCAAGGGTATGAGTGGCCAAGATGTTGCCACACCTGGGGGACACTTGTCACCCCTCATAGCCACTCCTAAGGGCACCCCTCTCTCTCCTCTCCCCTATAAACCCCCCGTCTTCCTCCCATTCCATCCATCCAAGTGAAGAGGCAGAGGTTATGCTAGGGCTTTGAGAGAGAGAAAAGAGAGAAGAGATAGATTGCCCATCCAAGAGTGTTCAGCCCATGGTTAGGCTTCTGTTGGTCCATTCTCATGGAGAGATGCTGTCAATTTGTTCGTCTGCGTCTTCTTCGTGCCATCCAGGAGTTCTGATGGTTTGTCGTTCCAATCTTCGTATCATCCTGGAACTCTATCGGATTGTCGTGTCGGTCTTCGTACTAACCCAAAACTGTACCAGAATTTAGTATGGACCTTCACTCTATCTCGGAGCTATGCCAGAATGTTGCCGGGTCGGTTTCTCGAAATCCCTCTCTATGTCGGGATGATGTCGATTTGATTTCTTGGAATTCCTCTCTATGTCGAAATGTTGCCGAATTGTTTAGTGAGGATCCTACCCCATGCCAGATGCTATCGAATTATTCATTGAGGATCCTTCCCCATGTCGGAATGCTGCCAGATTGTTTAGTGAGGATTTTTTCCCATGCCAAATGATGTCGGATTGTTCAGTGAGGATCCTTTCGTATGCCGACATGTTAGTTGTTTGATCCCACAGAATCCCTCTTTATGTGATATGTTGTTTGGAATCCCTCTCTATCTCTAGATTCTGTCTAATTGTCAAGTTGAAACCCTCTTATACTCCGGGACTCTGTTGGAGTGAAGTCTGCTTCTTTTGTCATTGAAAGTTCTAAAGCCTTTAGGTCTTCAAGTAGGTTCCTTCTAATCCTTTCTAAGTCATTTGTTGGTAGTTAATAATGTTAATGACCTTACTTTTGATATAATCCTTGTGTAACTCCGTCTGTGCTCCTTGTCGTGACCCGGTGTGCTTCGATGTGCTTCGTTAGTGATAACCTTTTACTAGATCCTTGTTAATTTCTGGATTAGTACTCTCAATAGTCTTAGTGAATATAAGATTAAATGTTAATAACCTTAGTTAGTACAACATTTAGTGAATTCCTAATGAAGTGTTCATGTGATGCATGATCATCATCTTTCGTGGCTTCCATTCCGATCGTAATTCCGTAATAATTTGTGTTGTTGTTGTTGATTCCATGATTTGATGTTAGCACCTTAATCATCTTTATCGTGATTAATTCTTAAAATAAATTTTTACTATATGTCTGGAAGCCACAATCAATGTTTAATAGAGCACTGGTTCAGAGTATCCTTAGATTTCCCATCATCGTGTTAACCTTATCTCCAGCTTATATGTCTCTATTACAATCTCAACTTAACCTCCTTTTCTGATGTAATTATTGTTGTATATTTATTTCCTTGAGATCCTTGTATATACTCTAAACCAACCCTTGAAGTTCTCAACCACATAAGTATCAGCAAGTGATTGAATAGGGTCGTGGACCCATAATGGAATTATGCTGGTTAGGAGGCTTGGTCTAGCCCCGGGAAGATCTCAAATGCTCTTAGTGCCAGAAGTACCACATGGAGAGTAATGACCAGGTGTTTGGCATGCACCACAAGTGAGTGTTCTCGATTGATTTACCTGATAGGTTCATTATATCGTGATTGATTGCATGAAACAGTTTAGAGTGAATCCAAGTGCGTGATAATCGTGAAAAGTTCAGTGGCCAGTTCTTGAGTGATCTAGTGTTTCTATCATGGCATTCCTATGGAATCTCGTTACATGAACTCCAATGATCGAATAGTGTTATTGATTGAACTCATGCTTGTCTTGCGTGAAAACTAGTGGATACCACTCCAATGATCATGTACTACTATTGATCAAACTCACGCTCTTGTCTTGCCATTGCTAATCTTTCTATGTATGTTAATTAACCTCTCGTGTTTGCTTACTCGATAAATCCATTCTCGTGACTTACGTGCATGCTATTCTTGAAAAGTGATCATAGACAAACCTCGTGAGTTATCTAGTTCCACCCTAGTTATTTGTGATCTCATGACAATCTCAAAGATATGTGCATACAACTTCTTAATAACAATTAGTTACCATCTTCTGGTTTGTTCACTTTGTTTGTTATTTCTAAAATATTTAGTGTAAGTATTTATTTAGATTCTAGTGTATTCTTTCTAGTGATCTCTACATTTATATAGTGAATTCTTATTCCGATTTTGTTACCTCTAGATTTCTTTAACCTTATTAACTGCTAGTTATGAATTAGAATTGATTAGGGATAACCTATTGGGCATTTTTATTCTCATTATTTTTTTAACATTTTTTAGGAAAATTTGAAGTGTAAAGTAAAGTGGTCAAGAAGTGTGCTGAGCGATTGAACCCCAAGTGACCAAGTGAGTTTCTCTTTTACCTTCTTATCTGTTGCACCTTGACTTCTTCTGCTGCGTAATGCTGGGGCGTGATAGATAAAGTGGTATCAAAGCAATGGTTTAGTGCTTGGTTTGGAGGCCAATAATCCTCTTCAATACCCTAAGAAACCTGTAAGGATGGGTAGAAAATCTTGGGCTAGACTTGAAAGAATCTTGTTAAATTGGATCTCTTGAACGTAATAAGCTTCGGACATTGCGAAATAGATTGCAACTTACCTATAGAAGTGGAGAGGATTGCAGTTTATGGTTCAAGGTAGGTTGACTCAAGCTCTTATTGCTATTGCTCAAAATGAGAACCATCAGAACAATGGGGAAATATAGGATAAGGATATGGATATACCCCTGTTCAATCTTGACGATACGAAAAAGTCGGTCAAGGAAATAGAAAGGATCTCCAAGGTAATTCAATGTCTAGAGAATGATAAGTTAGATTGGATACTTTTTCAACTGGAGAGAGAAGAGACGTGCAAGAATGTGAAGGGCCATTGAGGCTACATTGACTAGGGAAGAAATTACATGGGTAGAGTTTGTCATTTCTTTAGTGCCCTAGAATATGCGACTAAGATAAAAAAATGAATTAAACAAAATATAATAAAATAAAACAAGAGCCAAGAAGATTGGCTCAACATCTACCTCTGGATATGAATAACAAGAGGGAGATTGGAGGCAAAGAAAGTAAAGATTAAGCAACCGTGTAAGAAAACAAGACATAACTATAATAATTCCAAGACAAAAAGGGAATATAAACAACTTGTCTAAAAGCTGGTTATAAGACAAACGAGTGCTAGAAGTGGCTTGGGCATGTTTGACGTACGGAAGCTAAGTGCCATATAGGACAAAGTGCTACGCTATAGAAGCTATCTCCTAAGACCATAATGGCGGAAAGTGCTATATAGTGGGAGACACCTCTTGAATATGTAAGGGCCACTTTAGAGTTTTACTTAGAGCTTAGGCTTGACTAGCACTCTTATCACCAGATGATCTATTAAGGTTGATCAAGTCATGTACCAGAAAATCTTATATAATAAATGTTACAAACAGTTACCTGAAGCTGATATGTCTAATGGCAATTGAAATAAACTCACCTCTCTAGTTGTGTCCATTGTTGTCTCCAGAGAAGATATAATCATAGGACTCTCCAAGTATTTAAAATATTCTTAAGTGGGAGAGACCTCAAGTGTGGTAAGTTATTGGAGATTAACTATAAATAGACAATCTAATGAAAATTACATTGAACCCAGGATCACAACCTCGCTCCTTGGGATCTAAAGAATAACGTTAATATTTGGTTCTCCACCAACCAATAATGTCATGATTACGAGATACATAGTGGATATACAAATTGTATGACCTGATAATTAATGATAGAGTTAGTAAGGTTAGTTAATGAATGTGGAAAACCACATTCTTCTTAAGTGGGAGAGGGTGGAATACCCCAAGGTATAAAATGGTAAATAAGTAAGAAACGGTTGAGAAAACGTAATGCAATTTTTTAGGTGGATGAAGATATTTGCTACTTCCGGATCTATCTAAGCCCTGACTGAGAATATGCTAAAGGATACTATTATTGGTAAATGATATTGCTAATGATAAATAATAATGATATTGTTAAAGGATGCTACTAAAGGTAAATGGTAAGAGTAAGGGGTATTACTAAAGGTTAGTATATTGGTAAAGAAATAGGATAAGGATATGGATATACCCCTATTCACACTGAGGTAGAATTAAATGAGAGGAAAAAGTATAAATACAAATAGGAAGGGTATATCTATAATTATAATGTAAGGTTGGCAAGCGATTATCATTTTTGGGGACACCTGTGAAATTTCTATAGACCCCGTAGAGACACAATCAGAATCTCAGTCGGAGGTCATTCGGAGTTTGAACGACTGAATCAAGGGTGAGGAGTGGGTATATCTCCAATTTTCAAAATTTGAGAGTTAAAATGTAATTGTTAAGATACTTGATGGGTTAAGTGAAATCATGTAAGAATCTCCAAGAAGATCCTAGAAGCCCTTGGAAGACCGTGGAAAGCGACACTTGTCCCACATCAAGATCACCAAGGGTATGAGTGGCCAGGAAGTTGCCACCCCTAAGTGACACTTGTCACCCCTCACAGCCACTCCTAGGGGGGGGGGCTCTCTCTCCTCTCCCGTATAAATACACCCCCCCCCCTCCTCTTCCCACTCCAACCATCCAAGTGAAGAGGGGGAGGTTATGCTAGAGCTCTGATAGAGAGAAAAGAGAGAAGAGATAGAGTGCCCATCCAATACTGTTCAGCCCATCGTTAGGCTTCCGTTGGTCCATTCTTATGGGGAGATGCTGTCAATTTGTTCGTCTGCGTCTTCTTCGTGCCATCCAAGAGTTTTGACGGTTTGTCATTCCAATCTTCGTATCATCCTAGAACTCTGCCAGATTGCCGTGTCGGTCTCCGTACGAACCTGGAAGTCTACCAGAATTTATTATGGACCTTCACTCTATCCTGGAGCTATGATAGAATGTTGCCGGGTTGATTTCTCAAAATCCCTCTCTATGTCGGGATACTGCCGATTTGATTTCTTGAAATTTCTCTCTACGATGGAATGTTGTCGGATTGTTCATTGAGGATCCTACCCCATGCTAGAATGCTGTCAAATTATTTATTGCGGATCCTTCCCCATGTCGTAATGTTGTCAGATTGTTTAGTGCGAATTCTTTCCCGTGCCAGAATGTTGTCAGATTGTTAAGTGAGGATCCTTTCCTATGCCGACATGCTGCCGGTTTGATCCCATGGAATCCCTCTCTATGTCAATATGCTATTTGGAATCCCTCTCTATTTCTAGATTCTACTGGATTGTCAAGTAGAAACCCTCTTATACGCCGAGACTCTACTGGAGTGAAGTCTGCTTCCTTTGTCATTAAAACTTCTATAGCCTTCACGTCTTCAGGTAGGTTCTTTCTAATCCTTTCTAAGTCATTAGTTAGTAGTTAATAATATTAATGACTTAAGTTTTGATATAATCCTTGTGTAACTCCTTTTTGTGCTCCTTATCATGACCCAATGTGCTTTAGTGTGCTTCGTTAGTGATAACCTTTTACTAGATTGTTGTTAATTTCTTGATTAGTACTCTCAATAATCTTAGTGAATATAAGATTGAATGTTAATAAACTTAGTTAGTACAGCATTAAGTGAATTCCTAATGAAGTGTTCATGTGATTCATGATCATCATCATTTGTGGCTTCCATTCTGACCATAGTTCCGTAATAATTCGTGTTGTTGTTGTTGATTCCATGATTTGTTGTTAGCACCTTAATCGTCTTTATCATGATTAATTCTTTAACTAAATTCCTACTATATGTCTGGAAGCCACAATCAATGTTTAATAGAGCACTGGTTCAGAGTATCCATGGATTTCCCATCATCGTGTTAACCTTATCTCCAGCTTATATGTCTCTATTACAATCTCAACTTGACCTCCTTTTCTGATCTAATTACTGTTGTATACATATTTCCTTGATATCCTTCTCTATACTCTGAACCAACCCTTGAAGTTCTCGACCACTTAAGTAAATACATGAACTGTCAGTAACTAATTGAATAGGGTCGTGAGCCCATAATAGAATTATGCTGGTTAGGGGGCTTGGTCTAGCCCCGAGAAGATCCCAAATGCTCTTAGTGTCCAGTGGTATAACATGGAGAGTGATGACCAGGTGTTTGACATGCACCATTAGTGAGTGTTCTCGATTGACTTACCTGATAGGTTCATTATATAGTCATTGATTACGTGAAACAGTTCATGGTGAATCCAAGTGCGTAATAATCATGAGAAGTTTAGTGGCCAGTTCTTGAGTGATCTAGTGTTTCTATAATGGCATTCCTATGGAATCTTGTTACATGAACTCCAGTGATTGAATAGTGTTATTGATTGAACTCATGCTTGCCTTGTGTGAAATCTAGTGGACACCACTCCAATGATCATGTACTACTATTGATTAAACTCACGCTCTTGTCTTGCCATTGTTAATCTTTCTATGTTTGTTAATTAACCTCTCGTGTTTGCTTACTCGATAAATTCATTCTCGTGACTTACGTGCGTGCTATTCGTGAAACGTGATCACTGACAAACCTCCTAAGTTATCTAGTTCTACCCTAGTTATTTGTGATATCATGACAATCTCAAAGATATATGCATACAACTTCTTAATAATGATTAGTTGCCATCTTTTGGTTAATTCACTCTGCTCGTTATTTCCAAAATATTTAGTATAACTATTTATTGAGATCCTAGTGTATTCTTTCCAGTGATGTCTACATTTATATAGTGAATTCTTATTTTTCTTTTGTTACCCCTTGATTTCTTTAACCTTATTAATTGCTAGTTATGAATTAGAATTAATTAGAGGTAATCTACTGGGCATTTTTATGCTCATTAGTTTTATTAACATTTTTCAGGAAAATTTTCAAGTGTAAAGTAAAGTGGTCGGGAAGTGTGCTGAGCGACTAAACCTAAGTGACAGAAGTGAGTTTCTCTTTTACCTTCTTATCTGTTGCACCTCGACTTCTTCCGCTACCATAACGTTGGGGCGTGACAAGATTTCACACAAGTATGTGTAATATACATGCATTCCAACATATTAGATCAATTAGATTTAGTTTACCTTTATCCTTTGAGCATATTTGCATAACTTTGCACATGTATAGGTAGATTGTCAACATTAAGTAATTTCATTATTGAAGTATGTCAACAGATTCTCATTACCTCATTATTGCCATGAGACTTAATTTTGTTAATTCTTTCTTCGAGAGCATCAATTTGTTGTTTTAAGCTTTCATTATCCTGACGCAGCTTCTGTTCACTTCTTGAACCCACAAGCTCTTTAGGGTAGGGTCTGTGCCTATGCCACAGATTGTTCTAGTTATTTCCCTTCCTAGAACTTGCTCATAAGCGTCCCGCATGCTTGCAATTTAGTTTGATGTACTTGAGTGCTGCGTCTACTTAATGTCTTCAGCTTTCTCCAACAATTTGAATAAGAAAATAATCATGAATGAGTACAATCATTGCAGTACTCTCATAAAGAGAATTATATCAACATTAGAATATCCATACATAATGATAATTATGTCAACATTAGACAATTAACAAAGTTAATTAATGAAGAGTAAAATACACGAACATATGTGCGATGATCAACCAAGAGGAGAGGGGTGAATTGGTTATCACCTAAATTAAAAAAATATATATGTTACACAGAATGGATTAAACTCAAACAAGTAAAACCTATGTGTGAGATGCACATCAAAATAACAATTAAAATAGCATAACCAACTATCCTAATGTGCGTAGAATGGAGATAGGAGAAAAGGATCAAACCACAGAAGCATGCAGGATTTAGAGTGGTTCGGCAAACACACCCTCGTGTGCACCTACGTCCACTACCCAACATCCTTGTGAGGATTTCCACTAGCTTGTTTCCCAGGTACAAGAGCAAACCCACACACATGGTTGTTTACGGGGACAACACAAACCCCACCTCATTTCCTAGGGATGAGACAACCTGATGTGTGCATGCGCACATACCACACACCAACCAAACACGTGGTCACAAACCGAGCACACACACACATGATATGTTCAGTTCAAAATCAATACAATGTATGGATATGACAAAGGGGTAAAGAGGAAAAACTCAAAGCACAAAGAATCCCCGTCGAAAGATGAAGAGTTGATGTAGAAGCAATATGCCGTTGAAGAACACAGGTCGATCTTTCACAAAACACTTCTGGACATTGGTTGGATGAAGTATGACCTTCTAATGCTCCACATCAACTCCAATCAGTAGTTGAGAAGCTTGGAACCGATGTCCTCAAAGTCTTTTCTGGGCTTCTTCAAGAATCTTCAAAAAATCACCTAGAACCCTAGATTTAGAAGATGAAACGTTTCTTGCTTATTGGGTACACATTGTGAGGCTTAGGATAGGTGGTATTTATACGTACCAACCCAAAAAGATCTCAACTTGGAAGCTACCATGAGCAGAGACCAAATGGAGGAAAGAGTCCATCCAAAATAGGTAACAACGTTCTCGTAATCGGTCATCTGATTTCCTGCTTGGTCATCAATCGATTGTCCTTGACTACATCAATCGATTGGAGCTTTATTTCAGCAATCAATTGGCTTCACAAGGTTGGTCGACCGATTCTTGAAGATCAGACATCCGATCTTCTGATTGCTGCAATGCCAAATGGTATTGGCTAGGTCGGTCGTCTAATTCCCCTGGGTCTGTTTACCGACTTTATGCAAAAGTGCAGAAATCAAGTCAGTCTTCAAATCTAGCTTTGTCCAAGCCTTGACCTTTGTGAGGTTCACTTCTTGTGCGACTTTTGACACACTTTGTTGCATACTTAACACACATGTTAGACCCTCAACTCACATATAAATAATTTAAACACTAGGGTCATCAACATGAATTACAAATTGGGTTTGTGATGTTATTGGCATAAACTACAATTTGTGTGTTTGTGATCATCAAAATTTACAAAGTACAACAATTACTTATACAATCATTGCAACACTCTCTTCATTAATTGGACCGCCAGTTTTCTTCATACGGGTCCTTATGAACAAGTCCCTACGATCAAGAGTGGCCCCAGTTTTTAGAAACTATACCATTGTGCACAAGTTAACTTAGACATAAACATAAATATTTTTAATAGATCAACTTAGATGCTATGATGAGTATATATGTTACCTCCTCGTTGTATATGTCAGCAAAACATTTACTACCAGCGCAGTGAAAAAACGTGTGTTTGGACTTATTTTGCTTGTTTATTTCACTGCGTTTCTACAAATCAAAATGACAAATGTTATAATAATTATGGAGTATAACTAAATTTAGACTAATTGTAAGCCAATTCTAATTACCTTGAATTCTTCAAAAGATCATATCTGAACACGTTTCTTCCATTGTTCTTCAACTATTCTTGTGCCTGAACATGCAAAGTGTTGTTGCACTTTTTGATATGGCATGAAGAACTTCGTCCTCAAGTAATACTTCTAAGACCTCCATTTTTTATCTAGATCTTTCATTAAAAAATCACGCAAGCTGGTGGGAATATTAAATTTTTCTCTGCATTTTAAAAACAAAATGTTAGATGTAATCAAGTAGAATATAAAATAAAATAAACACATGTATTACTCATTACATCACCTGGATAAAATCCCAAACATCATCCTTGTTGGACGACGGCATAGCCCTCCAAGAAATGACATCGATTGACAGTTTATACCCCATCCTTGCCACATTGCCCAAGAATTGTTTTAGTAGCTGCCCCCCCCCCCCCCCCCCCCCCTCTCCTAGTGGCCCATCTGATTAACTTTCACTGGTATGTGTTCATTACTTTACAATCCATGTACGGATCTTATCAGCTTTGGGCCTCTCTTAACCACCTTAGAAGTGGAAGCAGACTGAGCATCTATGTGAATTTTTTCCCTTGTAAGTCCTCCCTAAATTTTTCATACTCTTATCTTGATAACTATAGTCAGCCGTGAGCTACAAAAATAAAACATTTCAATCATTGAACCAAGTACATATATAGTGTGAAAAAAGAACAATTAAAGATATTCAACTTACAAAAGATGGGTAGTCATTTGTGCCAAAGGATGCAGGAGCAGCAAGTATGAAACAGAATATGAAATAAAGAACAATGAATCTACATTCTGTGTTCCCCTTTTTTTTGGGCACCTAGATCATTAAAGATATTAATGTTACTTTTATACAAAATAGATATACAACTCAAATACTGCAAATTTCAAACATTACCTTTGGCACATGTAGATCAACGAGTTTCAGTTCATCCGCCACTGCCCTCATCTCCTTCCCTTCATATGCAATATTTAAGAAGCTACACCATCGTAACAACTATACTTTTTATACATATATATGTTTCAAAACGAACATATAAAGAAGAGAAGATTTTACGTTTTCAACTCATTTTCGATCCTAGTTGGTTCCCCCAGATGAAAGGAGAGGAGCATAAGGAATGACATGTCATTATCCCCTTATATTAGCACACGGAAGGGGAAAATGTACCAAAAGCATTTAACACACAACACATGGAAAATCAAGAATATATTAATAATTCATAAAAAATTAGGTACATATGTCTTCAAATTGGGATCTCTACACCATCAATGTCGTCTTTCTCACATGTGGTTTATGTCATAAAAAAAAACAACAACATCATCAATGATTACATCTTTTGCATCATTTTCAGTATATTTTTTTATTTTACATGTTGAAGTAATTTCTCGGCTTTGTTTTCCTCACAACATACCATCCTTCCATATTGGGATCCTCCTTATACCATACTTGTTCCACTTGAGAGGCCAAAACAAATAGTTTACTTGTACGTAATTTATAGTTTAGGTTGACCAATGTGAAATCTTCTTCTTTAATTACCCCTCACTGAATATCGACCCAGTCACACTTGAAAGTAATATATTTCTTCGATCGTAATAGTTCAACTCTAATATTTTTTCAAGAACACCATAATATGTCACCTCATCTTGGATAAGAGCCTTGTCTTTAACACTGGAAAAACTTGATGTTTTTGCTAACATAACAACCACACTATTCTGTGTCTTACTATGTTGTTCAATATGTCAACTTTGAAAATGAAACTCATTTACTAAACATGTGTTAAACTTCTTCACCACATACAATGGCCGATCTTTCAGCACAATTGTGTTTGCATCTAACCCATGATCGTACTTGCCTTGTAAAGTGTTAACCCAAAAAAAAAGGTTACATGTTGGTTATCAATAAAAAAATATGTCATGTAGACTAAAATAATATACGGAATTGTTTTCTTACTTACACTTAAAGCAATCTAGAAACTGTAATGTATGACATCACTGAATTTCCATTTCACTTGCTCGTGGTCTTGTTTTCTGTATTTCTTCATGATGCATACTACATACAACATGTGGACAGAGAATTTGATTTGCGGTTATGGTATTGAGAAACAATACATTAATGGGTTGTCATTTGAGTTACCTTATGTAAGGAGATACGTCCTTATAATTAAATAGTACATAGAGATGAGCTTGGTTCAACTCATCATTGCTAAGATGAAAGCAATTCCACCACCTAAACATCGACCATTTCTTGAAAAAATATCTCATCCTTTTTTTGTCACTTCTTCGGCCCCTTCATCTTCATTTATTAAAGGTTGGTTAAGCCAAGTCTCAATATCATCATCTAGATATCTCGAAGAAAAGATAAGATTCTCCTCTGCTTTATACCCTTCTGCCATTGACCCCTCTGGACGTGCCCTATTCGTACATAGGACTTAAGTCTCACCAAAAACCTAGTGGAGATTCAAAATGAAATCAAGTATTATTAGGAATAGCGTACAACTGTCAGGTACAGGTATAAGGTTATGCAAACCGTTCAATAAGGTACATCCATCTATACTGAGCTGGGCCAGCAAGCGTTGCTTTGTCAGGTAAGTGGATGAGAAGATGTACCATTATATTAAAAAAGCTTGGCAGGAAGATCATCTCCAATCGACACAATATGTTTGCAATTTCTTGTCGAAGCTTATAGAAATCACTTGACAATGAAGTCTTGGAACATATTAGAGAAAAAGAATTTGCATACATCATGAATTGCAGATCTCAACTCCTTTTGTGGCCCTCCCCTCATTTCTACTACAAGCAATTGTTGCATGAGGACATGACAATCATGAATTTTTAAACCCCAAATTTTCCTAAAATCATTGGGATTCACTTGCCAGGATATGTTTGATGCATAGCCATCTGGAACTTTCACAGTTTTCAAAACCTTGCAAATCGTATCCTTCTCCATCTTGCTCAAAGTGAACATGGCAAGTGGTAATAGCAATCTATTAGAATCCAGAGTTTGAGGTTGAAGAGGGCCCTCATACCCAAATGTTGGAGATCATGTTGAGCTTTCAAACCATCTTTTGTTTTGGCATCAACATCTAACAAAGTTCCAATAATACTATCGCAAACATTCTTCTCGATATACATGACATCGAGATTATGTCTTAGAAGTAAGGACTTTCAATGTGGTAAGTCAAAAAAAATGTTTTTCTTCTTCCAATTGGTGTGACACTCAAGAGTGGATGATGATGTTGCAATGTCCTTCAATTTTTTTCACCCCCACTTTAGATTTAGGAACTTTCCCAAAAGTAAATTTAAGTGTATACAACAGCTTAAGTATATCAACCCCAAATAACACACTTGGTTTGGCTCTCATTTCTTCTTTTCCATAAAACATTCATTTCATATAATGAAACATAACCCTCACCTAACCATCAATGATGATTAGTGTAACAAAATTTTCTACTACCTTTTAACCATATCGAAGATGTATCTGCATTTCATGTAGGGCAAGCTAATAGACCCTTAGTGCTCCAACCAGATAGATAACCATATGCAGGGAAATCGTTCATTGTCCATAGTAGTGCAGCATGCATAGAAAATATTTCACCATTATAAAGATCAAATGTTTCAACTCCATGGTAAAGAATTTGTAATTCTTCAATAAGTGGTTGAAGATAGACATCATTATAATTTCGGGACCTTTAGGACCCAATGAGTAACGACACAAAAATACTTTGTGGCTTCATACACAACCATGGAGGTAAGTTGTATGGTGTCAACAATACAGGCCATGTACTATGGCTCATACTCATTACCCCAAGGGATTGAAACTATTATTTTCCAGACTAGATGTATATTACAAGGTTCTAAACCAAACCATCCATTGCATCTAACGCCTTCCAACAAGGGGAATCAGTCGGGTGCCTTAGAATGTTGTCTTCTGACGTTCATCACCATGCCACTGCATGGTTGTGAGATGTTTACTATAAGTGTATAATCTTTGTAGTCTTGGAATCAATGGAAAATGGGGAAGAACTTTCTTTGCCACCTTAATCTTGTTGTTATGACCACTTCTTTTAGTTCCTTTCATCCATCTAGTTTCTCCACATTTCAAACAATGATCATAAGGCTCATACTCTTTCCGGTACAAAATACAATCATTAGGACACGCATCAATCTTGTAATAATCATATCTCACTTTACCAATGATTTTTTTCAATTCATAGAACATAGCTGGCAACACATCACCATCTGGAAGAGCCTCTTTCAATAGCTTCAGAAGCATGTCGAAAGATTTGTTGCTCATTTTGCCCCTGCATTTTATGTTGAACAATCTGACTATAAATGAAAGATTGTTGAATGTCTTGCAACCAGGGTACAAAGGTTCCAACATCTCCCAACAACTGTTGAATCTCACCATACTCTCCTTTATTATCATTGGTTGACTTCACTTCTGCATGTTCGTATTTTCCTCACCAATAACATCTTCCAACATCAAATGCAAACCAACATCCTTCGGAAGTATTGTGCGTGCAAAATCTGTAGACATTTGCTTGGAAGAAGAACTACTCCCATGGAACTCCCAAAATTGTTTGTCTTTGATGACTTCATAATGAAACAATGTTTTGTTACTATTTCCTTTTCATGTCTCAAGATGCATACACACTCCAAACAAGGACACTTAATCTTTGTTGATGGAGAGTAGTGAGCAGAAGCAGTGAATGTATGCATCAACTCCATCCATAATTTTCCTTGTATTCTTCAACTTATCCATCCAACTCCAATCCATATCATCTCACTACAAAAGAAAGGCTCATTACATCGTAGATAAACATCGTAGGAACGGTTGTTACCCGAGCTCGATCTCGGTCGGAGGATAGAGGTAAAGATCCAGTTTTATATGTATTCAGCCATATTCTAGAATATCCGAGGTATTGGGGAATGCAGCTTCTAGAAGGAGTCTCAAATCTTTGGTATCTCGTTTACATCCTTCTCTGGTAGCGATCTTTGAGCCAAAGCAGTCCTTTCACGTGGCTGCAAAAGTTTCAGCTTCTATCAAATTAGATAATTTTGCGGGCAATATGGATCAGAATTCTAAAATCTGGGTGTTCTGGGATTCCTCTATTCCGTTTGAAGTGGTGGACTCCTCGGATCAATTCATTACATTGGGCCTTCGTTCCAACTCTTCTTTTTCGTCGTATTTTACTTGTGTTTATGCTTCTTGCAACTATGCCATAGGAGGGTCCTCTTTGATGATCTCCTGCACTTGGTTCGACTGTGGATGTTCCGTGGATGATAGGTGGTGACTTTAATTGTATTGCCCATCCCTCTGAAAAATTGGGTGGATCCTTTGGTAACTCTCTGTCGATGATTGATTTTATGCCTTTAATGCTGCTTCTGGTCTGTTTGATGCTGGTTTCCAGGGTCAACCTTTACCTGGAATAATAATCGTGCTGGGGGTGGTAATATTCGGGCTAGACTGGACCGTGTGTTCATCAATATTCAGATGCAAGATCTTTGGCCTAACTTTCTGGTTAATCATCTGAAAGAGGACCCTCAGATCACTGCCCTCTTCATGTTTTCCCATGCGGTCACTCATCGCGGTCCAAGCCGTTTTCTATTTCAAAACATGTGGATCACTCAAAATTTTCATGCAGGGTGTTTCCAATATCTGGAATAATTCAATGTGACAGATGCCAATCCTTTGGTGTGTCTCCAGGTGAAGCTTAAAGCCCTTAAACCAATCTTAAGGTCTGAAATAAGGAGGTGTTCGGCCATGTTTCTCAGTCGGTGATCTTAGCTGAAGAGGAGGTTGAAAGAAGGCAACAGTTTTTTGATGCTTCTCCTACTGAAGATAGCAGATCTGCCTTGTCCGCCGCCAATGCTCATCTCAACAGTGCTTTAAACAGAGAGGAATTTTTTGGAAACAAAAAGCTAGAGTTGATTGGTTAGATAACGGTGATAGAAATACGTCCTTCTATCATGCTACTGTTAAGTGTAATAGAAGACAAAGTTATATTCATAAACTTAAAGTTCTAATTCAGCAGATTGGTGTATGGAGCAGATATTCTTAAGAATGAAGCGGTCAACTTCTTCCATAACCGTTGTCATCTGAACCGCATGAGGAATTCTAATCTTCTCTCCTGTATTCCATCACATCTCTTGGATCAGAATAATGGCCTGTGCATGGTTCCAAGCCCTGAAGAATCAAGGACACGGTTTTCTCTATGAATGGGCAAAGTGCTCCGGTTCCAGATGGCTTTACGGGTATTTCTTTTCTCACTGTTGGGAAATTGTTGTGATATGTGATCAAGGCTGTTCAAGGTTTTTTTTGCTGGTTTTGGTATTCGAGGGGGCTATCTTCTTCTTTTATTACACTCATTCCAAGGTGGAGTTCCTGTTACTTTTGGTGATTTTCGTCCCATTACTCTCTGCAACTTTGGTTATAAGGTTATCCAAGGATCTTATGTGGGCGACTAATCCCTTCTGCCGCTAATCATTTCTCAAAATCAAAGTGCTTTTGTGAAAGGTCGGTTTATTCTGGATAATGTTTCACTCTCCCGGCACCTTTTGCGGGACATCACCGTAAAGTCAGAGGGCATAACATTATGTTTAAGCTTGACATGGCCAAAGCTTATGATCGTATGGAATGGGATTTTCTCCTTCAGGTTATGCGGAAGTTTGGCTTCTCCCCTCGTTTTACCTCTCTTGTTGTATGCTTATAGCGAACTGCTGGTCCTCCATCATTTTTAATGGTTCCATTGCTGGTTTCTTTAAATCCTCTCGAGGTATTCGGCAAGGTGATCCTTTAGCCCCGATTCTTTTATATTGCATCTGAAGTGCTGAGTAGAGGGCTGTCCGATCTGTTTGCCTCTGGCGGGTTAACATTTTTACCGGGCCTCGAGGCTGTGTGCAGGTGTCTCATTTATTGTATGCAGACGATACACTAATCTTCATGAATGCTGGAATCTATGGTGTTAAGGCTCTCCTCAAATTCTTGCAGTCCTATGAATCCAGCTCTGGGCAAAAGGTCAATGCTGAGAAAAGTTGTTTTCGTATTCTGACAAAGTGCCCCCGGAGTTGTGGCCCGGCTTTCCTCTCTTACAGGTTATCGCTTTCAAAATGGTACCGTCAAATACTTGGGGATTCCTCTAAAGGCGAGCAGGCTGAAGGTTCAGGATTTTAATTTTTGGTGGACAATGTAACCCGGAAGTTGGCTGGCTGGCGCGCTAAAACCTTTCTCAAGCTGGTCGCGCGTTTCTCATCCGCTCGGTGCTACTTAGTATACCGGTTTTCTTGCTAGTCTCTCTATCTATTCCAAGTCTATCTGTAACCAGGTGAATCGCATATGTGCAAACTTCTTCTGGCAAGGGGCGGACGGTCAACATCGTCGTCATTGGGTGGGCTGGTCGGTTTTGCAAAAGCCTTTTGTGGAAGGTGGGCTTAATTTAGAGACCTTGACTCTCTTCAGGTTGCTATGGCGGCAAAGCAAATTTGGAATATTATCATGGTGATTCCCTTTGGTCTATGTATGCTAGACAGAGGTTATCAAGTCTTCTCACCTGAGTGATATCATTCTTCCCTTTCCTCTGGGTACATCTAAAAGAACTTTGTCAGAGCTAAGGAGGTTTTTTGGATAATTATCATGGCTGGACGGAGATGGTTCCTCAGTGCATTTTTTCAAAGACCCTGGATTGGTTATAAACCCCTTGTGAGGGTTCTACCGGATTTCGCTCATGGTTTTCCTAATGTCATGCTCGACAGTATGGTGAATGATGCTAACAATCCGGTCTGGCAGTCCCTTAATGTTTCTCCTGCGTACATCCGTTCCATGCTATTTCCCCGTCTGGATGAATTCATCTGGGGCGCAAATGGTAAAGGAGTTTTTACAGTCAAGTCTGCCTATGATTGTATTCACAAGCATGGGGTTTCGAGGGGTGCCTGGAAAAAACTTTGGATTCATGCGATTCCTCCTAGAGCTGCCCTTTTTGTTTGGCGGCTTCTGCACCGGGCTGTGCCTGTTGACTCTATTATTGTTGAGTGTGGTATTCCTATTGTCTCCAAGTGTGTTTGCTGTTCGGATCCTAATCAGGAATCTTTGGATCATCTTTTTATTGCTAGTGATATTGCAAAAGACCTTTGGAGGTGGATTGCTCCTATGTTAAGCAGTCGTGTCAATTGGAGCTCGCATGTTACTACAAGGATCTGGAGTGTCTTATCTGCATCTTCCTTGCACTTGCCGATATCTTTGGCTGGTATGACTGCATGTATTATCATGTTGTGGGAAATCTGGAAGCTGAGATGTTCAGCGAGGATGGAAGGTTCATGGCGTTCTATGTCAGGTTTAAAGCATTCTATTATTACTGCAGTGAGTAAGGTGCTGGAGGCCAGAAAATTTCATGGGTCCATTTCTCTTTTCCCATTCTTTAACTTTGAGATCTTTTAATCTGAATGTGGTGATGAATGTGAAGAGCCCCATTCTTGTTAAGTGGCTTCCCCCTACTACCTACTGTTCCCTTAATGTTGATGGCGCCTCTAAAGGGAATCCGGGCAAATGTGCGGTGGTGGTGGTATTAGAGACTCTCGGGGGAATTTTATTTGTGGTTTCTCTTTCTTCTATGGCACAGGGAATAGCATTGTTGCTGAAGCACGTGCTCTTCATGATGGACTGAAACTGGCTTTGGACTAATATAAGATTTCTGTTCTCTTCTCAGATTCTGCAACTCTCATCCGCGCTATTGCTGCTGGTCGCTATCCTCACTGGGCCGTGTACCCTGGGAGGGGATTTGTGGAATGCTCACTATCCTCAAACCGGATCTCATGCATACCTTTCGGGAGGGTAATCAAGTTGCGGATTCTCTGGCTAATTTTGCTTGCTCGAATGAGGCGAGTGTGATCTTTTTAGATTGCGCTCCCTTCCTGTGCTGTCTAGGGGCGCTCTTTTGTGGACAAGGCTGGGCTTCCTTCTTAGACATCTGTAATCTTTGATTTTTTTGATTTGGTGTCCAGTTGGAAGTTATTTCAACTCTGGTGTTGAGTTCATGGTGTTGGTGTAATTCCAAATTTTGATTCAATAAAAGTTTAGGCCTTTGGTGTTCGCCGGGTGGTGTTGAAACATCCTCTCCTTCTGGGAGGGGGTGCACACTGCCTGTCGCTGACCCATTGGTGGCTTTATTTAAAAAAAAAAAAAAAAAAAGGATCATTTACAGTATATTAAGCATACTATAAATAAATCCTACTACAATTAATTGTAACACACTTAAGTGCAAAATCCACATACAATAAATACTTTTTATTTTATTGTGAAGCTAATTGTGCATTGAAACAGATACAAAGTGTTTTCTCTTCTTAACAGGTAATGGATCCACACTACATAGCTCCGAAGAAAAACAAACAAGATCTTACTATCAAGAAGTGGGAAAGAAAAAGTTTTTTTTTTAAAGAAGATGCATGCGATAACAAGAAGCTTCAATTATTAAGTAGGCTATGGTGCCGACCTTTTGTCGGCGCCACCGCCGATCATCCTCCATCCCCCTCCCAATGCCCAGTCTAGCGACCTCATTCCCCCCAATACGTTGCCCCCTCCCCCACCCCATAAACTACTAGAAGCACCCCTTCCCCCTCATGTCTAGCAGCATCCCTTTTCGGCGCCACCTCCCCCCACCGGTCATCCCCTCCATCCCCCTCCAATGCCCAGTCTGACCCATTCCCCCATACATTGTCCCCTCCCCCACCCCCCCACAAACCACCAGTAGCACCCCTCCCCCCAAATCCAACAACATCCCCTGTCAGTGCCACCGCCCCCTGCCGGTCATCCCCCCTAACGCCCAGTCTGGCGACCCCATTCCTCCAATACGTTGCCCCCTCCCCACTCCCCACAAACCACCAGCAACACCCCTCCCCCATCACGTCCAACAGCATCCCCTGTCGGCGAACCTCCCCCCACCGGTCATCCCCTCCATCTCCCTCATAATCCGATTCCCCCTCACGTCCAGCACCAACCCGAGCCTTGTCGGTGCCCCCTCCAGTCCGATGACCGCCTGCCCCCACCCCACCGACAACTCACCAAATCTAGTGTGAATGATAATATACTTACGTGCAAGAGAGGGGTAGGGTCTGGATGCCATGATTTTCCTCCACTACACATGTTGTCTACTACCGCCGCGAGTCTTCACCAATGCGGACACCGCCTGCCACCACTGCGAGTCCCTCTCCACTACAAACGCCGCCTGCCGCCACTGCGAGTCCTTCTTCGCTAATGACGCTGCCTACCACCTACCGCTGTCGCGAGCCCTTCTCTGCTACAAACACTGCCTGCTGCCACTGCAAATCTCCTACGTGTCGCTGCTTGCCCTAAACCCCTTTCGCCTTTTGTCATTGCCTGCAGGAAAGTGGAGAGTGGAGGCAAGGGGAAGGAGGGGTTTTTTCCTTCTGTCTTCGTGCAGGAGGACTTATTTCGAAGCACGCACAAAAGCTAATGATAATACATTGTTATATGCTTACCGTAACACACACTATAAGCATATGATTTTGTTATATGCTTATAGTATCACACCATAGGGATAGGTACATCTTAAAAGTTTAAGAATAAAATTCGTCTGATATCCATATGGCACGTACAGTTCGTAGGTATAGATATATCTATCCTTACGAATAAGTTACGAATATACTAAACCATAAGAAACTTTCGTAGGCAGAGCTAAGATTTCTTGTAGTGTTGCTTGGGACTAGACGTAGGTCTCAGGTGATCCTCGGGACTGAACCAGGATAAAATTCGTGTGTTCTATGTGTTTGTGTGTATTTGCCAATTTATTTTCGCTACAAACCAACGCTAACATTTTTTGTTTAGTATTTAAGTTTTTAATCTTACAGAAACAAATTTTAAAGCAGCCCATTCCCCCGCCCTGGCCTTGCTTACGGGGAAAAAGAGGGGATGAAGTGTAGGAGCATATAGAAGACCTTCACTAGAAGAACTTGAAGTTTTTCGCATTGGCTTCCACAACGACCTGATCTTGGCACAAAAGATCTGGAAAAGCAGAGTAGAATACAAAAAATAAAAGGGGAGGGGGGAGGTGTAACTAAGAAGCGAGAAGGGGGATCGGGGTGGAAAATTGATGGAAAACTGCGTATGTGCGATGGTCAACTTAACTAAGATGGGAGGGTTGAATTGGTTATTGCCTATTTAAAAATTTCTTTAACATAGGATAGATCAAACTTAATTAAGCAAATTTATTAACTTAGATGCACGATATAATATAACAAGAAACAACAATGGCAACTATCCTAACGTGTGTAGAACGAGGTAGAAGAGATTAATCAAACCACAGATTGTGCACACATGATTTTTTGAGTGGTTCGACTAAACACACATATGTGCCTATGTCCACTACCTCACACCCTATGAGGATTTCTCAACTTACTTGTTTTGGGAACAAGTTATAAATCTCACACCCACAATTGTTTCTGGAGACAACACAAACCCCACCTCATTTTCAGGGATGAGATAACCCAATGTATACCACTTCGCACACACCACATACCAACCACACAATTGTTCTTGGTTTAAAGAAGAACAAAAGGAAAACATGGGTAGGAGAATGACAATTAAACACAAAGATAAAGATTCCCTCTGTCACAGAAAGGTCGACCTCTATAATTATCTTTCTTGACACTGTCACAATGTAGAACAGGCTGATATAGAGAGCTTCATAACAACATCATGCAGGATGCAGCACCAGGTCCACTCCTATCAGAAGAAGAACAACTTCTTGGAACATTTGGAAGGATTATGGATGATGAAGACTTGTTCTTCAGGCTTCCACAGATGCGGAGCTTCTGTTTGCTCTCTCTCTCTAGGCAACACAATCCCCTCTTAAACTCTAGGGCATGAGAAGT
Organism: Colocasia esculenta; assembly: GCA_014218235.1. Lineage (NCBI taxonomy): Eukaryota > Viridiplantae > Streptophyta > Magnoliopsida > Alismatales > Araceae > Colocasia > Colocasia esculenta. The sequence goes on from CM024758.1 coordinate 22,491,272, forward strand.
TCTCTTGGAGGTGGCTATCTCACTTTCTTCATCATGATACTAAGTTGTATTTATAGTGGAAGACCCCTAGAAGATCTCTAAGAAATGTACTTAGCACACCAGGGCAAGAGTTCCACTGGAAGAAAGAGTTCGATCAAATGGAAACGTCACTATAATCAGTCGTCTGGTACTGGAGAATCGGTCGTCCGATTTTTGGTTCTTCCCTCCATGTCGAATGTCTCTCCTTCATGTGCCAACATGCTTCACAGAATCGGTCATCCAATTTGGATTGTCTTCAAACATGTGTTCCTGGGAAAAGTGGTCATCCAATTCTTCAAGTTCAGTCATCCAATTTCTTGCTTCTTAAGCAATCAGAAGCTTTTCTTCATCATTGACAGCCTGGTCATATCAGTCGGTAGAATTTGAGCAGCAATCTATTGGCATGGCATTTTCGGTCCACCCATTCTTGAAATTCGGTCATCCGATTTTAGTTTGTTCACCAATCAGTAGCTTTACTAGTCTCCAATCAATTGGCCCTTTCTTCATCAATTGATTGGGGCTTTCTATAGGTCGGTCATCGATTCTCATATTTCAGTCGATCGATTTCTCGACTGTTCCCAGACAAGTAGTCCTGGGAAAATCGATCGCGACCGATTTTGTCAAATCGGTCATCCAATTTGCAGAATCTTCCTCATTAGCCAAAGTGCCACTTCGACTGACGCATTATACAGCTTCGACTAATGGGTCTATCGGTCATCCGATTTTCTGAAATCGGTCATCCAATTGTCAGTTTTACACAATCCAAATTTCCTTCAAGTCCAAGACTTGGCCTTAATGATATTGACTTATCAATGCGACTTTGGCCTATTTTTCTGTACACTTAACACACAAATTAGACCCTCAAATTGAATGTAAATAAATTAAATACTTGAGTCATTAACATGAACACTAGTCTTGTGCTTTGTGATGTTATCAACATGAATGACACTTAGTGTTTTTGTGATCATCAATATCTACAGAGTACAACAATCTCCCCCTTTTTGATGATGACAAAGCACTTGTAGATTTTTCACACAAAACACAACATTTAATTTATGATTCTAATTTGTTGTTCTTTTTTTTTTAAAACATAACACATGTATGCATGCAAGCATTTAGTCATACAGTATTTGTCATGCCCCGAAATTTAGCAACTGAATAAAATATCGAGAGCGTGAGCGATCATATAAAAGTATCAACAATCAAGTAATTCAGAGTAACAACTAAGTATAACAAAGACTTGAGACAATAATTGTGCCAGCCAAATATTCATTATTTCATTCGCAATAAAGCTAACTTACAACCTTACATAATTAAAGCCAATCATAAGGCCCATTATTGAATTTCAAGTACATTCGACAAATATCTAACTATTTAGACTCTTGTGACTCTAAACTTGATGGCGTGCTATGTTGATGGTACACTTTGAGAAGTCCTTCACTCTTTCCCAGTCCCATCATTCTCTAGTTCCTCATAGTCATCGTGAAAATGTTAAAGACGCAGGTGTGAGCACACTAACGCCCAGTAGGATTTATATCTCATGGTGCATGCATGCTTTACATGATTTAACAATTTATCAGGTAAGGTACTAACATGCAATACTCATAACAAGTCGATCACAATAACGATATGGACAATTCCAAGATATAACATGTACGAGAACGATTTAGTAAGCAAAGTCCATCGACATTTATCATATGAATAGAACGATTAACAATGGGATGGATGACAGTACAATCATTTGTCAAATAGAAGAGGTTCAATAGTCTATAGCTTGTATAGTGAATATCACAAGTTGAATTCCATAGAATTCCAGTGGACAATGACGTATTGGATTCAATAACGATGACATGTACAATAGATTTGGTCATTTCACATACAACAGTTCAATCAATCATTCAATCAATAACATGTGGAAATTACCCAGATCAATCTTGCATTCAATTAGGTGATTGCCAGACACCTCATTGAATCATATACTCTCACGATTATAAGTATTTTGGTGCTCCTCCCAGGACCAGACTGGGCCCTATATGCACCGGCATAGTCATGAACCGAAGTTCCACTAGTTTCTGGTAATTCCATTTCACTATGGGCCATATGATTTTCAAACAATATATAGTCAAGTACTAAAGATCATGTCAATGATTATAAGGAACAAATCAAATGAACATGATCCGGAGTAAATTTCGGCAGCATAATGGCTTAATTTCCTTAGTTCAATCATTATACTTAGTGGCTTGATTTCCATGTAACAAAATCACTCTCACGAAAAGTAGATGAGAATGGAAGTGCTTTCCATTTTCATGGAACTTCAATGATACAACCAACTCGATCTCCTTGAGAGAATCCATGGAGTACAGAGATTTACGGAAGTCTTAGTGGAAAGGTCCCTAGTCTGCCGATACGGAATGACCGACAGAGAGTTTCCAATCCCCCAAGAAAGGGCTTCCCATAAGTGCATTGTGTCGTGTAGAGCATGTCTCAATATCGCAATCCATCTGTTTGAAACATGACGAAAAGCCATTAACAAGAAGGCATGACATGGTATAAGCAATTAAGACTATCACATGATTTCTATACTTTTAACATGTAACGCTTTCAATTGTAATTAAGCTAGAATAAGGCCATAACACATAGCATTCACATGTGTATGGAGTCAAGTAATCATTAAGATCAATTAAAATAGATATTCATATTCTTATAGTTTCCATGTGGGTTGATGACTTTTAGGTCATTTAACAACTAAGTAACATGATATAATAGTAAGACATGCACATAGTTGACTATACATCTACAGAAAACAGTATCGGGTTGGCCATTAAATCGCGATGGGTACAGATGTCGCAATTCAAAACACTGTAATAGTCAAAGTACGGAACTGGGTGAAATCACTAAATCGCAATGGTCTGGGTCGTCGCCTTCACATCGCGATGGGCCGATATGTCACTATGACATTTAAAACGCGATGGCTCTGTCAGTTGCCTTATAACGTGACAGTCAACGGGTCGCTATGACTCAGAATTGTGATGGCTCAATACGTCATGTTCAAGAGATGTTTTCAAAATTTGAAAATAAAAATGTGTGAAAAACATGGCTGGGAAAACAGGTCGAATCGCGACAGCATGTCCGGTTGCGTTCAACACAGGCGCTGAAACCCACTCGACACACAGTTTCATGTGTCAGAACGGTCAAGTCAAACACATAAATGTGACGGGATGTTCTTTTGCCTTTTAGGTGAACGCGATGGTCTAGTACGTCACGTTCATGAGATGAAGAACACGATGTCTAGAGTGGTCGCGTTCATGGATCTTACCCGAAAATAGTCAAATGGTGCAGTTCCTCATGATTGACCAACAACTCGAAATACAGGGATCTTTGGACAAAACTATGAACATGAAAAGTGTCTAGGACAGAAAGTAGAAGAGAACTATTGCTTTGAATTGACCCAAATTGACCTCGGTTTATGTGAAACACATCATGAACACGGAAAGCCATATTCATGTGCGACTCTTGGAAAATGCTTAATATGACTAGCATGCTTCATGAAATTGGGCAAAATAGATGCATATGAAACTAGACTCGATGATCTTCCATTGGTATGTGCTACATTTAGTTTAAGCTCGAGAACACCTACCTTTGGTTGGTTCTAAGAGAGGTCTTTCTCCAGATTGAAGCAGTGCAACGTTGGAGAAGATGCTCGATTTGTGGTCATTCTCCTCCACCTCTGGTGCCTAGTTCGTCCTCTCACGACCCCAACATGATGGTAACCCTTCTCCAAGAGAGCTGAGTAGTTTATTTATAGATTTAGGGTTAATTCAAGTCATAATGTCACTAGGAAAGTGGGTTGCGGTTCTTGCTTGGTACCTTCTAAGATTTGAGGATTCTCCTCCCATTGGAGTAGTAATGCCTTTAGGAAACATCCTAACATGGTTGGCATGAATTTGGGTTAACATGAAAGTCTAATTTCCTTAGATTTTCTCTAGTTGCCCTTTCCAATTTATGCCCAATTGGAGCTACGAATTGCCATGATATTTTCTTAGTTGAGTTTATTGTGTGGCCAAAAGACATCCTTTGGTCCATTGCTTTCATTGGGTTGTCAATCTCTATGCTTTGGAGCCCAGCCATAATTTTATTTTATTTTGACTCCCTTAAGTACATGTGATAGTGATTTCCTGACTTATTCCATAATTACGATAATCAGTCGCACAATACCTTAAACGTGGCCAATCAGATTTTCCTTTGCATAAAGTTCTTTGTGGGTCATTAGGGAGTATTATTAGAGTTGACCTATGATTATTATGGAATTTTCTGATGTTTTTTGTACATACAATAATGACACGTACACTTTTTTTTGCTATTTCTCTAATATTGAATTTATCATTTTCAATTTATTTCTAATTTTTCAATTATTGAATTCTATAGTGTTACAGTATTACTCCCCTCTCAAAAATACTTCTAACTCTCCTTTTCTTTGAACACAATCTCTCCCCAAACCAGAATACAAAATCTACATATTCTCTCCATTTTTTTACATCAAAAAGTGAGTGGTAATAGGATATGAAAAGCAATGGCTCATACAAGTAAGAATGTTAGAATTCACTATCGGGAGGTTAGAGAGTGTATGCCACTAAAAGAAAAGCCACGATATATCTATGTATTTAATCAAGTTCTTATACACACTTAAAATAAAAACTATGAAAAGTGATGTTGAGATTTGATTAAAGGCATCACATATGAGATTGGACAAAAATTTTAATTAACACCAATGAATGCTCTTAATCCAACCCATACATGACAGATCCTCGATTTTTAATAGCTATCAACTCCCCCCCCCCCCTTTTTTTGAAAGCAATGATATCAAATTTTTGTTTCATTTCTTTTCTTTCATTTTTGAGAAAAGTATTGCCATTTGACACAAGTCTTCTCACTTGTTCAGTGGAAAGACTCAGTTACTAACGTCAGTTCCTCTTTTCTCTTTCAATTCGGGACAAGTAGGTTACTACAAATTAGGCAGATTTTAAGAATCACAAAATTGTTAATAAAAATTTTCTCCTATCATCAAAGTGATGCGAATTAATCATAGTTGTGTGCATTGGCGTGTTAGACTTAATTTTAAATATATTTTAAGAAGCAAGTAAAATGCATAACTATATAGCTCCCCCTCACATCAAATCAATTAACTCCCCCTTAGTGATTGAAGGAATACACACTAAGTTTCAAGCCAATGCAATAAAGATAGCAAGGGAGTATAGGCCATAGAAAGAGCCAAGGAGGATGTTTTACATATAATTTACATGAAAGCACACAAGGGATAGATATGCAAACACAAGTGTGCATGAGACATTAATTGTATGACTCTTGTTGTGTTTTTGATTTTTCATCTTTTTTGTTTTTTTGATAAGGAAAACAAAACACAGCCTATCATCAAATCATATAGACTAACAGTAAGGTACATAAGAATATTCACGTCTTACCTTGGAATTCCAAAACGTAGATGAACTTTTACTCAAGGAACAATTTCAGTTCCTCGAGTTTCACATTGATGCTCCAGCTCCAAATTTTTCAAGACACCTGCAACCATAACTCTCAAGTGATTTCTTTGATACCCAAATGACTTTGGGTCCAAAAGTGTTAGTCTTAGA
>CM024758.1:22497034-22761597 GCA_014218235.1 Colocasia esculenta
AGTTTTTCTTAGGGCTCAATACTATGAATCTGGAGAGAATAGTTGTAGTGGGTCCTTATGAAAATCATAGAGATGAGGAGAATTGGACTAGAGAGCAGATTAGGAAAGCTACTCTTAATTACAGTGCCATGAATATGCTTCAGTGTGCTGTCCACCCTAAAGAATATTCAAGAATATCCATGTGAAATCTGCTAAAGAAATGTGGGATAAACTTGAATTAATGTATGAAGGAACATCTCAAGTTAGGGAAACCAAAACAAACATACTTGTCTCTGAATATGAATTGTTTATGATGAAATCTGATGAATCAATTTCTGAAATGTTTGCTAGGTTTATGATAATTGTCAATGGACTGAAGGCACTAGGTAAAGAATACACTGATGCTGATCTGGTAAGAAAAATCATGTGCTCTCTATCATCTATTTGGCACCCAAAGGCTACAGTGATTGAAGATTCTAAGGATTTATCCAAATTTCTTTGGATGAACTCATATGATCTTAATGACTTATGAAATAATCTGAAAAGAAGTGAAGAACATATGTTTAAAGCTAAACCAGTAGCACTTAAGGCTTCATCAAGCAACAAAGAGAAAATCAAGAAAAATCAAGTTCTGATGAGTCTGAGTCCAATGAGGATGAACTTGCCCTCATGACTAGGCAATTCAGAAAATTTTAAAGTCAAGAAGAGGAAAATTCATGGAAAGAAAAAATATTCTTCTGGTAAAAGGAATGCTTCTTCTTCAAATTTTAATGCTGGCAGAAATCAAAAAACTGATGAAGGTATTATTTGCTACAGGTGCAACAAGCAGAGACATATGAAGGGTGAGTGTCCTGAGATCAAAAAGGACAAATACAAGAAGAACAACAAATTGAAGAAGCCAAAAGCAAGATAGCAACGTTAATAGCCAGTGGCATCGCCAGAAAATTGATCAGTGGACCAACTGGTCAGATGAAGACCAAAGTGAAGATGAAGAAGAGAACTCCTCAAGTTCTGTAAATGAGGAGTTATGCTTTATGGCAACAGCAGTGATGGAAAGGTAAGTTCTTCTTTTGAACAATATACTATTGAAGATTGGCAAGATGCATATGCTGAGTTGGTTGAAAAAAATTCTGAAATAAGAAAAGAAAATAAACATCTGAAAAAGAAAATTGAAAATTTCATGCATGATACTTCCTTAATAGAAGAATTTCTGAACTGGAAATGAAATATCTGAACTTAATGAAGAAAAGGAAGACCTTCTGAATGAAATTGATGAATTAAAATTGCATCTCAAAAGGCCAACAATGATTTTGAAAAGCTTTCTGAAAGAATGGAATTGCAACAAAAAAAAAAGCAACAGCTATTGATGAAATTCAAAAACTTAAGAAGTTGTTGGGTGAAAGGAACAAGTGATAAAAAATTCACAAATGGAAAAGAAAATCTTGATGCATTGTTAGGACTTAGAATGAATGCGGAAAAACATGGACTAGGATTCACCACAGAAAAATCATTGACAATAAATCTGCTGAAAAGAAAGAAAAACCTTCAAAAATTCATTGATAAAATTTACAAAAGCACTAGTCCAGAAAAAAAAAAAGTGTCAAAGAAAACATCTGAAATAATAAAAAACCAAAGTGAAAAGAATGCTTCTAATCAAAGAAAAAAATAGGTCGACACACATTTCTGTTAGGTCGACACTTGTCAACACAAGTTGAAAACTGTGGCCGCTGAGTCGACACTACCCAACAGGTCGACCTGTCCAATTCTGAAAACACAAACAAGTGAACAAAAATTCAAATAAAAATCTAAAAAATTATAAAAAATATAAAACAAACACTTCATGATGGTTATTGGAGATCCAGACATCACATCAATCTAATGGATCAATTCTTGGAATCAACGGTATCATAATCCTCATTGGTACCATTCACAATCTTTTATCCAAAATTTCTAAGATATCAACAGAATTCTTGGTTTGGATTTCATACATGAAAATCATGCCAAAATGCATAATTTCCATGCTTATGAAAGGAAGAACACTTGTGTTTTCATCCAAATCAGAATGTTAAAATGCAAAAAAGAGAAATGATTCTGAAAACAAAACAAAAACCAAAAACAACTCAAATATGGATCAGAAAAAACTTATTGTTTTGCTCAAACAAACTGATGGTCCCAACAATGTTTGGGTACCAAAATCTTTTCTTCTCTGATCTGATTTATGCAGGAAGGTCCTGCACCCAGCTCCAATGTGTGGTTTCTTGACAGTGGGTGTTCACGACACATGACAGGAGATAGAACAAAATTTTCATTTCTGATTGAAAAGGAAGGAGGATCTGTCACATTTGGAGGTAAAAATAAAGGGAAAATCATTGGATCTGGAAAGGTGGTAAATCCTCCTCAAACTCAATTGAAAATGTTCTGTTAGTTGATGGTTTAGACTACAATCTTTGAGTACAAGCCAATTGTGTGACAAGGTCACAAGGTGTTTTTAATCTGATTTTTGCAAAATAATTGATTCTTCAACTGAAAAAATAAAATTCTTTGGTAAAAGAGAAAACAATGTCTACATGATCAATCTTGATAAAAACTTTGCTGAAAACATTTGTTTGGTGGCAAATAAAAATGAAATTGCATGGACATGGCACAAAAGACTTGGTCATGCAAGTTTCAACACAATAAATAAACTCTTAAGGCTAAATTGGTTAAAGGACTTCCTGAATCTCTTCCCAATGTAGAAAATCAACTTTGTGGGATATGTGCTCAAGGAAAATAAACAAAAATCTTTAAAATTATCAATGATGTTCTCACTTCTAAGCCACTGGAATTACTTCATATGGACCTTTTGGGCCAACAAGAATTCTCAGTCTTAGTGCAAAAGATATGGATTTGTAATTGATGATTTCACTAGATACACTTGGGTAATCTTTCTATCCCACAAAAGTGATGCTTGTCAAGAATTCAGAAAATTCTGTACCACTGCCTTAATGGGTTTTCACATCAAATCAAATCCATTTGACTGATCATGGGGGAGAATTTGAGAACAAGATTTTTCTGATTGTGTGCTGAACTGAACATTTTCCACAGATTCTCTTCTCCAAGAACTCCAGAACAAAATGGAGTTGTGGAAAGGAAGAATAGAACTCTGGTGGAAATGGCTAGATCTATGCTCTTGGAAAGTAAATTGCCAAATCCTTCTGGGCTGAAGCTGTGAACACAGCAAATCACATCTTGAACAGAGCATTGGTCAGACAAAAAATCAGAAAACCCCCTATGAACTTTTGAAAAAAAAAAAAGCCAACTCTGTCTTACTTTAAATTTTTGGTTGCAAGTGCTTTGTACATAACAACAATAAAGAAAATCTTGATAAATTTGATGACAAAAGTCATGAAGCCATTTTTCTTGGCTATTCAGAAATTTCTAGAGCTTATAGAGTTACATTCTCAAGAATAAAAATGTGGAAGAATCTCCACATGTAGTTTTGATGAAAATTGTATCAAACTGATGACTCTACATCTTGCAGGGTTCCTCAAAGTAATGAAGAAGATGACATCATTGTCGAATCTTCACCAACTGTTGAAGAGGATGAATCCATTAAAAATCTGGACAATCAGTCACCTACCACAAGTGGATCAGGTAATATTGTTCCAGAACTGAATGAACCTCAAGAGGTAATTCCTGAAAACAGATTTTTAAGAGATCATCCAATTGAGAATGTAGTTGGTAATGTGCATGATAGAGTTAGAACTAGATCATCTTTTCTGAATGCAATAAATGAAGACCCACTAGCACTAATTTCCCAAATTGAACCCAAGTCAATTGATGAAGCTCTAACTAGTGAGGATTGATCAATGCAATGCATGATGAACTTCATCAATTTGACAGAAATCAAGTGTGGGAATTAGTACCTAGACCTAGTGACAATCTGTTATTGGTACTAGATGGGTGTTCAGAAATAAATTGAATGAAAATGGACAGGTTGTTAGGAATAAAGCTAGACTAGTTGCCAAGGGGTACAATCAGGAGTTTGGAATTGATTTTGAAGAATCATATGCCCCTGTAGCTAGACTAGAAGCTGTGAGAATATTTCTTGCTTTTGCATCATCCCTGAAATTTAAAGTTTATCAAATGAATGTGAAAAGTGCTTTCTTGAATGGATACATCAAAGAAAATGGTTTGTAGAACAACCTCCCGGATTTGAAAATCAAAAATATCCTGATCATGTTTTCAAACTCAATAAGGCTCTTTATGGTCTTAAGCAAGCTCCAAGAGCTTGGTATGACCGTTTGAGCTCATTTTGTTGAATAAAGGTTACACAAGAGGTAATGTAGACAAGACATTGTTTACAAAAGTTGTTAATAATCAAATCATTGTTGTCCAAATCTATGTTGATGACATAATTTTTGGGTCTACAAATAAAGCTCTTTGCACTGAATTTGCTGATCTTATGAAAACTGAGTTTGAAATGAGTTTGATGGGAGACTTACAATTCTTTTTGGGATTGCAGGTACATCAAACCAGTGAAGGGATTTTCATAAGTCAAACAAAGTATGTGAGAACTTCTGAAAAGGTTTGACTTTCAGCACCTCAAGCATTCAAGCACACCAATGGCAATAAATGTAAGACTAGAGGAAGATTCATTTGGTAAGTCAGTAGATCCAAAGACCTACAGAGGTATGATTGGTTCTCTACTTTACCTCACAACCTCTAGACCAGATATTCAGTATAGTGTGTGCATGTGTGCTAGCTAGTTTCAAGCCAATCCTAAAGAAAGTCACATGTTAGCTGTCAAAAGGATTTTTAATATCTTGTTGGAACATGTGAACTTGGAATTTGGTATCCTGCTGGTTGCAAGTTAGATTTAATTGCTTACTGATGCTGATTATGCTGGTTGTAAGCTTGATAGAAAAAGTACTAGTGGCTTGTGTTATATCTAGGTGGATGCCTAATTTCATGGGCTTCTAAAAAACATTCAGTAGCTCTATCCACTGCAGAGGCTGAATATGTTGCGGTGGTTGTTGTGGCACTCAAGTTCTTTGGGTGAAACATCAGCTCCTAGACTATAATCACAATTGGGTTGTATTCCTTTGTGTGATAACACTAGTGCTATTAATTTGTCTAAAAACCAATTCAGCATTCACGAACAAAGCATATTGAAATAAGGCACCATTTTCTAAAGGATGAGGTCGCTAAGAAATCTTTTGAACTTCACTTCATTGAAACTGAAAACAAATTGCAGATATTTTCACTAAGCCTCTTCCAGAAAACAATTCTCATCTTTAAGAAGAGAGCTTGGTTTGTGCAAATTTCCACATTCTTGATATCTTCTATCTCTTTTAGCAAATAAAAGTCTTCCTGTTCTTGCAAATAAATTCCTCACTCTCACATTGCTTGGCATTCTTGGTATATCAAATGGTGATTTGAAGAAAGACAAGTCAGGCTTGTCTGGACACTTTCACTATGCGTGAGTATATGTCTCCGCCAAGTATCAAGAGCTTGTATGCAATTGTTGAGGGGGAGTCTTTGTCTTTCAATAAAACATTCTTGTTCATTCTATTTTCACTTCATCCATTCCTATTTCTTCATAATCTTCATGTGCCTGTGAGGGGGAGATACATGAAAGGGGGAGTCATTGTCACATTCCTTGACCTTACTTGTCTATCTTGAACCCCAAACTCATCAGAATTTTGAGTCTTGTGCTATTTCTTATGAGAGAATTAAGACATTGAAACTAAACTCATTGTGCATTTAGTTTAATTTCAAAGATTCATTATCATTTCAAGGTTAAGCAATCTTAATACTGAATGTCTTTAAAATGACTTGCAAACACTTGTAGGCACATGAGTAGCTTTATTATTTAACATGTGCATGTTTAAGCTTCATTTTTACCACATGTTAAGAATACTTTTCTAAATTCGTAGTCATGACTTTTCTGGTCAAAGCAAACAATTTCTGCAAAACATCAAAAGAAAATGATCAACAATCTGGAAAGATACAAACAGAGCAATGCAAATTCTTGAACCACTGAGTAACGGGCCATTTCACCTAAAAAGTGATTTGTTTCGCGTCAAAAAGTGGAAATCAAAATTTCAACTCTGTATAAGATAATGAAAGTTAAACCACTGAGTAATCAGGAGGTCTTGCATCTGATCAATGTGATCTCTTGCACTGAAAAGTGAGATTTAACTAATTTATTCTTGTATTCTTTCCCAGTTCAAAATGAAAGAAAATCAACTTGACAGGATGGAAAAGCTTAAGACCTTAATAAAGTTCATGTATACTGAGTTTAGACCTATTATTCTACATTGTGTTAAAATAAAGCTCTAACATCCTTGTTAAATACTTCTGCTCACTCATATAGGTCACTTCACTTCACATTTGCATCATTATTTAACTACATTCAGATCATTATATTGCTATACCTTGTGTTGAGTGTGTCTTTATGATTAAACTTATTGCACAATACCAAACACACAATAACTTCTCTCATATGTCAATATCACTTTGCCTCACTTATTTTGATCATTCCTGAACCTTCATTTCTACAACTGCATTTCTTGATCTCCTACCATTCTTTGTTCTCTTTCATGAATATCTTTTGATGTTGTCAAAAAGGGGGAGAAATTGCAAAGACTTAAAGGGAGAAATTGCAGACATGGAAGAAAATTGCATTATTTTGTCATCATCAAAAGGGGGAGAATGTTGTTTGAGTGTGTATTTGAAACCTTTTAATGGATTTTAATCATGACTAATTGACATCACTCATAATTTGATTTGATGATGACATTTTGTACATATTAAAATGATGACTAAATGACATGTTAATATTTCATATGTTGATGATAATGACTATGTTAATGGTTCACACTTCATATTTCAGGTTTACATAACTTTGTCACAGTGGTGTCGACACAGTCTGCCTGTGTGTCGACACAGTCGCCAGTGGTGTCGACACAGTCTACAGTGGTGTCGACACTCACTGTCCCTCCCGAAGCCAGTTCTGAATAGTAGCCAGTGTGTCGACACAGTCTGCCTGTGTGTCAACACACTCAACTGAAGCTCAAAACAAGAATTTTTCTGGACACGTGGCTGCTTAGGAATGAGGGATTTGACCTAGATTTTCATGCCCACGCACCCAAGGCACCTCATGGACATATGGGGCTATAAATACCCATGATCCTCGTACCCCAAGGGAGGCCAAGCCCATACCATTCCCAGAAGAAGTTTTGGCGGCAAAAGGGGTTTTCCAGATCTTGCTCCATCTTCAGAAGCTGCAAACCATCCTTTCAAGAGGAAGGACGTGGGAATCAAGGCCAATCTCTAGAGAGAAGTTTGATGTGCTGAGAAAGGGAGTAGATCCAATGAAGAGCAGCATCAGAAGAAGAATTTCTGGCAATTCAGTTGCCATTAAAGCAGAGTATCACAAATTGAAGAGAATTTCCATCGAATTCCATCAAGGCTCTTCAATTCAAGCTTATGCAAGACTTCTTCACCAAGGAACATCCAATCAACATCTATTTTACCCATTTCTTGGATTATTCTTCTCACTTTCGTCTGTGCGATCTGTGTATGATGTTCTGTGTAGATTCTATGTACATTTGTGTTTGTGAATCAGATCATTGCTAGAGGATCTGATTTCTTTTGTGTTTGATCTAGCCTTTTGTGGTTGAGCCGTCGTGCTCAATTTGGAGTCGTTGTGCTCCTATTGTGGTTTGAGCCGTTGTGCTCAGTTTTTGGAGTCGTTGTGCTCCAGGTTGTGTGTTTGAGTCGTCGAGCTCAAGGGTTTGGAGTCATCGTGCTCTAGTGTGTGTTGTACTCAGGTTTGAGTAGTGTGGCCTCACTATGTGAGGGGTGGATGTAGGAATCACTGGTGTGATTTCCGAACCATCTAAAAATCCTTTGTGCAATGGTTTGATCTACTTGTCTGTGCTAGATGCTTGCATAGGATTTCTGTAACGTCGCGCGTTTTCCGGATCCCCGTGGATCCAGGTTTAGTGGGTTTGGTGGCCAATGTGAGGCCCATTAGTGGTTGTGTGGCCGTTGTAAGGCCAGTGTGGTGTAGACGCGTGGTGTGTGTAGGTGTGGTGCAGGTTAGGTCCCGAAATGAAATAGGACCTGCTGCAGTTGAGTAGGAGTTGGCGGCCAGGTGTGGTCGTTGACTTGTTGGCGTCCAGGTAGGTTGCCGTTGACTGCATGATCTTGGCGGCATTAGATGTGGACGTTTAGGGTGGCGGTTGTACTTGGCGGCAAAGGGGTTGACGCCAACCTGAGAATTCTGCAGGTTATAGGGTCACCCGAGAGCAGGTTTCCCACCTGCCTCTCTCTTCCCCTTGCCCTAGCTTCGCGTCCCCGTGTTTCTGGAGCTTCCAACAGGTACTGAAGGATGCTTGGAGGATCGTGGAGCGTGTGGCGGTGACGAATCGCGCGAGGAAACGCCGTGGCGTGGTGCAATTCCCGTGGGAGCTTGCGGAGGGTTCGGTGTGAACCAGGAGATTGCGGGAGGTTTGAGTGTGTTCTGAGGTAGGGGACGATCCCTGTTAGTTTGTTAGAAACATTAAAACATGACTTAACCACTTGAATTAGCGTTTTTAATGTATTTTCGGATTAAACTGCACCGTGTGGGGATAATGGGTGGTTTGAGTAATTTAATGTACGAAGCATGCTGTGTTGGGTTGTTTTGGGTTCATGCATGTTTAAAGAACCATTTCAGTACATTTTCTTGTAGTTTTAACGGTTGGAAAACCTATAGATTCGGATTAGGGTTTCTGCAGGGTCTGGGGTTGAAGATCTTGGCGTCAGCATCGATTGACGCCAGGTTCCTCAGCCATGATATAGACGGCTAGATCCATTGCCGTCAAGTTCCTTTAAGCGGCAGTCGATGTTGCCGCCAACCTGTGCATGTATCCATGCAATGTCGTTTACGTAGCTTTTCTGGTTATGAATATTGTGTGATTGTGTGTGCATGGCGATGACCAGTGTGAGCCAGTGCGCTTGTTATGCTCTTGGAGCATATTGCTCATGTAATGGGCATGTTTTACGTGAACGACATGTAATGTACGTAATCGCTTTGCGTAGTATGTGTGGTGCGTTGGCACCCGTGGCACTCTTGGAGTGCGATGTCTATGTGTTGGACATGTGGTTTATGTGGTAGACGTGTGGTACACCAACCAGGGTGTAATATACACGTGTTGCTTACGTGGTTTGAGTGTGTGTGTATTACACACTTTGTTGTAGTGTAATTCTTATGATTTGTCGTAGTAACTGGGCAGTGAGGTTCCTGTGTGAGCCTAGCCATGACTTTGTGGTGTTTGGGCAGTGAAGGTCCACATTGACCTAGCCCAGGTTTATGTTGTCTTTCGAATAATATTATATTGATTTATGTAGTAAGTGGTTGTTGCCATGGAGGTCATCTCGTGACCAATGATAGGCAAGTTTGTGGTTCAGGTATGTGTTGGTGTGGGATAGCTTTGGGGTCACATGGTGACCAATGTTAAGCTAATCCTAACATATGTATATTGTGAATTATAAGTAAAGGCTATATGTGTAAGTATCGTGGTTTGTGCTAGCCGAGTGTGGTGGCGCTGTTCTTTCTGACTCGTGCTTTGCCTGCACCAGTTGTAGCTTGACTCGTGCTTTGCTACTTGTCGTAGTTTGTGAGTTTGTGACTCGTGGTCGAGGTTTGACCAGTTCGAGGTGTGCCTGGTGTTGGCACAGTTGTGGCTGAGTTGTGGCTGAGTTGTGGTTGTATGACTTGCCGGTTGAGGTTTTACTTGTAATATTATACCTAAGTAAAGGTATAATATAATTGTGGTTTAGTGTGGTGTTACCACCTTCTTATACCTTGTTCGGGTGTTTGTGTTGTGGTGCCTCAGAGTAGCAGGTACCTATATTCTTCGTGGATTACCTTGTAGTTTTATAGTGGTACATTGTGTACTAACCTTTCCGGATACTTGTGTGTTTTGGAGGTCTTGTGGTTTGACCTGCCACTTGTTGTATTCTAATTGCTTTAAGTAGATCTTTGTTTATAAGGTTATTGTGATTATTATTTATGTTACCTTTGTGGGTAATTTGCCGATGAGGCTTGTAGCTTAGGCATGTTGTGGTTTAGTAAAGCTATGTTCCGTGGAGGCTGTGTAAGACCTTCCACTTGTTGAGTTTTACTCTTCTTGGGTATGATTCCAATTATAGTTTTAGTGTGTTATGGATTGGCTTCGTGGTAGCCAGTTCTGTTACCTTGTGTGTAGTTTACGACGTAGTGTGATTTGGAGTATAAAGGACCAGCTCTTTGTTAGCAGTCCTGTTACTTAAGTGTTTGAGGTTTGCCTGTGAAGCTTGCAGCTTAGGCAGTGACTTGCCTGTGTGGCTTATAGCTTAGGCAACCAGTTGTTGTAGCTGTGTGCCAATGAGACTGTGGTTTAGGCACTTTAGTTGTTGGGCTGACTAATGATATTATATTAGTCCTGTAGTCCTACTTTTCTTTGGAGGACTTTATGTTTATTATCATGAGTATGTTTAATTGTTATTTATTGTTATGATGTGAGCATGAAATGGTTTGGCTATTGATGTTGCCAGTGAGACCCATTGGGGTTGAGGTGTTTGTGGTTACAATGTTGTTTTGGGTAGCCCCTACTGAGCCAGTGACTTGTTGAGGCTCACTCCCCTACAGTTCTTTTCAGGGCTTGCCGTGTGTTTGGCTTGCAGCGGTGTTGTGTCAGACTTGTACCACCAGCAGTTGTTTAGTAGTTAGTGTTGTGTGAGCTTGTGCTCCCTCGGGGTATGCCCCAGGTAGTTGTACTCTTTTTAATTGGACATGTATTAATGTGATGGGACAGTTGTACAAAATTGTGAACAGATATGAGCACATGTACTTTCTTGTGTCTTATATTCTTGTGGTTTGTCTTTTATACTCTTACTGGACACGTGTGTGAGATATCCCTTGCGACACTTCGGTGCGTTCGCGGGAGGCGGATCTAGATATGGAGCCTTAATGGGCATAAATACCCCGGTCCGTTACAGTTGGTATCAGAGCAATGTCCAGTTAGAATATGAAAAGACATTGAAAGTACAATGTCCCAATACATGGATTAATGTCCACTGCTGGTAGTAAGTCTGAGGTTTTGTGTGATATAAAGTAGTTTTTACGTGAGCTTTTGGCACGTAAATCGTGTGTTTTTGTTTGTTAAATTGGCAGTTGGGAGCAGTTGTTGTGCCACAACGTGGATAGTGGCATAAGTTGTGTGGTAGCATCCTGGCACTAGTGCAGTTAAAGCAGTTAAATATAGTATTTAAAAGTTTTCAGTTGCAGAGATTAGAGGAAAAAGGTAAAGTAGTGCCTTGAGAAGGATATACCTGTTATATGTTAATAAAGTGCAGAGTTAGCAGAAACAAGTATAGAGTATTTCTGAGATAGATCAGTTTGGTTATTAAAGATTTGCAGTTAAAGGAATTGAAGAGATTAGCAAGTTTGGATATGGAATTCAGTAAGTAAGTTATAATGAGATAGAAAGTTGGCAGAGACAGGTGTATGGTAACAAAATGATAAGGAACAGGTCAGTGTGTGTGTGATAAGTTGTAGTTGAGAACCTCAACAAATGTAATGTGGCATCAGAGATTTGAGTCAGATGATATTAAGAAACAGTGTGGATGAGAATGTGATTAGTGTTATGAAGAGTTTGATATGATTAAGTAAAACATATCAGCTTTAAAAGAGGTACTGGTACATAAAAGAATAGTGATGATTAAGTGTACTTGAGGTGGGAAATTTGAGAAAAGTGTTGTTATGAATAATGATGGTAACAAGAAGTGTGATATGAGGATTTGTATAAATATGTATTGAAAGGATCAGTTGAATAAAGAAAGAGAGAAAAGAAGGATTAGTGTGCAATAAGAATTTGTGAAAATTGCACAAGAGGAATATTTAGTTGATGAATGGCAGATTATGAAAAGTTTTTCAGAAAGAATATTTAATGAAATAAGAAAGATATTTTGCAGAAAGGATACGGATTAGAGAAAGGAAGAATTTAGCAAATGGTGAAGTTAATAAAGCCAGATAAGTCAGGAAATGTCAGTTAAAGTTTGCATATTGGTGCAAAGAAATGACAAGAAATGATTTAATTGAGCAGAAATGAATTGTTATTAAGAAATTTCAGGGTTTAATGCTGGAGCAGATTGATTAAGAATATTTGAAAAAAAATTATGCAACAGAATTATGAGAATTAGCCAGAGAATGTCAGTAAAGCAGGAAAGATATATGAAAAGCACAATATGTCAATAGCGGTTTGGCAGATCAAAAATTGCAGTAATTTCTTCAGCATGAATTAATTGAATGAAATGATTTGAAAAATAGTTGAAGCTAGAAGAAAGTAATTGAAAGTAATAATATGAGCAGAAATTGTGGAATATTTTGCAAAAGTGTTCAGTGTGATCAGAGTAGCGCAGCGGAAGTGGAAGCAAAGAAAGATTTATATTCAGAGATTGTTCAAGTTTACTGGGATAAAGAGAAAGTGTAAAGTTTTGCGTAGTGGAATAAGGAACAGAGTTTATGGTTTTTAATCAGAAATTGACTTTAAGCAGTGTGAGCAGAATAATATGAAAAAGCAGGAAATTCAAAGATGGTGATTGGTTTTCTTTGAAGAAGTGTCAGTTGTAAATGTGAATGCAAATGAGGCAGGATAACAGCAAGCAGTGATAAATGGAAAAAGAAAATGGTGGTATGAAAGAATATTACAGTGTAAGATATTTGAGAAAGTAAAGTGGTTTCGAAAGAAATGTTGCAAACACAGCCCAGAAATTGTGGAAGCAGGTTCAGTCCAAGGAGATAAAGCACCATTGGCAAGGTAGGATCGCCTACGGTTGAAAGCTAAAGAAAAGCAATGGAATCGACAGAACAGAGTAATTGTGAAATGAATTGAAAGGCTGAAGTAGAGAAAGAGTATCCTACTTGTTCTGTGTTCGGCTTTAATTGTTTTTAGGTGATAATTTGGTTTATTGTGATTTGTTTATATGTCGAGGACGACATTTGTTTTTAGGTGATAATAATGTAACGTCGCGCGTTTTCCGGATCCCCGTGGATCAGGTTTAGGGGTTTGGTGGCCATGTGAGGCCCATTAGTGGTTGTGTGGCCGTTGTAAGGCCAGTGTGGTGTAGACGCGTGGTGTGTGTAGGTGTGGCGCAGGTTAGGTCCCGAAATGAAATAGGACCTGCTGCAGTTGAGTAGGAGTTGGCGGCCAGGTGTGGTCGTTGACTTGTTGGCGTCCAGGTAGGTTGCCGTTGACTGCATGATCTTGGCGGCATTAGATGTGGACGTTTAGGGTGGCGGTTGTACTTGGCGGCAAAGGGGTTGACGCCAACCTGAGAATTCTGCAGGTTATAGGGTCACCCGAGAGCAGGTTTCCCACCTGCCTCTCTCTCCCCTTGCCCTAGCTTCGCGTCCCCGTGTTTCTGGAGCTTCCAACAGGTACTGAAGGATGCTTGGAGGATCGTGGAGCGTGTGGCGGTGACGAATCGCGCGAGGAAACGTCGTGGCGTGGTGCAATTCCCGTGGGAGCTTGCGGAGAGTTCGGTGTGAACCAGGAGATTGCGGGAGGTTTGAGTGTGTTCTGAGGTAGGGGACGATCCCTGTTAGTTTGTTAGAAACATTAAAACATGACTTAACCACTTGAATTAGCGTTTTTAATGTATTTTCGGATTAAACTGCACCGTGTGGGGATAATGGGTGGTTTGAGTAATTTAATGTACGAAGCATGCTGTGTTGGGTTGTTTGGGTTCATGCATGTTTAAAGAACCATTCAGTACATTTTCTTGTAGTTTTAACGGTTGGAAAACCTGTAGATTCGGATTAGGGTTTCTGCAGGGTCTGGGGTTGAAGATCTTGGCGTCAGCATCGATTGACGCCAGGTTCCTCAGCCATGATATAGACGGCTAGATCCATTGCCGTCAAGTTCCTTTAAGCGGCAGTCGATGTTGCCGCCAACCTGTGCATGTATCCATGCAATGTCGTTTACGTAGCTTTTTGGTTATGAATATTGTGTGATTGTGTGTGCATGGCGATGACCAGTGTGAGCCAGTGCGCTTGTTATGCTCTTGGAGCATATTGCTCATGTAATGGGCATGTTTTACGTGAACGACATGTAATGTACGTAATCGCTTTGCGTAGTATGTGTGTGCGTTGGCACCCGTGGCACTCTTGGAGTGCGATGTCTATGTGTTGGACATGTGGTTTATGTGGTAGACGTGTGGTACACCAACCAGGGTGTAATATACACGTGTTGCTTACGTGGTTTGAGTGTGTGTGTATTACACACTTTGTTGTAGTGTAATTCTTATGATTTGTCGTAGTAACTGGGCAGTGAGGTTCCTGTGTGAGCCTAGCCATGACTTTGTGGTGTTTGGGCAGTGAAGGTCCACATTGACCTAGCCCAGGTTTATTGTTGTCTTTCGAATAATATTATATTGATTTATGTAGTAAGTGGTTTGTTGCCATGGAGGTCATCTCGTGACCAATGATAGGCAAGTTTGTGGTTCAGGTATGTGTTGGTGTGGGATAGCTTTGGGGTCACATGGTGACCAATGTTAAGCTAATCCTAACATATGTATATTGTGAATTATAAGTAAAGGCTATATGTGTAAGTATCGTGGTTTGTGCTAGCCGAGTGTGGTGGCGCTGTTCTTTCTGACTCGTGCTTTGCCTGCACCAGTTGTAGCTTGACTCGTGCTTTGCTACTTGTCGTAGTTTGTGAGTTTGTGACTCGTGGTCGAGGTTTGACCAGTTCGAGGTGTGCCTGGTGTTGGCACAGTTGTGGCTGAGTTGTGGTTTGTATGACTTGCCGGTTGAGGTTTTACTTGTAATATTATACCTAAGTAAAGGTATAATATAATTGTGGTTTAGTGTGGTGTTTACCACCTTCTTATACCCTTGTTCGGGTGTTTGTGTTGTGGTGCCTCAGAGTAGCAGGTACCTATATTCTTCGTGGATTACCTTGTAGTTTTATAGTGGTACATTGTGTACTAACCTTTCCGGATACTTGTGTGTTTTGGAGGTCTTGTGGTTTGACCTGCCACTTGTTGTATTCTAATTGCTTTAAGTAGATCTTTGTTTATAAGGTTATTGTGATTATTATTTATGTTACCTTTGTGGGTAATTTGCCGATGAGGCTTGTAGCTTAGGCATGTTGTGGTTTAGTAAAGCTATGTTCCGTGGAGGCTGTGTAAGACCTTCCACTTGTTGAGTTTTACTCTTCTTGGGTATGATTCCAATTATAGTTTTAGTGTGTTATGGATTGGCTTCGTGGTAGCCAGTTCTGTTACCTTGTGTGTAGTTTTACGACGTAGTGTGATTTGGAGTATAAAGGACCAGCTCTTTGTTAGCAGTCCTGTTACTTAAGTGTTTTGAGGTTTGCCTGTGAAGCTTGCAGCTTAGGCAGTGACTTGCCTGTGTGGCTTATAGCTTAGGCAACCAGTTGTTGTAGCTGTGTGCCAATGAGACTGTGGTTTAGGCACTTTAGTTGTTGGGCTGACTAATGATATTATATTAGTCCTGTAGTCCTACTTTTCTTTGGAGGACTTTATGTTTATTATCATGAGTATGTTTAATTGTTATTTATTGTTATGATGTGAGCATGAAATGGTTTGGCTATTGATGTTGCCAGTGAGACCCATTGGGGTTGAGGTGTTTGTGGTTACAATGTTGTTTTGGGTAGCCCCTACTGAGCCAGTGACTTGTTGAGGCTCACTCCCCTACAGTTCTTTTCAGGGCTTGCCGTGTGTTTGGCTTGCAGCGGTGTTGTGTCAGACTTGTACCACCAGCAGTTGTTTAGTAGTTAGTGTTGTGTGAGCTTGTGCTCCCTCGGGGTATGCCCCAGGTAGTTGTACTCTTTTTAATTGGACATGTATTAATGTGATGGGACAGTTGTACAAAATTGTGAACAGATATGAGCACATGTACTTTCTTGTGTCTTATATTCTTGTGGTTTGTCTTTTATACTCTTACTGGACACGTGTGTGAGATATCCCTTGCGACACTTCGGTGCGTTCGCGGGAGGCGGATCTAGATATGGAGCCTTAATGGGCATAAATACCCCGGTCCGTTACAATTTCGCTTTCACACTAAGTGTTTAATTGCTTCACACATCATCTACACACACCCACACTTCAGATCAGTAAATGTTTGTCTGAATTGATCTCTAATTCGAAGTAATTTTGAATTGCTTAAGCTTCCGCAATAATTGGTGTTAGATCTATTCAACCCCACCCCCCACCCCTTCTAGATCTGACCCATCCACCTATTCGATCTTACAGATATTCCATTCATTTGATTATCATCTTGTGATCTAGCTTGATATGAAATCTGTCATGATAAGATGTGATATAAATCCGTGGAGGATACATGTTAGAATGAACTTGCTTGGTTTAAGAGCTTTCTATTATGTTACTTGTTGCATGTGAACTTTCCTTATTTATGTGCTTTCCGAGGATTCCATATTTTGTTCATCCATTGCACCCATCATTAGGAAAGCTCCATGTCACGACACCTACACGTTTGTACGATTAGGCACACCCCTTTTGGGGAATTGGAAGCTCTCTACCGGTCATTCTGTATTGGCAGACTAGCGACCTTTTCCCTGAGACCTCTGTAAGTATCCGTACTCTATGGATTCCCTCATAGAGACCGAGCTGTTTGTACCATGAAGTACCCTGGAGATAGAGAGCACTTGTACCGTGTACGATATGTCGTTAGTCATCCTCTTGTCAAGACACTAAAGAGTTATGAAACATAAGATACGTCGTTATGTTGTCCAATTGATCTCTCTAGCTTTTGTCATACCTTGAACTCTATGAATGATCATGTCTCTATTACAATGAGCTTATTATTGGAATTTCGTGGCCATAATATGTATATGTTGATAGTCACAATGTGGGACTTCGGTCCATTTGACTAATGCCTGTGCAAAAAGGGCCCTGTCTTGTCCTGTGGAGGAGTGCCCAATCATACTTATTAACCGCGGGAGTATGGACTAGTGGTGCTTGGCATGGCACTAGTATGTGTGCAAGAGTTGTGTGAATGTGCCTTTGTTTGATATGAAAAGTTTGATATGTTACATGTGATCATGTGAATATGTGATATCTATGTGAATGTGGCCAATCCTTATGATACGATTCTATTCTTGAATTACCTGTCCAATACACATGAAAGTCAGTATTTGTTTCATTATGATATTTGTTCTATTCATCCATTTGACTTGTTAGAAATGCATGCATGTTTAGTCATCATGTTTCTGTTAAGATCCTGCTTATTTAAAATGCTAATCATGTATATTAGTGCCCGCACATTGAGATGTAAATCATACTGGGCTAATTTGCTTACAATATCATCCTAAACATTTCAGGTAGTGATGAAAAGTTCGTGGACACTAATGGAGCAGGGCATGAGTGAAGAGTACCGGTCACTAGTGGAGCTGAATTCTAGGAATAGATGTTTGAGTAGCATATGTAATGATGATACATTTTCATGAAGTTGTTATGAAATTTGAATAATGAGCCCTATGGTTGGCTCAGATGATGTAAGGTTTTTAATTAGATGAATGGAAATGAAATAAAGAGTATTTTAGCTGGCAATATTATTGTCTCAAGTATGTTGTTATATTTAGATGTTAGTCTGAGTTAGTCGACTGTGATACATATATTTGTATCGTTCACGCATCCTGATATTTATTCTGCTGCTAAATGTCAGGGCGTGACAGGTTCAATGACCAATTCGATGATAATTCATATGTGGGACAAAACGATTAACAATGAGATGTATGATTGTGAAGTGTAGCGGAATTCCCTATATGGTAATCTAGAAGGGGGGGTTGAATAGATTACTGTCTATTAAGAACACTTGTTGCCTTCTTTTTGATAGAACACAAATTACTAGAAGTTATGGCAAGGACTAAACTTAGTGTGGATGTGTGTGATTCGATGGCAGATATTAAACAGATGATTAGACGTGTGTAAATGCGCCGTGCCTACCAAACATCTAACGTAGAAACGTTCAAACCACGAGACACAACGAATTACGTGGTTTGGAGTACACAACTCGTGTATCCTACATCCACGGGCCACACACACACGCAGAACAATCTGCTTATGAGCTAGTTCATGAACTACAACTCACACACACGTGTTCTCTGATGTATAGCCACGATCAGAACAACACACACACGTGTATCAAGCACAAGGACTGCTTGAAACACACCACACACACACACACGTATAGACAATAGTAAAACAGATAAGAGTTTAAGAGTTGAGAATCAAATCCAATTGAAAACTCTTCTCATGAACGTCTGAGTAGACTTCAAGCTTCGTCTTGATGATTAGAAGTTGATGGAGAGGCTTGAATCCACGACGTTCAGACTTCACCGCTGCACGGAGGACTTCTCTTGTTGAATCTGGGCAGCAGGTAGAAGCAGAGCAGCAGGGCAAGACTTTTCTTGAGAAGCTTTTAGGGTTCTTGCTTGGAGGCTGCTTGTGTACGTGAATGTCTTCAAAAAGATGCTTAAATAGAGGTCTTTACATATGGAGAGTCGTGGATTGTGGAAACACCATCTATGGCAACTCGAAGACTTCCCGTATTTGAGGACTCTTTCCGTCTGTCGACAGCACTGGGTGCTCCTGTCGACAGGCGCAAGCTAGCAGAACTTTCAAGGCTTCTGGAAGGCAGTTGCTGTCGACAGGCGAATGGGTGCTGTCGACAGGCACAGGCAGACAGAAGATTCATGGTTCTGGGAACCTCTTCCTGTCGACAGGCATCTGGGGTGCTGTCGACAGGCTCATCTGTTCTGCAGATTTGCCTTCTGGCTTGAGTTTGCTTGTCGACAGGGATCCTGCCTGCTGTCGACAGGTGCTTGCTTTTCATGTTATTCTTCATCATTTTGACTTTGTTCTTCGTACATCTCTTGCTCAACATCTCACCTAAAATAATGAACATAGTTAGTGAGACATTATAGTCATTTAAAGCTTAACATCATATCAACACATTGTGACAAGTCATTGCATTGCAATTTTAAACTCAACTCACATTGTTCACTTGTTTACTTTGTTCATCATTGATCATCAGCAAAAACATGTTGTATTTGTGATTTATATGATTTAGAATGTGAACCCAACATTCTCCCCCTTTTTGATGATGACAAAATTAACCAATTAAGCAAGTGTAAGCAAGTGCACAATTGAGTTTTCTCCCCCTTTTGTCAATATCTAAAAGCATACAACACAAACCCATGTAGTAGGCAAAAAGACAAGATCTTTCATTGATTTATCATTGAGCCATACAGAACATGCTTGGTTGAACATAACGTGAAAAAGGGAAAGACATTACATGACCATCAATGTAAAAAAAAAACAACGTAAGACTGAATACATGACCCGGGACACCTATACTCTAGAATCATCATCAGGACCCGGTGGTGTTGGGGCCTGAGGAGTCAGCCTGTTGAGCCGGTGGGTGATCCGGACTTGATTATCAGCCAATGCTTCCAAGCTGTTATCAACCTTGTCTAAGCGTGCATTGATAGTTGCAAAACCAGTTGTCATATGCACTTGCAGCTGAGCCAAGAGTTCACGGATAGAGGGCTCAGTGGCAATATGATCCATAGGTTGACTTTCGTCTTCTCCCAGAGCATCTTGTGGCTCGGAGGCTTCTTCATCGTCTTCATTTTCAGCAACCTCTTCATCAGCTGCTTCATCAGCTTCTTCTTCATCCACTGGGACAGCTTGGCCTTTTTCCTTAAGATCCCTTGTGACTACGCCATCCACAAACTTGTAGCCCATCCGCTCTGCAGCAGTCAGATCATAGGAGCTACGAGCCGGCAAGTTGGTCATCTCCCCTTCTGGAATAATAATGCCAAGAAACAGGAAGAGGGAGGTGAGCTGACATGCGTAAGGCATGGACCGCTTTGCGTTGCCAAGACATAGTCGAAGGACGGAACACATGAGTTGAGGTAGATTGATTTGTTCACAGCGTAAGAACTTATTAAGGAGGGACTTGTGAACAGAGGTGACGAGTTCCCTACTTCCATCCTTCGGGACAATGAGAGTGGTAAAAATGTGGTGGATGATACGATGAAGTGGAGGAAAGAGTTAGCATTCATTGGCGTACGATCCGTGGGGTCGTAAGGCCTGGAAGTAATGATGGCATGGTACTCCTCTGGAGTAGGGTGATGAGCAAAGATATCAACCCCTGTGTTTGGAATTTGCAGGGAGACTGAAAATAGATTGGGGGAAATGCGAAAGGAATTTCCCTTGACACGGGTATAGAGATCACCTGTAGTAGACTCCCGGAGATTATGGTAGAAATTCGTGACAGTAGAGGCGGAGTATTTCTTGTGGCTATAACAGAAAGGTGACCAACCCTGTGTGTCAAAGAGTGGCAAAAGACCTGGAAACAGGTCCTGGAGGGAGATGAAGTCAACGTAGAGAGGCTGCGTGACCTTCGTGAAAGTGGCATGGGTGACTTTGAATTGGAGATTTGGAGGGATGAGCAGCTCCGGCAGACGATCCTCCAGGTGCTTTGAGCGACGTTCCGGGGAGGCCCTGGAACCTTGTCCAGCGCGAGGAGAGCGAGGACGGCGACGAGATGCCATCTTCTTGGCAGGAGGGGCCATGATCTCGAGCTGCTTGAGTGGGAGACTCGTGGTAGAAAGAAAGGAGATGGAGAACAGAAGAGAAAAATGCCAGGGAGGCAGAAGTGCGCTCCTGGTGCCCTGGAGAAGTGATTTGAAGAGATTGAGGGAAGGAAGGGTTTTTGGAAGTGAAGAAAGAGGGAAAGGGGTGTGGGGTCCTCTTATAGAAAGGGTGATTGTATGTGAAGAGTCGGATCCCACCAAACTCGGATTCGGATTAGCCCGTTGGACTTCCCAAAAACACATCTGCCGCCGGCTGTCGACAGGGACCCTGGTGCCTGTCGACAGGCGCCTGCAGAAAATGGCCAGTTTGTGATTTTTGGAGATTTTTGGAACTGAAGCTGTGAGCAATTTCTTCCAGGTGATAAATGAAGGTGAATTAGAGATGAATCATGTATGTTAACCTACCATATACAAGGATAAAAAAACCATACCAATTCTCCAATGGTTTTAACATAATATCCAAGGAATTTAAGGTTAAAGCATTAAGAAAACACCCACGTAACTAAAGAACATTGCACGCTTACCCGTTGTTGTATAAATACACTGTAAGACAACACAATCCCCATTTTGTGAATAGACAAATGATGCATGAAATGATATCTATATGTGAAGACAATCACAAGACCAATGACCTTTGAAATTATGACTCAGTGGAGGCTTCACACTATTCCCAAATTTTTTTTTAATTTCGAAGTACAATGGGAGGAAATGGTACTTAAGAAGACGTCACACCTTTTGATGTGAGGATAGACATTACCCGTGCCCATACCCCCAGTCAATTAGTGGAAGTTTCCATCATACCGTTGTACAGAGATGATGAGTTGGCCTTTTGACGCGAGGGCAGACAATTGTGATGCCCATCTCCCCGGTTACTTAGCATAACCCAACATTGCTCTATATTCATCTCAAACTTCATGGTGATTGACATTATTTGTTATTTTAATATATATTTTTTTGTTTTTGTAGAAATAGGCAGCTTTTCTCCAAGTATTGTCGTACCGACCAAAATCAAGTTGGTGATATGATTACCAATCAATATTAGACATGCACTTCCATGACCAAGAGACTTATCAACTAAATTGAGACTATGTTGGCTCACGAAGGATTAATATAAAGGAGTAAGATGGATATCCTTTAGAGTGATGAGATGTTTCCTAAATGATTGAACCTAAACCCTACATGAATAGTATGGAAAAATCATCGTGAAATAGAGAATAGCTTAAATATCAATTGTATGTAGTGTGGTCAATCATACATTTACACCTTATAGACACCTTAGTTGTTAATCAGGAAGAAGCTCACAGACTGGGTGAAGAAATGATCATGAGCAATCATATTTTAGAGCACCTGTCGACAGGAAAGGAAGGCCTGTCGACAGGGAGACATAGACAGATGAACCAGTGTTCTGTCTGGGCTTAGCTGTCGACAGAGCCTTTTTAGCCTGTCGACAGGGACTTGTTCAGATCAGTTTTAGTGGAAGAATGAAGAGCAGACGTGAACAACTAATGTGAGGGAATTGAGAGAGACAAAGTTTGAATGATTCCCTCCACATTTTGAATTCATAGAAACTTAAGTTGCTCCCCCATAAAGTGTGCCATTTGTAACAAAAGGACTCGAGTTCATGAAGACATATTTGCAGACAATGACCACGCACTCAATAACACAAAGCATGTAGAGAGACAAACCAACAATATGTATCTAAATTTAAAGAGAGTTTGAAGAAGCAAGTTATAAAGAAACTAAGTCCAAATATACAGTACATGTCCCTTGTATGTCACATAACCATGGATACTTGGCGGAGAATGTTTCTCACGCATAATGAGAGTTTCCAAACAAGCATGACTTGTTCTTCCACACATCACCATTTGATATACCGCATAGATAGTGGACACAAGGAGCATATACTTAATATTTGTGGTAAGTTTCATTGCAATTTGCACAACCCCAACTCTCTTCGTAATGTGGTGAATCTATCTTCAGCTAGAGGTTTGGTAAAGATGTCTGCCAACTGTTTCTCTGTGGGTATGAAACTGATTTGAAGGATCTATTGGCCACTTCATCTCTCAAGAAATGATGACGAATTTCTATGTGTTTCGTCCTAGAATGTTGAATGGGGTTCTTTGATAGATTGATTGCACTAGTGTTGTCACACAGGATAGGTGTGCATCCAATGTCGATGTTGTAGTCACACAACTGACTTTTTATCCACAACACTTGTGTTGCACAGCTCCCTGCAGCAACATATTCTGCTTCTGCAGTAGAGAGTGCAACCGAGTGTTGCTTCTTGGATGCCCACGAAACCATACAACCACCAAGCATTTGACAATAGCCACTAGTGCTTTTCCTGTCTATTTTACAACCAGCGTAGTCTGCATCAGAATAGGAAATCAACTCAAAACTACTACCAGCTGGATACCAAAGACCCAAGGCATGCGTACCTGAGAGATATCTGAAAATTCTCTTGACTGCAATTAAATGGCTTTCCTTTGGACTAGATTGATATCTAGCACAAAGGCAAACACTGAATTGTATGTCCGGTCTACTTGCAGTAAGATAAAGGAGTGAGCCAATCATACCTCGAAATTGTTTGGCATCTACCGGGTTACCTTTCTCATCAGTTTCTAGCTTAATGCTTGTGCTCATCGGTGTTGAAGCGGGCTTGGCTTGTTCGAACTGAAACCTTTGGAGCAGTTCTTTTACATATTTTTCTTGGCTTATAAAGAATCCATCTTCAAGCTGCTTGACCTGCAAACCAAGAAAAAATTGAAGCTCCCCCATTAAGCTCATCTCAAATTCACTGTGCATATGTTGTGAGAATTCTTCACACAGTGTGGGATTAGTGGAACCAAAGATAATATCGTCCACATAAACTTGAACAACAATTATGTGATTGTGAACTTTCCTTGTAAAAAGAGTTTGGTCCACCTTACCTCTTGAGTAGTTTTTACTTACCAAGAAGGTGCTCAGCCTGTCGTACCAAGCTCGGGGTGCCTGTTTCAAACCATAGAGAGCTTTGTGCAATTTAAATACATGGTTTGGTTTATCATGATCCTCAAAGCCGGGTGGTTGAGAAACGTAGACTTCCTCTTTGATGTAGCCATTTAAGAAAGCAGTCTTAACATCCATTTGATATAGTTTGAACTTGTTAGAACATGCAAATGCTAGCAAGATCCTAACTGCTTCTAACCTAGCTACAGGTGCAAAGGATTCTTCAAAGTCCACACCAAATTCATGATTGTAACCCTTTGCAACCAGTCTTGCCTTGTTTCTCACCACTTTACTTCTTCATTAAGTTTATTCCTAAAGACCCATCTTGTTCCTATAACAGAAATTTCAGGGGTTTTAGGAACCAAACTCCAGACATTATTTCTTTGAAATTGGCCTAACTCCTCATGCATAGCATCAATCCATGAACTTTCTTTTAATGCTTCTTCAACATTTTTAGGCTCCACTTGAGAGACAAAGGCTAAATGATCCTGTTCAACTATTTGATTAACTTGAGACCTAGTTAAACTGAATCATTTATGTCACCTATGACATTCTCAAGTGGATGAGCTTTAGAGTACCTCACATTGGTGATTGTTGAAGGACCTGGTTGATCTTGCATTTGAGGATGTTGTTCCGGAGGAGGGGTTGCTGGAGGAGTTTCATGTTGAGGTTCATCCTCTTGTTGTGGATCTTGTGCAGGTATTTCTTCTTGAGTTTTAAGTAGATGACCATCATCTTCATCATCGTACCTGCGAAGATATCCACGTTTATCTTTAGGAACTGACTTAGAGATTGCATTTGTTTTGCTTTGTAGATCTTCAAGAGTTGTTTCATCAAACCTGTAAGGAATAGAATTGTTAGTTGTGATTTGAGATTCATCAAAAACAACGTGTGGAGTTTCTTCCACCTTTCTGGTTTTCAGATTAAACACTCTATAAGCTCTAGAATGTTCAGAGTATCCAAGAAAAATACCTTGATCGCTTTTGGCTTCAAACTTGTCCAAGTCATTTTTATCATTATTATGAATAAACACCTTTGAACCAAAAACTTTAAAGTACCCAATGGTGGGTTTCTTACCTTTCAGAAGTTCGTAAGGAGTTTTCTTGAATACTGGTCTTACCATGGCTCGATTAAGGATGTAACATGATGTGTTTACTGCTTCTGCCCAAAAGGTGCGTGCTAATTGATTCTCGACCAGAAGCGTACGAGCCATCTCCACCAAGGTTCTATTTTTTCTCTCCACAACTCCATTTTGCTCGGGAGTTCTTGGGGAGGAAAACTGGTGGTCTATACCTTGGTTCCTGCAAAATTCGGAGAAGGAATTATTGTCAAATTCTCCCCCGTGATCAGTGCGGATTGAGCAGATTTTATGGACATTCCCATGCTCAATCTTGTTGAAGAAATCTTCAAAAACATTTACTGCTTCATTCTTGTGAGCCAGGAATTTTACCCAAGTGAACCTAGAGAAATCATCCACAATGACAAAACCATAACGCTTGCCATTGAGACTGAGTGTTCTCGTAGGTCCAAATAAGTCCATGTGCAAGAGTTCATAGGCTTTGGAAGTACTTACCGGTGCCTTTGATTTGAAGGATTTTGGGTTTGTTTTCCCTGTGCACATGCATCACAGAAATTTTCATTTTTGTTAAAGGATATTTCAGGAAGACCACTTACCAACTTAAGCCTCATGATCTTGTGCAAAACATTGTAACTGGCATGACCGAGCCTACGATGCCACAATGTAAGCTCGTCCTGTTTGTTTGCTACAAGACACAAATTGTTATTTTCTGGATCATCTAAGTCTACCAAATAGATGTTATTCATTCTTTTTCCAGAAAATTTTAGGCTCCCTGTTTCCTTATCCAGAATGTGACATGAATTGGATTCAAAGACAATTTATGACCTTTATCACACAATTGACTTATGCTGAGCAAATTGTGATGAAGGCCATCAACTAGTAGCAATTGTCTATTGAATTAGAGGCAAACTTACCAACTTTACCTGAGCCGATGATGTGCCTTTGTTGTTACCTCCGAATATCACTTGACCTCCGTCTTTTTCCACGAGCAAACTGAATTTAGCTTTGTCGCCCGTCATATGCCTCGAGCAGCCACTGTCCAGGTACCATTTGTTTTGATTGTGGGCTGCTAGGCATTCCTGCACATGTGGATCAGACGAGAGGTTTTGGTACCCAAATTACTTTGGGTCCCATTGTATCATTCATGCAAAATAAGAGATGCTTAGGAATCCAAACTTGTTTGATTTTCATTTGATTTGGATTATTCCAGCACTGTTTTTCATTATGTCCAATCTTTTTACAGATATTGCATGATGATGATTTAAAAACAACATTGGATTTGACATTTTTGGAGGCATCCATAGGCATCTTACCTTTTTGTTCCCTTGTAAGTCTAGCTTTAGGAACTTGCTGTTTGTCTTGTGGACGGCTCTGTTTAGAGCTTTCAGCAAGTTTCTCATGTTGACTAGGAACAAATTTGGTGACTTTAGGTTCCTGTTTTTTACCCTTGTTCTGATTTTTCCTTTTCTTTGAAGGGTTTGGTTTGCTAGAGCATGGGGTTAGATCAATGAAATCAGTCATCAGATTTTTGCCAATTACCTTTGGCTTTGGATTTTGAAATCCAATCCCATGTCTTGCAACAAACACATTTGAACCTAAGATTGCATCCAAGTTCTGTTTGCTCTTTACAAAATTTGATAGATCTTTTGATTTACCTTTTAGTTCTGTTTCAGCTTTTTCAAATTTCTTTTGCAGATTAGCATGCTCACCTTTAAGAATTTCAAGAGAGTTTATTAGTTCATCTCTTTCCTTTTGAACTTCTTGATACTTAAGTTTCATGCTATCCAACTCATCCATATGGGTTTGTTCATCAATTTTCATCAATTCAATTACCTTGTTCAGAGACTCAATTTCTCATTGTTGTTTGATTCATGAACAAGGAAATTCATTTTCTTCTTGAGTGCTTTGTTTTCAGACTTAAATTCACAAAACTTTTCAAATAGCACAGTATAAGCCTCTTCCCATTCATCAATAGAAAAATTCTCAAAGGAAGAGTTTACCTCGGTTGAATCGTCACTCTTTGCCATGAGACACTGAATCTCTTCATCTTCCGAGGTGCCTTGACTGTCCTCATCTTCGTCACTCCATGAAGCCAACATTGCTTTGGCTTTCTTGAACGTGAATTTATCTTTCTTCAATTTCTTCTTTAGCTCGGACATTCTCCTCTCATGTGTCCCTGCTTCTTGCACTCATAACAAACCACATCAGATTTTTTGTTAATTGAATCAAATCTGTTCGTACTCTTTTGGAACGGTTTTGAGTTTCCTGAACCTCTTTTCTTGAATTTGAGAAACTTCTTAAATTGTCTAGTGAGCATGGCCATCTCGTCATTCTCACTATCACTGGAGGATTCAGACTCAATACCTTCCTGTTGAGTACTCCTTTTGGAATCTGAAGAGACTTTCTTGCTAGCTTTCAAAGCAATGGACTTCCTTGGGTTCTCTTCAGTTTCCTTCCTTTTCACATTCAATTCATAGGTCATAAGTGAACCAATCAACTCATCAACCTTCATGGTTGAAAGATTCTTAGAATCCTCAATGACAGTGACTTTGGTGTTCCATGAGGATGGAAGAGACCGAAGTATCTTCCTCACCAACTCACTGTCTGAGTATTCCTTTTTAAGACCTTTTAGTCCATTTATCAGAACCATGAATCTCGCAAACATGTCAGATATTGTCTCATCATTATTCATCTTAAACATTTCATATTCTGAGACTAACATGCTTACCTTAGATTCTCTCACCTCAGACGTACCTTCATATATTAACTCGAGCTTGTCCCACATCTCCTTAGCTGAGGTATATGTGGAGACCCTCGAGTATTCCTTTGGATGGACCGCGCACTGCATCATGTTGAGGGCGCTCCAATTGAGAGTCCCTTTGGCAATCTGGTCCTTGGTCCATGTATCTTCGTCTTGAGGCAATTCATATGGTCCTGTTCTGACTATCTTCCACAATTCAAAGTTTTGTGCTCGTATAAACACCTGCATGCGGTTTTTCCAATAGGGATAGTCAGTGCCATCAAAGAATGGTGGCCTAGTGACTGAATGTCCCTCATCCATATACCCCTTACTAGAATCCATAAGATCAAGGATCTCCTGATCGTAAGATCAAATAAATGAGACAGTAAACGGAGAAACCTCGCTCTGATACCAATTGAAGTGTAGCGGAATTCCCTATATGGTAATCTAGAAGGGGGGGTTGAATAGATTACTGTCTATTAAGAACACTTGTTGCCTTCTTTTTGATAGAACACAAATTACTAGAAGTTATGGCAAGGACTAAACTTAGTGTGGATGTGTGTGATTCGATGGCAGATATTAAACAGATGATTAGACGTGTGTAAATGCGTCGTGCCTACCAAACATCTAACGTAGAAACGTTCAAACCACGAGACACAACGATTTACGTGGTTCGGAGTACACAACTCGTGTATCCTACATCCACGGGCCACACACACACGCAGAACAATCTGCTTATGAGCTAGTTCAGGAACTACAACTCACACACACGTGTTCTCTGATGTATAGCCACGATCAGAACAACACACACACGTGTATCAAGCACAAGGACTGCTTGAAACACACCACACACACACACACGTATAGACAATAGTAAAACAGAGAAGAGTTTGAGAGTTGAGAATCAAATCAATTGAAAACTCTTCTCATGAACGTCTGAGTAGACTTCAAGCTTCGTCTTGATGATTAGAAGTTGATGGAGAGGCTTGAATCCACGACGTTCAGACTTCACCGCTGCACGGAGGACTTCTCTTGTTGAATCTGGGCAGCAGGTAAAGCAGAGCAGCAGGGCAAGACTTTTCTTGAGAAGCTTTTAGGGTTCTTGCTTGGAGGCTGCTTGTGTACGTGAATGTCTTCAAAAAGATGCTTAAATAGAGGTGTTTACATATGGAGAGTCGTGGATTGTGGAAACACCATCTATGGCAACTCGAAGACTTCCCGTATTTGAGGACTCTTTCCGTCTGTCGACAGCACTGGGTGCTCCTGTCGACAGGCGCAAGCTAGCAGAACTTTCAAGGCTTCTGGAAGGCAGTTGCTGTCGACAGGCGAATGGGTGCTGTCGACAGGCACAGGCAGACAGAAGATTCATGGTTCTGGGAACCTCTTCCTGTCGACAGGCATCTGGGGTGCTGTCGACAGGCTCATCTGTTCTGCAGATTTGCCTTCTGGCTTGAGTTTGCTTGTCGACAGGGATCCTGCCTGCTGTCGACAGGTGCTTGCTTTTCATGTTATTCTTCATCATTTTGACTTTGTTCTTCGTACATCTCTTGCTCAACATCTCACATAAAATAATGAACATAGTTAGTGAGACATTATAGTCATTTAAAGCTTAACATCATATAACCACATTGTGACAAGTCATTGCATTGCAATTTTAAACTCAACTCACATTGTTCACTTGTTTACTTTGTTCATCATTGATCATCAGCAAAAACATGTTGTATTTGTGATTTATATGATTTAGAATGTGAACCCAACATTCTCCCCCTTTTTGATGATGACAAAATTAACCAATTAAGCAAGTGTAAGCAAGTGCACAATTGAGTTTTCTCCCCCTTTTGTCAATATCTAAAAGCATACAACACAAACCCATGTAGTAGGCAAAAAGACAAGAGCTTTCATTGATTTATCATTGAGCCATACAGAACATGCTTGGTTGAACATAACGTGAAAAAGGGAAAGACATTACATGACCATCAATGTAAAAAAAAAACAACGTAAGACTGAATACATGACCCGGGACACCTATACTCTAGAATCATCATCAGGACCCGGTGGTGTTGGGGCCTGAGGAGTCAGCCTGTTGAGCCGGTGGGTGATCCGGACTTGATTATCAGCCAATGCTTCCAAGCTGTTATCAACCTTGTCTAAGCGTGCATTGATAGTTGCAAAACCAGTTGTCATATGCACTTGCAGCTGAGCCAAGAGTTCACGGATAGAGGGCTCAGTGGCAATATGATCCATAGGTTGACTTTCGTCTTCTCCCAGAGCATCTTGTGGCTCGGAGGCTTCTTCATCGTCTTCATTTTCAGCAACCTCTTCATCAGCTGCTTCATCAGCTTCTTCTTCATCCACTGGGACAGCTTGGCCTTTTCCCTTAAGATCCCTTGTGACTACGCCATCCACAAACTTGTAGCCCATCCGCTCTGCAGCAGTCAGATCATAGGAGCTACGACCCGGCAAGTTGGTCATCTCCCCTTCTGGAATAATAATGCCAAGAAACAAGAAGAGGGAGGTGAGCTGACATGCGTAAGGCATGGACCGCTTTGCGTTGCCAAGGCATAGTCGAAGGACGGAACACATGAGTTGAGGTAGATTGATTTGTTCACAGCGTAAGAACTTATTAAGGAGGGACTTGTGAACAGAGGTGACGAGTTCCCTACTTCCATCCTTCGGGACAATGAGAGTGGTAAAAATGTGGTGGATGATACGATGAAGTGGAGGAAAAGAGTTAGCATTCATTGGCGTACGATCCGTGGGGTCGTAAGGCCTGGAAGTAATGATGGCATGGTACTCCTCTGGAGTAGGGTGATGAGCAAAGATATCAACCCCTGTGTTTGGAATTTGTAGGGAGACTGAAAGTAGATAGGGGGAAATGCGAAAGGAATTTCCCTTGACACGGGTATAGAGATCACCTGTAGTAGACTCCCGGAGATTATGGTAGAAATCTGTGACAGCAGAGGCGGAGTATTTCTTGTGGCTATAACAGAAAGGTGACCAACCCTGTGTGTCAAAGAGTGGCAAAAGACCTGGAAACAGGTCCTGGAGGGAGATGAAGTCAACGTAGCGAGGCTGCGTGACCTTCGTGAAAGTGGCATGGGTGACTTTGAATTGGAGATTTGGAGGGATGAGCAGCTCCGGCAGACGATCCTCCCGGTGCTTTGAGCGACGTTCCAGGGAGGCGCTGGAACCTTGTCCGGCGCGAAGAGAGCGAGGACGGCGACGAGATGCCATCTTCTTGGTAGGAGGGGCCATGATCTCGAGCTGCTTGAGTGGGAGACTCGTGGTAGAAAGAAAGGAGATGGAGAACAGAAGAGAAAAATGCCAGGGAGGCAGAAGTGCGCTCCTGGTGCCCTGGAGAAGGGATTTGAAGAGATTGAGAGAAGGAAGGGTTTTTGGAAGTGAAGAAAGAGGGAAAGGGGTGTGGGGTCCTCTTATAGAAAGGGTGATTGTATGTGAAGAGTCGGATCCCACCAAATCCGGATTCGGATTAGCCCGTTGGACTTCCCAAAAACACATCTGCCGCCGGCTGTCGACAGGGACCCTGGTGCCTGTCGACAGGCGCCTGCAGAAAATGGCCAGTTTGTGATTTTTGGAGATTTTTTGAACTGAAGCTGTGAGTAATTTCTTCCAGGTGATAAATGAAGGTGAATTAGAGATGAATCATGTATGTTAACCTACCATATACAAGGATAAAAAAAACCATACCAATTCTCCAATGGTTTTAACATAATATCCAAGGAATTTAAGGTTAAAGCATTAAGAAAACACCCACGTAACTAAAGAACATTGCACGCTTACCCGTTGTTGTATAAATACACTGTAAGACAACACAATCCCCATTTTGTGAATAGACAAATGATGCATGAAATGATATCTATATGTGAAGACAATCACAAGACCAATGTCCTTTGAAATTATGACTCAGTGGAGGCTTCACACTATTCCCAATTTTTTTTTAATTTCGAAGTACAATGGGAGGAAATGGTACTTAAGAAGACGTCACACCTTTTGATGTGAGGATAGACATTACCCGTGCCCATACCCCCAGTCAATTAGTGGAAGTTTCCATCATACCGTTGTACAGAGATGATGAGTTGGCCTTTTGACGCGAGGGCAGACAATTGTGATGCCCATCTCCCCGGTTACTTAGCATAACCCAACATTGCTCTATATTCATCCCAAACTTCATGGTGATTGACATTATTTGTTATTTTAATATATTTTTTTGTTTTTGTAGAAATAGGCAGCTTTTCTCCAAGTATTGTCGTACCGACCAAAATCAAGTTGGTG
This sequence comes from Colocasia esculenta, assembly GCA_014218235.1. Lineage (NCBI taxonomy): Eukaryota > Viridiplantae > Streptophyta > Magnoliopsida > Alismatales > Araceae > Colocasia > Colocasia esculenta. Next base: position 22,528,776 of record CM024758.1, read on the forward strand.
ATATGATTACCAATCAATATTAGACATGCACTTCCATGACCAAGAGACTTATCAACTAAATTGAGACTATGTTGGCTCACGAAGGATTAATATAAAAGGAGTAAGATGGATATCCTTTAGAGTGATGAGATGTTTCCTAAATGATTGAACCTAAACCCTACATGAATAGTATGGAAAAATCATCGTGAAATAGAGAATAGCTTAAATATCAATTGTATGTAGTGTGGTCAATCATACATTTACACCTTATAGACACCTTAGTTGTTAATCAGGAAGAAGCTCACAGACTGGGTGAAGAAATGATCATGAGCAATCATATTTCAGAGCACCTGTCGACAGGAAAGGAAGGCCTGTCGACAGGGGTACATAGACAGATGAACCAGTGTTCTGTCTGGGCTTAGCTGTCGACAGAGCCTTTTTAGCCTGTCGACAGGGACTTGTTCAGATCAGTTTTAGTGGAAGAATGAAGAGCAGACGTGAACAACTAATGTGAGGGAATTGAGAGAGACAAAGTTTGAATGATTCCCTCCACATTTTGAATTCATAGAAACTTAAGTTGCTCCCCCATAAAGTGTGCCATTTGTAACAAAAGGACTCGAGTTCATGAAGACATATTTGCAGACAATGACCACGCACTCAATAACACAAAGCATGTAGAGAGACAAACCAACAATATGTATCTTAAATTTAAAGAGAGTTTGAATAAGCAAGTTATAAAGAAACTAAGTCCAAATATACAGTACATGTCCCTTGTATGTCACATAACCATGGATACTTGGCGGAGAATGTTTCTCACGCATAATGAGAGTTTCCAAACAAGCATGACTTGTTCTTCCACACATCACCATTTGATATACCGCATAGATAGTGGACACAAGGAGCATATACTTAATATTTGTGGTAAGTTTCATTGCAATTTGCACAACCCCAACTCTCTTCGTAATGTGGTGAATCTATCTTCAGCTAGAGGTTTGGTAAAGATGTCTGCCAACTGTTTCTCTGTGGGTATGAAACTGATTTCGAAGGATCTATTGGCCACTTCATCTCTCAAGAAATGATGACGAATTTCTATGTGTTTCGTCCTAGAATGTTGAATGGGGTTCTTTGATAGATTGATTGCACTAGTGTTGTCACACAGGATAGGTGTGCATCCAATGTCGATGTTGTAGTCACACAACTGACTTTTTATCCACAACACTTGTGTTGCACAGCTCCCTGCAGCAACATATTCTGCTTCTGCAGTAGAGAGTGCAACCGAGTGTTGCTTCTTGGATGCCCACGAAACCATACAACCACCAAGCATTTGACAATAGCCACTAGTGCTTTTCCTGTCTATTTTACAACCAGCGTAGTCTGCATCAGAATAGGAAATCAACTCAAAACTACTACCAGCTGGATACCAAAGACCCAAGGCATGCGTACCTGAGAGATATCTGAAAATTCTCTTGACTGCAATTAAATGGCTTTCCTTTGGACTAGATTGATATCTAGCACAAAGGCAAACACTGAATTGTATGTCCGGTCTACTTGCAGTAAGATAAAGGAGTGAGCCAATCATACCTCGAAATTGTTTGGCATCTACCGGGTTACCTTTCTCATCAGTTTCTAGCTTAATGCTTGTGCTCATCGGTGTTGAAGCGGGCTTGGCTTGTTCGAACTGAAACCTTTGGAGCAGTTCTTTTACATATTTTTCTTGGCTTATAAAGAATCCATCTTCAAGCTGCTTGACCTGCAAACCAAGAAAAAATTGAAGCTCCCCCATTAAGCTCATCTCAAATTCACTGTGCATATGTTGTGAGAATTCTTCACACAGTGTGGGATTAGTGGAACCAAAGATAATATCGTCCACATAAACTTGAACAACAATTATGTGATTGTGAACTTTCCTTGTAAAAAGAGTTTGGTCCACCTTACCTCTTGAGTAGTTTTTACTTACCAAGAAGGTGCTCAGCCTGTCGTACCAAGCTCGGGGTGCCTGTTTCAAACCATAGAGAGCTTTGTGCAATTTAAATACATGGTTTGGTTTATCATGATCCTCAAAGCCGGGTGGTTGAGAAACGTAGACTTCCTCTTTGATGTAGCCATTTAAGAAAGCAGTCTTAACATCCATTTGATATAGTTTGAACTTGTTAGAACATGCAAATGCTAGCAAGATCCTAACTGCTTCTAACCTAGCTACAGGTGCAAAGGATTCTTCAAAGTCCACACCAAATTCCTGATTGTAACCCTTTGCAACCAGTCTTGCCTTGTTTCTCACCACTTTACCTTCTTCATTAAGTTTATTCCTAAAGACCCATCTTGTTCCTATAACAGAAATTTCAGGGGTTTTAGGAACCAAACTCCAGACATTATTTCTTTGAAATTGGCCTAACTCCTCATGCATAGCATCAATCCATGAACTTTCTTTTAATGCTTATTCAACATTTTTAGGCTCCACTTGAGAGACAAAGGCTAAATGATCCTGTTCAACTATTTGATTAACTTGAGACCTAGTTAAAACTGAATCATTTATGTCACCTATGACATTCTCAAGTGGATGAGCTTTAGAGTACCTCACATTGGTGATTGTTGAAGGACCTGGTTGATCTTGCATTTGAGGATGTTGTTCCGGAGGAGGGGTTGCTGGAGGAGTTTCATGTTGAGGTTCATCCTCTTGTTGTGGATCTTGTGCAGGTATTTCTTCTTGAGTTTTAAGTAGATGACCATCATCTTCATCATCGTACCTGCGAAGATATCCACGTTTATCTTTAGGAACTGACTTAGAGATTGCATTTGTTTTGCTTTGTAGATCTTCAAGAGTTGTTTCATCAAACCTGTAAGGAATAGAATTGTTAGTTGTGATTTGAGATTCATCAAAAACAACGTGTGGAGTTTCTTCCACCTTTCTGGTTTTCAGATTAAACACTCTATAAGCTCTAGAATGTTCAGAGTATCCAAGAAAAATACCTTGATCGCTTTTGGCTTCAAACTTGTCCAAGTCATTTTTATCATTATTATGAATAAACACCTTTGAACCAAAAACTTTAAAGTACCCAATGGTGGGTTTCTTACCTTTCAGAAGTTCGTAAGGAGTTTTCTTGAATACTGGTCTTACCATGGCTCGATTAAGGATGTAACATGATGTGTTTACTGCTTCTGCCCAAAAGGTGCGTGCTAATTGATTCTCGACCAGAAGCGTACGAGCCATCTCCACCAAGGTTCTATTTTTTCTCTCCACAACTCCATTTTGCTCGGGAGTTCTTGGGGAGGAAAACTGGTGGTCTATACCTTGGTTCCTGCAAAATTCGGAGAAGGAATTATTGTCAAATTCTCCCCCGTGATCAGTGCGGATTGAGCAGATTTTATGGACATTCCCATGCTCAATCTTGTTGAAGAAATCTTCAAAAACATTTACTGCTTCATTCTTGTGAGCCAGGAATTTTACCCAAGTGAACCTAGAGAAATCATCCACAATGACAAAACCATAACGCTTGCCATTGAGACTGAGTGTTCTCGTAGGTCCAAATAAGTCCATGTGCAAGAGTTCATAGGCTTTGGAAGTACTTACCGGTGCCTTTGATTTGAAGGATTTTCGGGTTTGTTTTCCCTGTGCACATGCATCACAGAAATTTTCATTTTTGTTAAAGGATATTTCAGGAAGACCACTTACCAACTTAAGCCTCATGATCTTGTGCAAAACATTGTAACTGGCATGACCGAGCCTACGATGCCACAATGTAAGCTCGTCCTGTTTGTTTGCTACAAGACACAAATTGTTATTTTCTGGATCATCTAAGTCTACCAAATAGATGTTATTCATTCTTTTTCCAGAAAATTTTAGGCTCCCTGTTTCCTTATCCAGAATGTGACATGAATTGGATTCAAAGACAATTTTATGACCTTTATCACACAATTGACTTATGCTGAGCAAATTGTGATGAAGGCCATCAACTAGTAGCACATTGTCTATTGAATTAGAGGCAAACTTACCAACTTTACCTGAGCCGATGATGTGGCCTTTGTTGTTACCTCCGAATATCACTTGACCTCCGTCTTTTTCCACGAGCAAACTGAATTTAGCTTTGTCGCCCGTCATATGCCTCGAGCAGCCACTGTCCAGGTACCATTTGTTTTGATTGTGGGCTGCTAGGCATTCCTGCACATGTGGATCAGACGAGAGGTTTTGGTACCCAAATTACTTTGGGTCCCATTGTATCATTCATGCAAAATAAGAGATGCTTAGGAATCCAAACTTGTTTGATTTTCATTTGATTTGGATTATTCCAGCACTGTTTTTCATTATGTCCAATCTTTTTACAGATATTGCATGATGATGATTTAAAACAACATTGGATTTGACATTTTTGGAGGCATCCATAGGCATCTTACCTTTTTGTTCCCTTGTAAGTCTAGCTTTAGGAACTTGCTGTTTGTCTTGTGGACGGCTCTGTTTAGAGCTTTCAGCAAGTTTCTCATGTTGACTAGGAACAAATTTGGTGACTTTAGGTTCCTGTTTTTTACCCTTGTTCTGATTTTTCCTTTTCTTTGAAGGGTTTGGTTTGCTAGAGCATGGGGTTAGATCAATGAAATCAGTCATCAGATTTTTGCCAATTACCTTTGGCTTTGGATTTTGAAATCCAATCCCATGTCTTGCAACAAACACATTTGAACCTAAGATTGCATCCAAGTTCTGTTTGCTCTTTACAAAATTTGATAGATCTTTTGATTTACCTTTTAGTTCTGTTTCAGCTTTTTCAAATTTCTTTTGCAGATTAGCATGCTCACCTTTAAGAATTTCAAGAGAGTTTATTAGTTCATCTCTTTCCTTTTGAACTTCTTGATACTTAAGTTTCATGCTATCCAACTCATCCATATGGGTTTGTTCATCAATTTTCATCAATTCAATTACCTTGTTCAGAGACTCAATTTCTTCATTGTTGTTTGATTCATGAACAAGGAAATTCATTTTCTTCTTGAGTGCTTTGTTTTCAGACTTAAATTCACAAAACTTTTCAAATAGCACAGTATAAGCCTCTTCCCATTCATCAATAGAAAAATTCTCAAAGGAAGAGTTTACCTCGGTTGAATCGTCACTCTTTGCCATGAGACACTGAATCTCTTCATCTTCCGAGGTGCCTTGACTGTCCTCATCTTCGTCACTCCATGAAGCCAACATTGCTTTGGCTTTCTTGAACGTGAATTTATCTTTCTTCAATTTCTTCTTTAGCTCGGGACATTCTCCTCTCATGTGTCCCTGCTTCTTGCACTCATAACAAACCACATCAGATTTTTTGTTAATTGAATCAAATCTGTTCGTACTCTTTTGGAACGGTTTTGAGTTTCCTGAACCTCTTTTCTTGAATTTGAGAAACTTCTTAAATTGTCTAGTGAGCATGGCCATCTCGTCATTCTCACTATCACTGGAGGATTCAGACTCAATACCTTCCTGTTGAGTACTCCTTTTGGAATCTGAAGAGACTTTCTTGCTAGCTTTCAAAGCAATGGACTTCCTTGGGTTCTCTTCAGTTTCCTTCCTTTTCACATTCAATTCATAGGTCATAAGTGAACCAATCAACTCATCAACCTTCATGGTTGAAAGATTCTTAGAATCCTCAATGACAGTGACTTTGGTGTTCCATGAGGATGGAAGAGACCGAAGTATCTTCCTCACCAACTCACTGTCTGAGTATTCCTTTTTAAGACCTTTTAGTCCATTTATCAGAACCATGAATCTCGCAAACATGTCAGATATTGTCTCATCATTATTCATCTTAAACATTTCATATTCTGAGACTAACATGCTTACCTTAGATTCTCTCACCTCAGACGTACCTTCATATATTAACTCGAGCTTGTCCCACATCTCCTTAGCTGAGGTACATGTGGAGACCCTCGAGTATTCCTTTGGATGGACCGCGCACTGCATCATGTTGAGGGCGCTCCAATTGAGAGTCCCTTTGGCAATCTGGTCCTTGGTCCATGTATCTTCGTCTTGAGGCAATTCATATGGTCCTGTTCTGACTATCTTCCACAATTCAAAGTTTTGTGCTCGTAGAAACACCTGCATGCGGTTTTTCCAATAGGGATAGTCAGTGCCATCAAAGAAGGGTGGCCTAGTGACTGAATGTCCCTCGGCCATATACCCCTTACTAGAATCCATAAGATCAAGGATCTCCTGATCGTAAGATCAAATAAATGAGACAGTAAACGGAGAAACCTCGCTCTGATACCAATTGAAGTGTAGCGGAATTCCCTATATGGTAATCTAGAAGGGGGGGTTGAATAGATTACTGTCTATTAAGAACACTTGTTGCCTTCTTTTTGATAGAGCACAAATTACTAGAAGTTATGGCAAGGACTAAACTAAGTGTGGATGTGTGTGATTCGATGATAGAAATTAAACAGATGATTAGACGTGTGTAAATGCGCCGTGCCTACCAAACATCTAACGTAGAAACGTTCAAACCACGAGACACAACGATTTACGTGGTTCGGAGTACACAACTCGTGTATCCTACATCCACGGGCCACACACACACGCAGAACAATCTGCTTATGAGCTAGTTCAGGAACTACAACTCACACACACGTGTTCTCTGATGTATAGCCACGATCAGAACAACACACACACGTGTATCAAGCACAAGGACTGCTTGAAACACACCACACACACACACACGTATAGACAATAGTAAAACAGAGAAGAGTTTGAGAGTTGAGAATCAAATCCAATTGAAAACTCTTCTCATGAACGTCTGAGTAGACTTCAAGCTTCGTCTTGATGATTAGAAGTTGATGGAGAGGCTTGAATCCACGACGTTCAGACTTCACCGCTGCACGGAGGACTTCTCTTGTTGAATCTGGGCAGCAGGTAGAAGCAGAGCAGCAGGGCAAGACTTTTCTTGAGAAGCTTTTAGGGTTCTTGCTTGGAGGCTGCTTGTGTACGTGAATGTCTTCAAAAAGATGCTTAAATAGAGGTGTTTACATATGGAGAGTCGTGGATTGTGGAAACACCATCTATGGCAACTCGAAGACTTCCCGTATTTGAGGACTCTTTCCGTCTGTCGACAGCACTGGGTGCTCCTGTCGACAGGCGCAAGCTAGCAGAACTTTCAAGGCTTCTGGAAGGCAGTTGCTGTCGACAGGCGAATGGGTGCTGTCGACAGGCACAGGCAGACAGAAGATTCATGGTTCTGGGAACCTCTTCCTGTCGACAGGCATCTGGGGTGCTGTCGACAGGCTCATCTGTTCTGCAGATTTGCCTTCTGGCTTGAGTTTGCTTGTCGACAGGGATCCTGCCTGCTGTCGACAGGTGCTTGCTTTTCATGTTATTCTTCATCATTTTGACTTTGTTCTTCGTACATCTCTTGCTCAACATCTCACCTAAAATAATGAACATAGTTAGTGAGACATTATAGTCATTTAAAGCTTAACATCATATAACACATTGTGACAAGTCATTGCATTGCAATTTTAAACTCAACTCACATTGTTCACTTGTTTACTTTGTTCATCATTGATCATCAGCAAAAACATGTTGTATTTGTGATTTATATGATTTAGAATGTGAACCCAACAGATTGTACGATCATTTCAATGGAAGAGATTCATAACATGTAGCATGTACAATAGATATCTCGAGTTGAATTCCACAGAAGTCCAGTAGACAATGACATATTGGATTCATAAATGATGACATGTACAATAAATTTGGCCATTTCACATATAACAGTTCAATCAATCAATCATTCAATCATTCAATATTAGTGTAGAAATTACCCAGATTAATCTTGCAGTCAATTAGGTAATTGCCAGACACCTCAATGGATCACATACTCTCGTGATTTATAAGTATTTCGGGTGCTCCTCTCAGGACTAGACTGGGCCCTATTTGCACAGGCATGGTTATGAACCGAAGTTCCAATAATTTTGGTAATTCCATTCATTTATTTATGGCCAACATGATTTCCAAGCAATAGACAGTATGCACTAGAGGTCATGTCAATGATTATAGAGTACAAGGCAAGTGGACATGATCATGAGTAAATTTCGGCAGCATAATAGTTTATTACTTAGTTCAATCCTTACACTTAATGGCTTAGTTTCAATGTGTCAAATCACTCTCACGAGAAGTAGATAAGAATATAAGTTCATTCTATCTTCCGGGTACTTCTTTGGTATAACCAACTCGATGTCCATGAGGAAATCGATGGAGTACGGAGATTTACGGAGGTCTTAATAGAAAGGTCACTAGACTGCCAATACGAAATGACCAGCCGTGAGTTTCCAATCCTCCAAAAAAGGGCTGCCTATAACTGCAAGAGTGTTGGGTAGACGTGTCTCAATCCACAATCCATTGGTCACAAACATACGGAAAGCAAGTAACATGATGATGTCCTATTGAACATGCACTTAACTCAACATGATTGGAAGTATTTTAAGATAACATTTATTCACTTTAATAAGCTAGAACAACAAGATGATCAATCAATGATTTGCAAGAATAGATCATGTCATTAAAGAGAAAATAGAATAAGCTTTCACGTTGTTATGTCTTTTTCATGGGTTAATAGCTTTTAAGCCAATGGACAGACTGCACACACTTAGCAGAACCATGACATGTAAACCTTACACTCTAGACAGAGCAAAACATGTCTTGGGTAGGTTCTTTAAATCTCGATGGACACAGTCATCGCTATTCATAACGTTTTAAGACAGTGAACACACGGGTTCAGACAGCGTTCTAAATCGCGACAGGGTTAGCGGTCGAGTTTAGAAACAGTCGATACAGGATAGAAACGCGATGGTTTCCACTGACGCGTTCATGGCCATTAGTACAGAAACACGACGGTCATGATGGACGTGTTTAAGGCAATCGATACATGGTATCGATTGTCGATGTAGAAATGCGACGTGAATGTACGACATGTTCATGCAAACTTCTTAATATGAAATAGACACGAAAACCAAGGGCAGGAAAACATTAGAATCGCGACAACATTCATGGTCGTGTTCTTGACATGCACTGAAAACGATGTTGCACATAGTTTGATGCAGTCAGATCCTGTCAGAACGGGTCCAAAACTGTGACGGTATGGGCTGTCGCCTTTAAGGTAATCGTGACTGGTTAACTTATCACGATACCAGTGCCTAATACGCAACGTCTATCCTTGTCGTGTTTTAGGGTTCAACCCGAAAACGATGAAAACTGTACAACCATGCATGCACCGCTTATAACTCACGAACTAGGGCTCTTGGGACAAAACTATGGTCACGAAATTTTCTGGGTATGAAGAGCATAAGAGAACTATGATTTTGGTTTCATGGGATTTGGCCTCGAGATGCATGAGAACCAACATGAACATAAAAGCCCTATTCATGCACGACCTTTGGAAAATGCTTAATACATCATGCATACACAATAAAAATTAGGGAAACTGCATGCAAATGAAAGTAGACTCAATGAACTTCATGATGGTATGTGATTTGATTAGGTTTGGCTCGAGATAACCTACCTTTCTATAGTTCTAAGACAGGTCTAAGCACAGGTCGCAGCAGAGAAGAGTTGAGGAAGAAGCTCGAGTTCTTGGCCGTTCTCCTCCTCTCCTGGTGCCCTAGCTCACCTCCTCACGACCCCATATCAATGGTAAACCTTCCCAACTACTCTTATGATGATTATTTATGATTAGGGTTAATTCCAAGTCCTAATGAGACTAGGAAGGGTGGGTTGTGGTTTTGCCTTGGCCCCTTCCATGCTTTGCGGATTCTCCCCCAATTGGGGTAGCAAGACTATTAGGAAACCTCCTAACATGGTTGGGTACGAATTTGCTTGCTATGAATGACTAATTAGCTTTGTTTTAGCCCTAATTTGCCCTTCCCTATTTTCTGCATAATTATGGTCACGAATTTTGGGATTTAATGACATTGGGTTTTGTTCTTTGGCCCAAATAGAGTTGTCTTGGCCCATAATGGTTTTGAATGGTTAATTCCACATCTTGGGAGTTTAATCATGACTTTTATTTTATTTCTATTCAACATTTTTATTTATTTGCTATTTTCCTTGATTTTAAATCATTATATTTCTGGGGCGTTACATCCTCCCCCACTTAAGAAAATTTGGTCCCCAAATTTATGCACGATGTATTGTGCCATACCTGAGAATAATTCTGGGTGGTTTTCCTTCATTCTTTCCTCTAGTTCTCAAGTGGCATTTGTAACTCCTTCTCGACTCCACTAAACCTTCACCATAGGTATGGTACGATTCCGTAGCCGTTGTAGTTTCCGATCCAATAGCTTGATTGGTTTCTCCTCATAAGTTAGGTCTTCGCGAATCTCCAAGTCTTCATGGCGAATCACATGGTCATCATCGAACAGATACTTTCTCAGCATGGATATGTGGTAGACGTTGTGCACGTTTGCTAGTTGTAGAGGTAGTGCAAGTCTGTAAGTTACCTGACCAACCCTTTCAAGAATTTCAAAGGGGACGATAAATCTGGTACTCAACTTTCCCTTGATCCCAAATCTTTGAATTCCCTTGAAGGTGAGACTTCAAGAAAACATGGTCACCAACTTGGAATTCCAACTCTCTCCTCCGTTTGTCTACATAACTTTTGTGCCTTGACTGCGCTATCTTCAGACGTTCATTAACAATTTGGACCATCCCGACAGTCGCTTCGACTAAGTCGGGTCCAACCCATTGGTTCTCTCCAACATCCTCCCAACAAAGAGGTGATCTACAACTCCTGCCATATAAGGCTTCAAACGGTGCCATTTTGATGCTTGCCTGATAACTATTGTTATATGCAAACTCAATTAGAAACAACTAGTCATTCCAGCATCCCCTAAAATCAAGCATAAGGGAACGGAGCATGTCTTCCACTATCTGATTGGTTCTTTCAGTTTGTCCTTCCGTCTGAGGATGAAAGGCAGTGCTAAAGTTAGTTTGGTACTTAGTGCTGCCTGTAACTCTTTCCAGAAGTGTGAGGTGAAATCTAACCACTTCCTTGACATAGAGTGCAGCCAACACATCTACTGTCCATGTGCTCTTGATTGGCAAGAAGTGAGCTGACTTAGTCAATCAGTCTACTATTACCCATATCGCATCCATACCACCTCTAGTTCTGGGCAATCCAATGATGAAATCCATACCAATACTATCCCACTTCCATTCTGGGATGTCTAGTGGTTGTAATCCTCCTGCAAGCCTGAAATGTTCAACCTTGACTTGCTGACAGATAAACAATGTGCCACATAGTCAGCCACATTCCTCTTCATATTTGGCCACTAGTAAGATCTTTTTATGTCCTGATACATCTTCGTTGATTCGGGTGAATGGTGTACTTTGACTGGTGAGCTTCCTTTAGCACTTTCCTTTTGAGGTCTTCCAGGTCTCGTACATATGTTCTACCTTGGAATAACATTCTTCCATCATGTGCTAGGAGAATTCCAGTCTATGTTGTAGCTTCTCTTTTATATCAACTAGGAAAGGATCTGCCACTTGCTTCTCTTTGATTTCAGTGAGTAGATCGGACTGTACCTTGATGTTAGAAAACATCATTTGTTTCTCCCTCTTTCCCATGTCTAAATTCAGACTTGCAAACTATTCTAGCAACTTCCATTCGCCCAGCATCATACTAGCTAGCATAGCTCCTGGTTGTCTACTTAGAGCGTCTTCCACCACATTGGCTTTTCCTGGGTGATATTGAATGGAAAAGTCCAAGTCTTTGAGATACTCTAACCACCTTCATGTTGAGTTCCTTCTGAGAGAAAAGATATTTTAGGCTCTTGTGGTCAGAAAAGACTTTAAATTTCTCCCCATAAATGTAATGTCTCCATATTTTCAAGGCAAACACTATAGCTGCTAATTCTAGGTCATGTACAGGATAATTTGCTTCATGGGTTTTCAACTGTCTTGAGGCATAGGCTATTACCCTTCCTTGTTGCATTAGGACACATCCTAGACCTGTTCCAGAAGCATCTGAATATATTTCATGTTCTCCCTCTTCAGTGGGTAGGGCAAGGACAGGAGCAGACGTCAGACACTTTTTCAAGCTAATAAAGCTCTCTTCGCACTTATCAGTCCCCACATATGGATTTTCCTTCCGGGTCAACTTGGTTAATGGCACTGTGATCTTTGAGAAATCCTTTATGAATCTTCTATAATACCCTGCTAATCCCAGAAAACTTCTGATCTCTATGGCATTTGTTGGTCTCTCCCACTTCAATACAGCATCTACCTTGATGGATCCACAACGATACCATCCTTGGTTACTACATGTCCTAGAAAGATACCTCTTCTAGCCAAAACTCACACTTACTCAGCTTGGCGTACAATTTGTTATCCCTCAAAATTTGCAATGCAATCCTCAAATGTTCTACATGTTCTTCTTTCATTTTGGAATAGATCAGTATATCATCGATAAACACCACAACAAATTTGTCGAGGTAAGGTCGATAAATACTATTCACCAACTGCATGAAAACTGCAGGAGCATTTGTTAGTCTAAAAGGCATAACAATGAATTCATAATGCCCATACTTGCTTTGGAAGGCTATCTTGTGTATATCTTCTCCTTTGATCATCAATTGATGATAGCTGGATCTGAGATCTATCTTAGAGAATATTGAGCTCCAAATAGTTGATCAAATAATTCATCAATTCTTGGCAGGGGATATTTGTTCTTGATTGTTAATTGATTCAGTTGTCTGAATTCTATGCATAATCTCATTGACCCATCCTTCTTCTTGACAAAGAGAAGAGGTGCACCCCAAGGTGATGTGCTTGGTCAGATAAACCCTTTTTCCAGTAGTTCTATCAGTTGCTCTTTTAATTCTTTCAGTTCTTCAGGAGACATTCTATAAGGTGCCCTAGATATTGGTGCTGCTCCAGGGATAAACTTGATAGTAAAGTCGACCTCTTGCTTAAGAGGAATACCTGGCAAGTCTTCGAGAATACATCAGCATACTCGCTGACAATGGACATGTTCTCAACCTGGACTTCCTTCTTCATGGTGATAACAGCAGCTAGAAAGGCTATACAACCTTTCCTTATCATCCTCTTGGCTTGTAGTGAAAAGATGAGGGACAGTATCTTGCGATTTCTATCTCCTGAGAACACTAGCTTTGGAAGTGGACTAATGTTACCCTGCTTTTCTTTCAGTTGACACTAGCCCCATGTTCAGACAACCAGTCTGCTCCTAGTATCACATCATAACCCTCCATATTCATGCATATAAATTTACAGGTAGATTTTGAGTTCCAATTAACACCTCACTAGATGGAAAATGGTTTCTAAGTTTGGTGCCAGGACCAATAGGGGTTGACACGACTATTCCAGATTTCATTGGAGCGGGTTTTACATGTAAGGTATCAACAATGTTTGTGATATGAAGGAATGAGTAGCTCCTGTATCAAATAGAACGAATGCGGAACGGGATAGAATAGTAAGTGTACCTTAATTCAACCACACCACCATTCTCTAGTGTAGTTGGTTCTTGTAATGCCTGCAGCTTGCCTTGGCACTTCTGACCTCCTGGTGTGTTGCCGGTGTCTGATTATTCATCATACATGGACAATTAGAAATCTTGTGACCTTGGACTTCCGCAACGTAAGCACCTCGCTAGTGCCTTCCAGCAGTCTTCTGACCTGTGACTAGTCTTTGTTGGATCTTTGATGTAGTGAAATGGCAAATATAGAAGGGGGGTTGAATAGATTTGCAGCGGAAACTTTAAACAATTAAAAAATTACTTTACATTAAATCTAAACATACTAACAATTTTACTAAACTGATGTGAATGAGTGAATTGATGTGAGAGGAAATTAGATAAGCAATGTGAATGCAGAAACCTATGCAAGCATCTAGTTGAAAATAGATCAAACCATTGCACAGGAGATTTTTTAGGTGGTTCGGCTCCCAGACGGAAACCTATGTCCACCCCTCACTCAAACCAAGTGAGGCTTCACTAAATCGCTCATTCACAGCTTCAAACACCTGCTGACTCACAGCTTGAATGTTGACTCACAGCTAACCAACCGCTGATTACATAGCTTATCCACTGATTCACAGCTTCAAGATTTGATAAACCTTCTCAATCCACACACACACAGTATGGGATCAACACTCCTATCACCAGTAGGAGCACTCAATGAGTTCGGAGAAAAGTTTAAAAGGAAACAATCAAATACACAAGAAGATCAGAATTAAGGGAAACAAATCCTCAATCACCAGTCCTTCGATTTTACCCAATTCCCTTTGGACTATGTAATCTGAACTCTGAATCTTCTGATCTTGAGAGTTGAAGGTGTGCTTCAGATCATCTTGCGCATATGCATCATTTGGTTGTGCTTCTCAACCAATTTGATATGAACTCCTTCAAATCAGCCTCAATTCGTGATACCTTGTTCAGATCTGATTTACAGAGAATTTCAGATTTGAACTTATGCTCTTGAGTTTCTCCACGGATGCTGAACTTTGTGCTTCTGATCTTGCACTGGCTTCCTCTTCCACCTGCGTTCAGATCTTCCTCTTCTTTTCAACTCTGTTGCTTCTTCTGTGCAAGATCCACGATGCTCAGTTTTCAAATCTGTTGCTTGCACAATTCCTTCTTCTTCCTCTGCTGCTTTTCTTCTTGATCTGCTTCTATTTCAGCACTCTAGAGCTTTCTCTCACTGCTTGGCCTTGATCCCCATGTCCTCTTGGATGGAATCGATGAATAGCTCAAAGGATGGCTGCTTCAGATGAGATGGAGGCTTATATAGCCACTGTGCAGTCCCATGAACATGAAAAGAGTGTGCACAAAAACCTAGAGTGCACCCAAGGCTGCCACGTGTCCAAAATGCCTTTACCTCATTGCCACTTGTATGAAAGGGCAATTTGGTAATTATGGAATCTCCCAAAAAGATCTCAGAAAGAGATCACAACCGCTGGATTTTATGCTCTGCACAATTATGGGTTTACAGAAAAAGAGTGTCGACCTACATTTCCATAGTGTCGACACTACTGATCAAATAAACAGTTTCAGTTTACTGCAGAACATTAGATCGACCTGATCAATAGACAGAGTCGACCCCCTGAGAATATCTCCAAAACTAGTTCACTGGATGACAACTAGTGTCGACCTTACTCTCAGCTAGTGTCGAGCTTACTGGCAGCTTGTTCTTTAGGAACTTGCTGGGCAGATTGGTAGAGTTGACCTTATTGTCAACTAGTGTCGACCTGGCTGTGACTTTTTCTTCAAAAGCTTGCTGGGCAGTCTGGTAGTGTCGACCTATCTGTCAAGTAGTGTCGACCTGACTGTGACTTTTTCTTCAGAAGCTTGCTGGGCAGTCTGGTAGTGTCGACCTATCTGTCAAGTAGTGTCGACCTGACTGTGACTTTTTCTTCTGAAGCTTGCTGGGCAGTCTAGTAGTGTCGACCTATCTGTTAAGTAGTGTCGACCTACTTTTTTTAAGAACTCTGCAAACCTATACAAATGAAGAGTAGACCATCAAACCATGTCATTAACAGTAAGATATGAAATATTAAGAACCAAAAATCTATTTTTAATCATTATTGCAATATATGCAATATGTCATCATCAAAATCAAAGTATGAGTGTTTGGAAAAAATTCACAACCAAATATTTTAGTCATCATTAAAATCAAAGTATGAGAGTGTAGACATCATCAATATGTCATCATCAAAACACACAACTCAACAATCTCCCATTTTTTGATGATGACAAAACATGACGACATTTGACAACATTCTTAAAACAACTTTCTTTCACAGAATAACATTCTCTCCGCCTTTATTCAAGAACTTTAAATTTGTCAACATTCTCTCCCCCTTTTTGACAACATCAAAAAGATTGAAAGGCACATTCAATGCAATTTGAATCTCTCCCCTTTTAAGTTTCCTCCCATTAAAACAAATTGTCCCTGAGATCTAGAATATGACTAGAGGACTCATAAATCACACATATATGCAGAATTCTCGCCTTAAGTAAAAAAAAAACATCTCCCCCTTTGACAGTATTGGAATTGTCCACCGCCAACTGAATAGGGATCAATAGAATGATGTGAAATCAAAAGTATTGATGGGACCAAATGATTGGGGCATAAAATCAGAGATCAACAATAAAGTTGCTCCCCCTGAACAAGAGACTATATTGCATGGAGCACAAGCAATTTGATTTTGAAGGGGTCATGAAGGTATCAAGGTACACAATGATTTTAGTATATGAAAATAATATAATTGTACCTTTCATATTGTGCAGCAAGAGTTAAAAATGAAGATGATTTTTGTGACCTAAATTGAGTTGTCAAGAGTTTATATCATTAAAACATCAAGGTTTTGATCTTTACACAATGTAGATAATAATTTAACATTCTTGAACAACATGAATTCTATTTTAGGTTAGCTGCACTTAGTACACTTTTTCTTTTTCTGTTTATTTCTTTTATTTGAGATATTTCAAAAAATTAGCAAAGAAGATTAAATTCATACTTTTCTGTGCAAGCACACACACTTACTCAGTGCAAGAGTGCCTGACTACTAGGCATGTTAATCATTTGTTTGCTTCTTTTTGAACAGAGATAACTTAGCAACACCTTTTGACTCAAGTACAACCACGTCTCAGGTGGAATAACTTGGTTACTTAGTGTACTAATCATTGCTCTGCAATTTTCTTAAAATATTTCTTTTTCCTGAAAATTTTCTTTCAAAACTTTCATTACTTTTCATTAGGTGACAAGTAACTTTTCCTTTAATAGATCATGGTCTTGAATTGTTAAAATATCATTCTTAACATTTGTTAAAACCAAAACTTCAGAATTTCTTGTGATATAAAACTCAAGACTACTCAAGTGTCTACTTAAAATGTTTTGCAATAAAAGTCTAAAGTAAGCTTTGAGGATAGAGATAGGCATATTACTCAAAATCTTATTTTTTATCTTCATGTTTAATCCATGAATGTAAATATTCCAAATATTCAAAAGTTTATTTCTCATATAAAATTATAAATGGAACCTTGAATAGATCTGAATGAAACATGAAGAGATCCAGAATAAGCCAAGAATTGATTCTGTGATTGAATCCTTCACACAGAGCAGAGATGTGTGAGTTCATTCCAAATGAGAACAAAAAAATAAGAGATTCTGATCAAGTATCATTCAGAGTGTTGATGGTTGAGATTCAAGAGAGTGAACATGACTGTTTTATTTCATGCAATATGAACATCAACACAACACAACAATTTCAGAATATAGAAGATTTGACCTCAATTCACTATCTAAAACAAATTCAAGATGAGCATTTCTGAACACAAACTTGAACAAACTGTGCCGACACACGAACTTCAATGAGTTGACACAAGTCATAAAAAAAATAGAATGCAGCTACAAGAACATTTCTTTTTGTATCAAATTTAGTCCCCCCTAACATGTGCATGGAATGAAAAAGTTTGCAAGTAATTTACACATGATTAGGCACACACACAATTAGCTTTATGCAAAACATGACTTTTGGTACTTTGCGGAGTATTTTACTCACGCATAATGATAGTTTTCAGACAAGCATAACTTGTCCTTCCACATTTCACCATTTGATATACCAAGAAGTCATAGGGAGGTTAATGTGCAGTGTCAAACATGGATAATTTTTACGAGCAACTTGATACAAACATGACACCTATAGTTAAGGTGAATTATTGTTGGGGGCAGTAACAACAAAGCACACTCCTCATAGTTCAGATAGAAATATAAAAAGTTGTTCCAATTTAAGCAGTTCAATTCTGAAATGATATGAGATCTTACCTGAACAGTCTTCATTTCTTTTTCAAAGAGTTTACCTGTGTTCTTCAACATTTCTTGCCTTGCATAGCCATTATCTTGATTGTAGATGGAAGAATATGGCTACAAGGCTCATTAGCTTGCTGATCAAGCTACCTTTGGGACCCACACTTCCTTGGGTCCTGTAATGAAACCAATGTTAGAATTCAACAATGGTTTTTGAATCCAAACATATTTTAATTTTTGTATAGATGCAGTTTTTCCATTAATAGAACTATGAGCAGAATTAGTTCTAGAATTCTTCTTTTTCTTGTTCAATGCATCTATGTTTTTATGAATTTTTATATTTTTTAGATTTTTGATATGAGCAAAAACAGAATGATTTTGTGCAACATTACTGTGTCTATGCACATAGAATTTCTGAACATTTTTAGTATGAACATGATATTTATTCCTATGTGTGTTCACATATGCATTAGTATGGAATTTCGGAGCATGCACAAAATGATCATTTTGTACCAACAATCCCTGGAAGTGTGACCAAATTTATGACATGTAAAGCATTGGACTGATTTGACATGTTTATTGAAATTTTGATTTTTATTCTAGAAATATTTGGCAAGATGATCAAGTTTATTACAATAAAAGCAAGTTTGAGAATTCCTTACCTGGTACATATCTTGCTTAAGTACCTATGGTAGAACCCCATTTTCCTTTGAGGAGCCTTTACCTTTTGGTAGCTTCTAACATGATGTGGATTTGAAGCTTGCCTTGGAGCACTTTGAGTTAATGAAGAAGGTTGAGAACTTTTGTAGAAACTTGTTTGTTTTTCAATTTTTTGTTTCTGGATTTTAGCAAACACATGTTTCTTTTTATTTGTTGTGTTTTTATTTATTTTCTCCTTTTGTTTCTGAACAAGGACTTTTACTGATTTTTTATTTGATAAAATGAAGTTCTTGTTAGCAACAATTTTGTTCATTTCAAAAACTTTTACCTTCTCCAAAGTAGTAAAGAGCTTACTTTTCATCTTTTCCTTTTCAGCTCTTAATGCAGAAATTTCTTTTTCTAAAAATTGGAGTTTGTGCAGCATGACATCCAAACCATTTTTCATTATATTCTTTTCATTTTCAAATTGTGCAATGTGTTTTTCCAATTCAACAATTTTGTTACTTAAATTTTTACAATCATTGTCCAAAGGTTTGTCATGCAACATGCATTCAATCTTCTTTTTCAAATGATTATTTTCTTCAACAAATTGTTTAAGCTTTTCATTTACTTGATGATCATGAGCCATGTTTGCAATTTGTTTCTTTAATTGTTCAACATCAGATTTCATATTTTCATTTTCTTTTGAATGGTTTGTGAACTTTCCAACATGGTTTCATTTGACTGAATTTCAAGTTTTAAAAGCTTATTTTTAGATTTCATTTTCTTCATTCTTTTATACAAATGTTCACAAAGATTTTTCAGATCATCATAGGACAATTCTTCATTATCACTGTCAGATGTAGAACATGAATTCAGAGTATCATTGGAAGTTACCGAATCATTAGAGCTCTCTCTGGCCATCAAGCATATTATGCTTTCATTTTCATCATCTTCTGAATTTTCTTCATCCTCATCATCTTCTTCTTCACTCCAAGTTCCAATCATAGCTTTGGGCTTATTTTTCTTCCACTTGGGTTGAAACTTTTTCTCAACATCCAGGCATTCTAGTTTTACATGCCCTGTTTCCTGCAATTATAACAAACAACTCTGTTAGAATGTTTATTAGAAAATTGTTTCTTCTTGGAAGAGTTGTCTACCTCAGGTCCTTTGTTCAGAATTTTTTTACCTTCTTTTCTTAGAAACTTTCTGAATTTTCTCGTAAGCAAGGAAGATTCACTTGAGTCACCTGAGATTGAAGATTCTCCTTCCTCAGTTGTTTCTTTCAAATTTGGACTTGCTTTAAGTGCTAGTGACTTCTTTTTCTTCATATCATTATTTGTTCTTTTCAAACCCAATTCATATGTCATTAAGGAACCAATCAATTGATCAACAATCATAGTAGACAAATTCCTAGACTCTTTGACTACAGTAGCCATTGTATGCCACGTAGAACTTAAAGATCTAAGAATTTTTTTGACAAGTTCATATTCAGTAAATGTTTTTCCTAGACTTTTCAAGCCATTTGTCAAAAGAGTTAATCTACCATACATCTCTGATATGGTTTCATCATTTTCCATTTTAAAGGCTTCATACTCAGAAATTAACAAATTGAGTTTGGTTTCATTACCTCAGAAGTACCTTCATAATTACCATTAGACGATCCCATACTTCTTTGGCAGTTGCACATGAGGAGACTCTTGAAAATTCTGTTGGGTGAAGGGAGCAATGCATGATGTTCATTGCACTCCAGTTAGCATTTGACTTTTTGATTTGCCATGTTGTCCATTTTTCTTCATCCTCTGGGAACTCATATGGTCCACTATTCACTACCTTCAAGATTTGATGATTCTGGGCTCTTAAGAAAACCTGCATACGAGTCTTCCAGTAAGTATAGTTTGATCCATCAAAATAAGGAGGTTTATACATAGAATGCGCTTCTGGCATATATCCCCTTAGATCCATTTCACCTTTACTCTCTGGGCTCTGATACCAATTGTTGGATCTCAGATGTGGTGAAATGGCAAATATAGAAGGGGGGGGTTGAATAGATTTGCAGCGAAAACTTTAAATAATTAAAAAATTACTTCACATTAAAGATCTAAACATACTCACAATTTTACTAAACTGATGTGAATGAGTGAATTGATGTGAGAGGAAATTAGATAAGCAATGTGAATGCAGAAACCTATGCAAGCATCTAGTTGAAAATAGATCAAACCATTGCACAGGAGATTTTTTTGGTGGTTCGGATCCCAGACGGAGACCTACGTCCACCCCTCACTCAAACCAAGTGAGGCTTCACTAAACAACTGATTCACAGCCTCAAACACCTGCTGACTCACAGCTTGAACGCTGACTCACAGCTTGCCAACTGCTGATTACACAGCTTATCCGTTGATTCACAGCTTCAAGGTTTGATAAACCTTCTCAATCCACACACACAGAGTAAGGGATCAACACTCCTATCACCAGTAGGAGAACTCAATGAGTTCGGAGAAAAGTTTAAAAATAAACAATCAAATACACAAGAAGATCAGAATTAAGGGAAACAAATCCTTAAACACTAGTCCTTCGATTTTGCCCAATTCCCTTTGGACTGTGTAATCTGAACTCTGAATCTTCAGATCTTGAGAGTTGAAGGTGTGCTTCAGATCATCTTGCGCATATGCATCATATGGTTGTGCTTCTCAACCAATTTTATATGAACTCCTTCAAATTAGCCTCAATTCGCGATACCCTGTTTCAGATCTAACATAAAGAGAATTTCATATCTGAACTTATGCTCTTGAGTTTCTGCACGGATGCTGAACTTTGTGCTTCTGCTCTTGCACTGGCTTCCTCTTCCACCTGCCTTCAGATCTTCCTCTTCTTTTCAGCTCTGCTGCTTCTTCTGTGCAAGATCCACGATGCTCTGTTTTCAGATCTGTTGCTTGCACGATTCCTTCTTCTTCCACTGCTACTTTTCTTCTTGATCTGCTTCTGTTTCAGCACTCCAGAGCTTTCTCTCACTGCTTGGCCTTGATCCCCATGTCCTCTTGGATGGAATCAATGAATGGCTTAAAGGATGGCTGCTTCAGATGAGATGGAGGCTTATATAGCCACTGTGCAGTCCCATGAACGTGAAAAAAGTGTGCACAAAAACCTAGAGTGCACCCAAGGCTACCACGTGTCCAAAAGGCCTTTACCTCATTGTCACTTGTATGAAAGAGCAATTTGGTAATTATGGAATCTCCCAAAAAGATCTTAGAAAGAGATCACAGCCGCTAGATTTTATGCTCTGCACAATTATGGGTTTACAGAAAAAGTGTGTCGACCTGCATTTCCATAGTGTCTACACTACTGATCAATAAACAGTTTCAGTTTACTGGTAGAACATTAGGGTCGACCTGATCAACAAACAGACTCGACCTCTTGAAAATATCTCCAAAACTAGTTCAATAGATGACAACTAGTATCGACCTTACTCTCAGTTAGTGTCGAGCTTACTGGCAGCTTGTTATTCAGGAACTTGCTGAGCAGACTGGTAGAGTTGACCTTACTGTCAAGTAGTGTCGACCTGACTGTGACTTTTTCTTCAGAAGTTTGCTGGGCAATCTGGTAGTGTCGACCTATCTGTCAAGTAGTGTCGACCTGACTGTGACTTTTTCTTCAGAAGCTTGCTGGGTAGTTTGGTAGTGTCGACCTATCTGTCAAGTAGTGTCGACCTGACTGTGACTTTTTCTTCAGAAGCTTGCTAGGCAGTCTAGTAGTGTCGACCTATCTGTCAAGTAGTGTCGACCTACTTTTTGTAAGAAGTCTGCAAACCTATACAAATGAAGAGTAGACCATCAAACCATGTCAATAACAGTAAGATATGAAATATTAAGAACTAAAAATCTGTTTTTAGTGATTATTGTAATATATGTAATATGTCATCATCAAAATCAAAGTATGAGTGTTTGGACAACATTCACAACCAAATATTTTAGTCATCATTAAAATCAAATTATGAGAGTGTAGACATCATCAATATGTCATCATCAAAACACACAACTCAACAGTCTTGTCACTATGTTTGCATGGCTCCCTGTTGATGGGGGCTTCTTGATAACCTCCATCCCTAAACTTCTTAATCAGCTGGTTCCCTGCTTGACCAATCGGCATTTTTGTTCCGACCACAGCTGGTGGCCTCTTGAATACAGTTCCCTATTCCCTCTTCATCATACTGTTCTTGATATTGTCAGCTATCGCTAGTGAGTCCTCAAGTAGTAGTGCCTTCCTTACCATCTCCAGATAAGTTTGTAGATCCATCGGTCCCAGTTGTGTAATGTACTGGGGCCTCAGACCGCTCATGAACCTCTTGGCTTTCAACCGATTGGTTTGGACCAAGTGTGGGGCATAATTCAGAGTAAACGATATGAGGATGAGTATCACAGTCGAGTAATTAAGAGTAACAACTAAGTTTAACAAAGACTTTAGATAATAATATTGCCAACCAAATAATCTTTATTTCATTTCCATCATATCAGACTACAACCTTACATAATTAGAGCCAAACATAGGGCCTAATATTATATCTCAAAGTACATAAGACATCAAGAGAAATAACCTTAACTATTACAGACTCCTTTATTTCTAACACTCTCGCTGACAAGACGGGTACACTCGAGGGCTCGTCACTCTTCCCTAGTCCCATCATTCTTCAATTCTTCATAATCATTACCTGAAAATATTAAGGAAAGCAGGTGTGAGCACACTAGCGCCCAGTAGGATTTATATCTCATGGTGCGGGTATGCTTTACGTAATTAACACATTAATAGGTAAGGTACTATCATGCAATACTCATGACGATAACGATAGTGACAAATCCAAGCTATAACATGTACGAGGATGGTTCAGTGACAAATTCCATGACAATTCACATGTGGGATGGAACGATTAAGAATGAGATGTATGATAGTATGATCATTTATCAATGGAAGAGATTCAATAACATGTAGCATGTAAAATAGATAACTCGAGTTGAATTCCTCAGAATTCCAGTGGACAATGACATATTGGATTCAATAACGATAACATGTACAATAAATTTGGCCATTTCACATATAACAGTTCAATCATTCAATAACAGTATGGAAATTACCCAGATCAATCTTACAGTCAATTAGGTGATTGCCAGACACCTCAAAGGATCATATACTCTCGCGATTTATAAGTATTTCGGGTGATCCTCCCAGGACCAGACTGGGCCGTATTTGCACAATAATTCTGGTAATTATTTTTTTTTAAATGGAAATAGTGACCAATTCATTTCACTAAAAAAAGTACGAATACAAATAATTGACTCGAATAAGCCCCGTGGGGTGCAACCCCTCAAGACCAGGAGGAGGAGACAACCTAGGACTTTTACTACCACCTCCTCTTCATTCCTTCATCTTTTCTAAGACAGAAAACTCCACAAATAGTAAGAGAAACGCCTCAAATCTAAAGAACCTAATAAGAAGAAGCTAAGAAGAAAAAACCAATAGCTTGGGGGACGAGATTGATGAGATAGAGATTGGCTACATAATAGACGTGAAGTGTGGGAAGGAATCCCAATATATAGAGTGGGGTTTTGTAGTGTTTGGGCAGCAAGTGAAGAAGAACAGGTAGGTAGCTCTGGAGAGGATGGGAAGTTGCGGTGGCGGGGGGTGTTTAGGGGGCAAGCTTCTCCCACTTGAGGGGCTTGATGACCTCCCAGGTGAAGTTGGGGTCGTCCCTGCCAAAGTGGCCAATAATTCTGGTAATTCCATTCATTCATTTATGGCCAACATGATTTCCAAGCAATAGACAATATGCACTAGAGGTCATGTCAATGATTATAGAGTACAAGGAAAGTGGACATGATCCTGAGTAAATTTTGGCAGCATAACGGCTTATTACTTAGTTCAATCCTTACACTTAATGGCTTAGTTTCAATGTCTCAAATCACTCTCATGAGAAGTAGATAAGAATAGAAGTGCATTCTATCTTCCAGGTACTTCATTGGTACAACCAACTCGGTGTCCATGAGGGAATCCATAGAGTACGGAGATTTACGAAGGTCTTAAGAAAAAGGTCACTAGACTTCTGATATGGAAAGACTGACCGTGAGTTTCCAATCCTCCAAGAAAGGGCTGCCTATAAGTGCAAGAGTGTAGTGTAGACGTGTCTCAATCCATAATCCATCGGTCACAAACATACGGAAAGCAGTAACATGATGATGTACTATTGAACATGCACTTAACTCAACATGATTGGCAGTATTTTAAGATAACATTTATTCACTTTAATGAGCTAGAATAGCAAGATGATCAATCAATGATTTGCAAGAATAGATCATGTCATTAAAGAGAAAATAAAATAAGCTTTCATGTTGTGACGTCTTTTTCGTGGGTTAACAGCCTTTAAGCCACTAGACAGACTGCACACACTTAACAGAACCATGACATGTAAACCTTACACTCTAGACAGAGTAAAACAGGTCTTGGGTAGGTTCTTTAAATCGTGACGGACACAGTCGTCGCTATTCATAAGGTTTTAAGATAGTGAACACACGAGTGTAGACATCGTTCTAAATCATGATGGGTCTAACAGTCGCGTTTAGAAATAGTCCATACGAAAAATCGATTCAGGACAGAAACGTGACGGTTTCCACTGACGCGTTCATGGCCATCGGTACAGAAACGCGACAGTCACGATGTGTTGCCCAGATAGCAAGCCCGGGGGGGTGAATGGATTGCTAAAAATTCTTCTTGTAAAATTCCTGTAAATAAATACACTTGACGAACAACACTAAGATTGATAGTTAGAGTTAGTTTTAATCAAAACAAAGAGAACAATCACACAGACAACAGGAAATTTTATTCTGGTTCGGATCTCCTGTCCCAAGGAGTCCTACGTCCAGTCCCCAAGCAACCACTTGAGATTCCACTAAACAAGGGTACAGTCCTCTTTAAGGACACTTACACATCCAGCAACAGTTGGCCTTCTCTTCTCTTCCAGAAGAGGGATCACTCCACTTGATGCAATAGGTATTCTCTTCACACCCGAAGATGAATACTCACAGAGAGATGAGTTGAAAGAGAAAGGCCCCAAGACCAATCTTGTAGACAATGCTTGATCTGAGGCGAAGTCTGAGAGACAAAATTATCACAGATGAATTCTCTCTGATCAACGCAAGCTCTCAAAGGCAATGCAATATTCTCACAGAGATCTAAGAGCTACAGAAAATTTGAATGGACGAGCTGGCTCTTTTGGTCTTCAGGTGACTAAGATTTTCTCGCTTCTCAAAGGTTGAAAAAGTTCTTATCTATGCTTGAAGTCACCAGTCTTATTTTATCTTCTTTGAAATAATTTTACCGTTGCAGTATCCGTTGAAATATCAGTTGTCTCACAACTTCATGCATGTTCGAAAGTTTGGTCCGAAGCAAAGAACAAGTGAGGCTGCAGCCATTAATGCTTGGATTGACACACACACCTTCAAGGAAAGATTGTCTGAATCTTCTATCCTCTTGTCAGGTTGACAGGTCCATCTTTGACGTGCGTTTGTACCAAAATCCTACACACAATAAATACTGACACATAGACAACTTCTCTTTGTCTAAGCTGTCAGTCAACATTAGTAGTCGTGCTGTATGAAGATACACCAAAAAGGAAATGTTATTCTGTCATCATATAAGGCAAGACTTTATGCGACAAGTGAGATAAGCAAGGATATATCGTGTGGAAATATTGTACCATCACAATAAATGTTCAAGACCATAGGATACAGTGTGATGCGCGGGAAGGTTTTTGAAATCCATAAAGATTTGAAAAAAACATTTGAATATCATGAAGGATAAATATTTTCAAGATTATCTGAGAAGATAATGATAGTATTTATCAACTTATTTAAACCATAATCGTTGTGAAGAGAGTTCATATATTCATGAAATCGATGTCATAAACATAATCCATGTTTAAATGAACTCTATGTTGAAGTAAAGTCGATGTGACCATAATCTATGTGTAAATATAGTTAAATTGTTGTTCTGTACAAAATCGTTGTATGACCGAAATCGATGTACAAACGAAATCATTATTTTAGTTGAAATCGATATACAAATGAAATCGTTGTTTCAGTGAAGAAATCGTTGTTTCAATGAAATCGATAATATAATGAAATCATTGTTTCAATGAAATCGTTGTTTCAATGAAAATATCGTTGTTTCAATGAAATCGATAATGAAATCGTTGTTTCAATGATGAAATCGTTGTTTTAGCAAAATTGATGTTCAAGTGAAATGAAATCGATATAGCAACGAAATTGATGTTTAAGTGATATGAAATCGATGTATCAACGAAATCGATGTTTAAGTGATATGAAATCGATGTATCAACGAAATCAATGTTTTAGTGATATGAAATCGATGTATCAACGAAATCGTTGTTTCTATGAAATCGTTGTTTAAGTGACTTATGAAATTGTTGTAGCAATCAAATCGTTGTTTCTATGAAGTCATTGTTTAAGTAACTTATGAAATCGTTGTAGTGATCAAATCGTTGTATATTAGACAAAATTCATGCTTGAACTTCAAATAACAGTGGGTGTAGATATCTTACTGATTTTGATTGACTTGATGCCTATTAATAAACTTCAGAGAAATATGTTAGATAATGTTTTCAATGGTTTTGTTAATCACAAAAAATACATATAATAAATAAAATTATATGGAGGTGGACTGATCATCAATCTCCCCTTTTTGGTGATGACAAAACATAAAGATATGCAAGTGTAAAGGTGCTAAAATAAATTTGCTAGAAAGTTTTAAAGTAAGTATTTCAGAATATTTTCTTCCTGTTTTTGTCATTAAGCAAAAAGAAACACAAGGAGCCAAAGAAAAAAGAGAAGAGATTAAGATAAATGGGAACCAAAACAGTAGATTCAATTACTTAATAGGGATTAGAAATATAGAAGGTAGGAGACAAAAGTGATGCATGGTGAGTAATGACTGACCAAGCCTGGATTTCCTGCTCTTCAAAGTAATTCTTAAATGCTCCCCAACTGATGTTGTAAGAAGGCCCCATATTTGGAAGAAGTCTCTGGATGTGGAGCTACCTCTGAGCTTCAATAAAGTTGGCATACTCATCTTTACCAAGAGATGACCGGTATAAGCTAGTAGTCCCAAAACTTGCATGCTGAAGAAATCTATCAAAGGATAGAGGGTAGTAAATCTTGTGCTGTAACAGTTCCCTCTTCAAGGGTACATAGATTTTGTACCTCTCAACCCAAATAGCAAGAGGGTCCTGAACCGAGATAATGGAGTTGAGATCCAAGAATTGTTCAGCAGATAGAGTGGGTTTGTTGGATCTGGACAAGGAGAGATTCAGATTGTCCATTTGCTTAGCAGCTTGGGGATATTTCTTCTCCAAGTCAGAGAGGAAGTGTCTTTCACACTCAGATAAAAGCGGAGCTGACATCTGACTTGATAAAACCCATGTGATATTCTATGAATAAAAACTTGTGGAAAGCAAGAGGAGCTCCCTGCTGAACAGTAATTTTTGCTATGACTCTAGCAAATCTTTCAAAGATTCTAGAACCCACAGCAGAGTCCATGAGTAAGGAATGTAGCTTAGGGAGAAAAACAATGTCTGGCATCTTCAAGGTAGCAAAATCCACTAGAAGAGAAGTATTGATAGGATTTTTAGTTCTCAGCTGAGCAATGGCTGCCCTAAATTGACCAAGCTGAACTTCTTGAAGTTTATTGACAAACCGATAATCATTGAACGTTTTGAAGTGCCAGATTAACTTGATTTCCCTCTGGATGAAGGGACCCCAAGTATTTCTGTGGTGGAGGACAAACCACTCAGTCAGTGAGAGAGGGTGGTCTGAGGGGGGAACATGTCAGATCTGGCAAACACAAATTTTTGTAGAGAGCTTTATTACCCCGAGCCAACTGGTCTTCAGTCTTAGACTCAGCTGAGGAGAAGATTTTGGTCTGATCAGATTTGGATTAGAAAGAGATAGGAAAAATAATATGAGATGTTATGAGAGATTGAGGTGAGGGAGGCCAAAAAGTGCAGCAAAGGTGCATTTTTGTAAGTATTCACAGTAGAGAAGTCTCCTTCTATTTACAACAGAAATGGAGAATCGAAGAGGAGGTAATCGAGGTTCTGAGGAGAGAGAAAGTTCCTTAGAAACTTTTCTCTTCTTGGAGGCAAGACTGGGAGAATCTGTCCTGAGAACATGAGATGAAACAGAAAGGACTGAGTGAAGAATTGCTTCTTCAAACTCATCTTTAATGTCCTGAATGACATGGCCTTGAACTCTAGCACCCTCCAGAATAATAGTGATGAAGAATGGTGGAGTGGATGGATGAAGAGAGGTGAAAGAAGTAGGAGGAGGTGATGCAGATGGTCCAGCAGAGGATGATGCTGGAGGTTCCTCAAATGTGGGAGGAGGAATGGCAGTAGAAGAAATAGGTGAGGAAGAGGAGGTTGCAGGAAAAGGTGTAGGAGAAGAGATATGTTTTGGAAGTGGTTTCTTGGAGGGTTCAGGTGCAGGTGGAGTAGTGAAGGATGTAGGTGGAGAAGAAGTGGATGGATTCTGAAGATTAGAAGGGACAGAAAGCTCTGGGGGCACAGCAGAAACTTCTATAGATGCTTGAGACCCGGTTGACTCTGCCACTGACTCCACTATCCCTGATGGCCTAGTACCAATATCTTCAACTTCACATGACCCTGATGGCTCTGACTCTCCAGTTGATGGCCCTGGTGGCCCTAATTCTTCAACAATTGGCCTGATGGCCCAGTACCAATATCTTCAACTTCACATGGCCCTGACTCTCCAGCTGATGGCCTGGTGGCCCTGATTCTTCAACAATTGACCCTGATGGCCCAACTACTGGTTCTTCTGGTACAGAAGGCCCTATGCTAACTATGGTACAGGTTGATGGGAGCAGGAGGGGCAGGAACAGATAATTGCACCCTCACAAAATCTGAAGGATCTGATACTAGCTGCTTCAAGCTACCCAACTCACTTCTTATCTCCTGGAGCTCAGTTTTAACTGCTCTAATCTCCTTGGCTTCAGTGCTCTGACTAATAAAGATGGATGTTACTTTGGATTGCAAAGAGCACAAAATCTCCCCATGTGCATTCAGTCTATCAATGACTGGCTTCATGTGCATAAGAATCTTCTTCTTCTTGGATCTGAGGTGTGCCTTCCTGGTGAGTAAAGGAATTCTTGGGGCAACACCCTTACTCTTTCCCCCGGAGTTAATAATGGGTCAACATCCTCATATGAGGTGCCTTCAACAATACCTTTCTGGAGCTGGTCTGCAGGAGCACTAGCAGTAGGCTGCCCCTGAATCTCTGGCTCCCCTGAGCTGGAGCATCTTCCATCTGAGTGTCTTCAGTGTGGCCTAGTGCCACAACTTCCAAAATGACTTCTGTCAAACTATCTTCCATACTAACATCTGTAGCAGGAACACTAGGGATGTCTTCCATGTGAGTATCTTTCTGCTCCCCCTCAATGTGAGCAACAGTCTATAAAGTACCATATTCTTCAATAGCAGGTGCAGGGACTGTAGAGGGGATCACAACTTCAGATGATTGCCCAACGGGCTCAATATGCTCAGGTGCTATTTCCTCAATCCTCCTTACAGATGCAGGAGGTTCTTCAATTCTGACATCTGCCTCTGCCTCTTGGACTAGTTGTATTTCAGGAGCTTCACCAATGATGGCCTCTCCTTCTGCCACCGACGTCTTTGTCCAAACATTTCCCACAAGAGAAAAAACCACTCTTCTTCAAGTTTTTGGATCGAATAGACTAACCCATCTTTTCCATCAATTCTCCCTTCAGATCAATTTCATAGTGATTGAAAATTCTGGTAAGCAACTGGGCATATGGTAGGGATACTGCCAACTTATTATTCTTATCCCAAATCATTTCTGCAGTAGACTTCATCCTCTCTATTATAACCTGAGCCTTGTTGATATCTTGATTTTGGATGGCCCAGAACATCATATCAGCATCTCCCTTTGGGCAAGTTGAAAAAGTAGCACTCCTCGGCACTAAAATCTGACATACTATGAAATGCAATATTCTGTTAAAAGCATTGAACTGGTTGATGTCGATCTTCCCATCCTTCAGTTTGTACTCTATTCCAATGATCCCTAGCCCCTTGGCATGAATGTCCACAGAGTCCACCAAACTGAGTCTGATTGTAGAAACTCCAAATAATCTTTCCAAAAGATCATGAGTGATGTGAATGGGTGTACCTCTGACTGTGGAAGAGAGAGACCCATCTTCTTCTATTTTCAGACAAGTGTAGAAAGCTTTCGCGTGGTCTAGATAACTTAGTTCAGAAATAGTACACATCTTTGTCCACTTCATCCTCTGAATAGCTTCGACTATGCTGTGCATACCATGCTTCTCTAGGTCTTCTAGATCCACTGCCTTGTTTCCACATAGCTTGATCCTTACAGCAGCAAATCGTTCATGTTGCTCCGCCGTGAGGAAGGCGACGCTGTAACCACCCACGCTGTCGGAACTCCCAGAAGCGGCCATGGAATCGAGGAAGGAAGGGTTCTGGAGGATTGTGGGAAGAGAGGAACAAGATCCCTCAAGAAATTTGAGCGGGAACAGAGAGATCCTTTGAAAGCACACAGAGGGGATTCTGGAATCAATGAAGGTTTTCGCAGGCAAGCAAGTCGAAAGAGATAAGAGAGAGAGGAAATCGATGAGGCAAGGATTTCAGACGTAACGGCAAGACATAAAGTAGCTTTTTGAAATGCCAGAGCAATAAAAGCGGATAACGACAAAAGAGGAGAGGATAATGCAAACAATAAAGGATAATATGAAATGCCATAGCAATTTATGACGTAAGCAATACAGGATTTACTTAAATCCAGCGGGAAGGATAAATATTATTCTAAAATTTATTATTTTAGTTATGTACAGACATATCTGTTATAAATTACACATGCCTAATTCCCTTCTAAGAGACGTAAATCTCTCTTCAGGTAATGCTTTTGTAAAGATATCTGCTAACTGATTTAAAGTATCTATAAAAGAAATATTAATATTACCATGAGCTATATATGATCTCTAATAAAATGATATCTGACCTCTATATGTTTCGTCCTAGAGTGCCGTACTGGATTTTTCGTGAGATTTATTGCACTTTTGTTGTTGCACAGCAATGGGATGGTCTTGATGTGCAATCCATAGTCTTCAAGCTGTTGTTTAATCCATAGGAGTTGAGTGCAACAGCTCCCAGCAGCTACATATTCAGCTTTAGCTGTTGATAGTGCTACTGAATTTTACTTCTTTGAAGACCATGAAATCAAGCATCCTGCAAGAAATTGACAACCACCACTGGTGCTTTTTCTATCTACTTTGCATCCAGTATAGTCAACATCCGAATATCCAACTAAACTAGTTTCACAAGATTTAAGATACCATAGTCCTAGATTATGAGTTTTGGCTAAATATCTAAAAATCTTTTAACAGATATTAAATAAGAATCCTTAGGATCAGACTGATATCTTGCACACATACATACACTAAATAAATATTCGGTCTACTAGCTGTCAAGTAAAGCAATGATCCTATCATACCTCTATAGAGTTTTGATCAACTTTCTTGCCTTCTTTATCACTGTCTAACCGGGTGGATGTGCTCATTGGAGTGGACAGTGGTTTAGCATTATCAAATCCGAATTTCTTTAATAATTCCTTGGTGTATTTTGCTTGACAAATGTATGTACCTTTTTTGCTTTACTTGATTTGTAATCCAAGAAAATAGTTGAGCTCTCCCATCATACTCATCTCAAATTCTCCCTACATGAGCTTCTCAAAATATTTGCATAGGGATTCATCAGTAGATCCAAATATAATGTCATCTATATAAATTTACACAAGTAATATATTTTTGAATTTTGATTTAATAAACAGTGTGCTATCTACCTGTCCTCTAATAAAACCATGATTTAATAAGAATGCACTATGTCTTTCATACCATGCTCTAGGTGCTTGTTTTAAACCATATAATGCTTTATGCAATTTGAAAACATGATTTGGAAAATCTAAATCATCAAAACCAGGAGGTTGTTCCACATAGACTTCCTCCTTTATATAACCATTTAAAAATACAGATTTTACATCCAATTGGAAAAGTTTAAATCCAATGCTCATGCATAAGCAAGTAAAATTTAAATAGCCTCTAGTCTAGCCATTGGTGCATAGGTTTCATCGAAATCTATGCCTTCCTCTTGGGAATAGTCTTGAGCAACAAGTCTAGCCTTGTTTCTAATGATAACACCAGCTTCATCCAATTTGTTCTTGAACACCCATTTGGTGCCAATCATAGGATGATCTGATGGTCTCGGAACAAGGGACCAAACTTGATTTCTTCTGAACTGATTAAGTTCATCTTGCATGGCTAAAATCCAAGATTCATCAGACAGTGCTTCATTGACTGTCTTTGGCTCAATTTGAAATACAAATGCTAAATAATCACAAGGAATAACATTACCTCTAGTTCTTACCCCAACTGATGGATCTCCGATAATGTTGTCTTTTGGGTGATCCTTCTTGTATCTCCATTCCTTTGAAAGATCATCATGAATAATTTCTTTCTGTTGTAGTTCTTCCAAGGGTGGATCTTCATCATCTTTCATAGTTGTTTCCTTCAGTTTCTTGGAGAGATTTTCTGCATTTTCATCATCACTATCGACTTCCTTTCTCAATGAAGGGTTAGACTCATTAAAAATAACATGAACAGTTTGTTCAATTAATAAACTTATTTTATTAAAAACTCTATAGCCTTTAGGTTTAGAAGTGTACCCCATAAAGATTCCTTCATCAGATTTAGAATCCAACTTACCTAAATCTCTCTTACTATTGTTGTGAATGAAGTATGGGCATCCAAATGTTCTAAGATGGCTGTCTTGGGCTTTCTTTGTTTGTACAGTTCGTATGCGGTCTTTTCAGGATTGGCCTGATCATGACTCTATTTATGATGTAGCAAGCTGTATTAATCACTTCTACCCAGAAGTACCATGGAAGGTTGTACTCAGATAACATTGTTCTTGCCATTTCTAAAAGTGTTCTATTCTTCCGCTCAGCTATTCCATTTTGCTGTGGTATCCTTGACGCTGGAAAGTTGTGTTTAATTCCCATATCATCACAGAATTCTACAAACCTGTCATTCTGAAACTCTCCTCCATGATCTGATCGGATGCTTATGATGTTGTACTTCTTATCTTTCTGGACTAACTTATTGAACTTCACAAAACTGTCAAATGTGTCATCCTTATGTTCAAGAAATGACACCTATGTAAATCTTGAATAATCATCAACTATGACAAATCCGAAATTCTTTCCTCCCAAACTAGTTGTTCTCATTGGTCCAAACAAGTCCATATGCAGCAGTTCTAGTGGTTTGGAGGTAGTTACTACTGTCTTGGATTTGAATGAGGATCTTGCATGTTTTCCTTTCGCACATGGTTCACAAATGCTATCTAGTTTTGAATTTATCTTTGGCAAACCTTCCACTAGATCATGTTTGATGAGTTTTCTTATGCCATCCAAGCTGCAGTGACCTAACCTTTTGTGCCATAGTTCAGCATTTTGCTCTTTACTTGCTGCTAGACAAATGTCTTGATCTTTCAATTCATCTAGATGCAGTACATACAGATTCTTTTCTCTACTGGCTTCGAAGACAGTTGCACCATCCTTGATAATCAAACACTTAGATTCCTGAAACTTGAACTGGTGACCCTTGTTACATAGCTGACTAATGCTGATTAGATTGTGCTTGAGTCCCTTGACGCATAGAACATCTTCTATAAGAATTCTATCTTGACTTCCAATAGATCCACAACCAAGTACTGACCCTTTTCCATTATCCCCATAGGTTACTGTACCTTCTTCACTTTTGATATGAGAGAACAGTTTCTTGTTACCTGTCATATGCCTTGAGCACCCACTGTCCAGGTACCACTTTGATGCTCTAAGACTTCCCTACAATAAATCAATGAGATTTAGGTAACCAAGTTCTTTTGGGTCCTGGTTGGTTAGCTGCTTCACAGTTTCTTTTGGCAATCCATTTTAAGTGTTTAGTTGTACATGTTATTTTTGTGTGAACTAATTTGTTACATGCGTGCAGCAAGGAATATTGTTTATTATCCTATTTGGCTTATGGTTCTTATTTTTATTTATTTAATAATTAGAATTTTGTTCAGCTACGAATTTTGGAGTTGGATAAATTTTAGGATGAATTACAGTTTCTTCATTTTCTGATGGAGTATATCATAAGCCATACTTTTTCCTACCTGATCATCTTGCTCCTTTAATATTAAAGAGGATTTTCCATTTGTAAATTTTTCAACCGTGGCTATTAAATATTCATTGTCTTTTGTTAATATGTTAATTTCACTTTTAAGTTTTATTGTGGTTTCCCGATTTTCTAAGTTTGATATCTTTCATTTTATTCTTTATATCTTCACATAACAGTTCATTTCTTCTTTTTAATTCAGAAATTTGTTTTTCTAACTATTCATTTTCAGATTTTAGATCTGAGTTAGTTATTTCAAGACATGTATAATTTTTCTTAGTTGTTTTAAACAACTTGCAGACATCTTTATATTTACAGTATAATTCATTAAAGGCATCTTCTAAACTATCTGAATCTGATTCATTGCATGAAGTAAAGGATGAGTCAGAAGTTACCTTATCATCAATGTTTGCCATGAAGGCCAGGTTGACCTTTTCTTCTTCTTCTTCGCAGGAGCTTGACTCACTATCTGAGTCACTTTCGTTGTTCCATGTAGCAGCCATGGCCTTCTTCTTGTACCTTTTGAATTTCTTTGTGTTGTCCTTCTTCTTGAACTCAGTCTTCTTTAATTTTGGACACTCTGCTTTAATGTGTCCAGGCTTCTTGCATTCATAGCATATCGATTCTGATCTCTTAACATCCAGATCTTTTAAGTCTTTACCTTTCTTGAAATATCTTCTTCTTGATTGGTGTTTCTTTTTAGCTAATATGCGATGCAGTCTTCTGGAGGGAAAGGCTTCTTCATCTTCATTGCTCTCATTACTTTTGTCACTTTTTGATTCACCATCAGATGTGTCTTCTGTGGCCTTGAGAGGATTGTTGTGCTTCTTCTTGCTGGAGGATTCTCCCAGCCTTTCCATGTTTATCTCATGAGCCATCAAAGACCCAATGAGTTTTTCAAGTGACATTCTCCTAAGATCGTTGGCTTCTTCTATGGCTGTCACCTTTGGAGTCCATGAGGTTGGTAGAGATCTTAATATTTTTCTCACTATGTCTCCAATTTCATAAGTTTTTCTAAGCCTAGCCAAACTGTTGGTGATATTTGTAAATCTACTGTACATTTGAGAGATGGACTCTCCTGACTGCATTTGAAATCTTTCATACTGAGCTACCAGTATGTCTATTCTTCTTTCTTTTACCTTGTTAGTTCCTTCATATGTGAGTCTGAGCTTTTTCCACATTTCCATAGCTAACTTACTGGCCGAAATCCTATTGAACTCGTTCTTACTCAGCCCACAACACAGTATACTTTTAGCTTTGCTGTTTAGGGATATTTTCGTCTTGTCTTCATCTGTCCAATTTTCTCAACTGTTGATTACCAATAGGTCTCCTTCTTCAAAAATTGACCATAGTTGGAAATCGAGACCTTGAAGGAAGAACTCCATCAGAGTCTTCCAGTAGTTGTAATCTTCACCGTCGAATAGAGAAGGTATGTTGACGGACTGACCTTTTGCATATCCTTGAGCTACCATTTATCTTTGCTCTTAAGATCGTGAGATCTTCTTACTTGAAGAGACTTAGATTTGATACCACTTGTTGCCCAAATAGCAAGCCCAGAGGGGGGGTGAATGGATTGCTAAAAATTCTTCTTGTAAAAATTCCTATAAATAAATACACTTGACAGACAACACTAAGATCGATAGTTACAGTTAGTGTTAAACAAAGCAAAGAGAACAATCACACAGACAATAGGAAATGTTATCCTGGTTCGGATCTCCTGTCCCAAGAAGTCCTACGTCTAGTCCCCAAGCAACCACTTGAGATTCCACTAAACAAGTGTACAATCCCCCTTAAGGACACTTACACATCCAGCAACAGCTGGCATTCTCTTCTCTTCTAGAAGAGGGATCACTCCACCTGATGCAACATGTCTTCTCTTCACACCCGAAGAGGAATACTCACAGAGAGATGAGTTGAAAGGGAAAGGCCCCAAGACCAAGCTTGTAGACAATGCTTGATCTGAGGCGAAGTCTGAGAGACACAGAATTATCACAGATGAATTCTCTCAGATCAACGCAAGCTCTCAAAGGCAATGCAATATTCTCACAGAGAGCTAAGAGCTACAAAAAATTTGAATGGATGAGCTGGCTCTTTTGTTCTTCAGGTGACTAAGATTTTCTCGCTTCTCAAAGGTTGAAAAAGTGCTTATCTATGCTTGGAGTCACCAGTCTTCTTTTATCTTCTTTGAAATAATTTTACCGTTGTAGTATCCGATGAAATATCCATTGTCTCACAACTTCATACACGTTGAAAAGTTTGGTCCAAAGCAAAGAGCAAGTTAGGCTGCAGCCATTAATGCTTGGATTGACACACACACCTTCAAGGAAAGATTGTCTGAATCTTCTATCCTCTTGTCAGGTTGACAGGTCCATCTTTGACGTGCGTTTCTACCAAAATCTTGCACACAATAAATGCTAACACATAGACAACTTCTCTTTGTCTAAACTGTCAGTCAACATTAGTAGTCGTCTTGTATGAAGATACACCAAAAAGGAAATGTTATTCTATCAACATATAAGGCAAGACTTTATGCGACAAGTGAAGTAAGCAAGGATATATCGTGCAGAAATATTGTACCATCACAATAAATGTTCAAGACCATAGGATACAGTGTGATGCGCGGGAAGGTTTTTGAAATGCACAGAGATTTGAAAAATACATTTGAATATCATGAAGGTAAATATTTTCAAGATTACCTGAGAAGATAATGATAGTATTTGTCAACTTATTTAAACCATAATCATTGTGAAGAGAGTTGATATATTCATGAAATCGATGTCATAAACATAATCCATGTATAAATGAAATCTATGTTCAAGTAAAGTCGATGTGACCATAATCCATATGTAAATATAGTGAAATCGTTGTTCTGTACAAAATCATTGTATGACTGAAATCGATGTACAGACGAAATCGTTGTTTTAGTTGAAATTGATATACAAATGAAATCGTTGTTTCAGTGAAGAAATCGTTGTTTCAATGAAATCAATAATGAAATCATTGTTTCAATGAAATCGATAATGAAATCGTTGTTTCAATGAAGAAATCGTTGTTTCAATAAATCGATAATGAAATCGTTGTTAAGTGAAATCGATAATGAAATCGTTGTTTCAATGATGAAATCGTTGTTTTAGCAAAATCGATGTTCAAGTGAAATGAAATCGATGTAGCAATGAAATCGATGTTTAAGTGATATGAAATCGATATAGCAACGAAATCGATGTTTAAGTGATATGAAATCGATGTATAAGCGAAATCGTTGTTTCTATGAAATCGTTGTTTAAGTGACTTATGAAATCGTTGTAGCAATCAAATCGTTGTTTCTATGAAGTCGTTGTTTAAGTGACTTATGAAATCGTTGTAGCGATCAAATCGTTGTATACTTGGACAAAATTTATGCTTTGAACTTCAAATAACAGTGAGTGTAGATATCTTACTAATTTTGAATAACTTGATGCCTATTAATAAACTTCAGAGAAAGATGTTAGATAATGTTTTCAATGGTTTTGTTAATCATTAAAAATACATATAATAAATAAAATTATATGGTGGTGGACTGATCATCACGATAGACGCGTTTAAGGCAATCAATATAGGGTATCGATTGTCGATTCAGAAATGCGGTGTGAATGTGTGACGCATTCATGCAAGCCTTCTTAAATACGAAATAGACATGAAAACCAAGGGCAGGAAAATATTAGAATTGCCACAACATTCATGGTCGCGTTCTTGACATGCACTGAAAATGATGCTGCACATAGTTTGATGTAGTCGAATTCTGTCAGAACAGATCCAAAACCGTGACAGTATGGGCTGTCACCTTTAAGGTAATTGCGACGGGCTAACCTATCGCGATACCAGTGCCTAATACGCGACGTCTGTCCTGGTCGTGTTTTCGGGTTCAACCCGAAAACGATGAAAACTGTACAACCATGCATGCAACGCTTATAACTCACGAACTAGGGCTCTTGGGACAAAACCATGGTCATGAAAGTTGCTGGGTATGAGGAGTAGAAGAGAACTATGGTTTTGGTTTCATGGGATTTGGCCTCGGCATGCATGAAAACCAACATGAACATAAAAAGCCCTTTTTCATTCACAACCTTTGGAAAACGCTTAATACACCATGCATACACAATAAAAATTAGAGAAGTTGCATGCAAATGAAAGTAGACTCGATGAACTTCATGATGGTATGTGATTTGATGAGGTTTGGCCCGAGATAACCTACCTTTGTGTAGTTCTAAGACAGGTCTAAGCACAGGTCGCAGTAGAGAAGAGTTGGGGAAGAAGCTCGGGTTCTTGGCCGTTCTCCTCCTCTCCTGGTGCCCTAGCTCGCCTCCTCACAACCCCAGCTCAATGGTAAGGCTTCCCAACTAGTCTTATGATGATTATTTATATAATTAGGGTTAATTTCAAGTCCTAATGAGACTAGGAATGGTGGGTTGCGGTTTTGGCTTGGCCCCTTCGATGCTTTTGGGATTCTCCTTGTTGATGGGGGCTCCTTGATAACCTCCATCCCTAAACTTCTTAATCAGCTGGTTCCCTGCTTGACCAATCGGCCTTTTTGTTTCGACCACAGCTGGTGGCCTCTTGAATACAGTTCCATATTCCCTCTTCATCATACTGTTCTTGATATTGTCAGCTATCGCTAGTGAGTCCTCAAGTAGTAGTGCCTTCCTTACCATCTCCAGATAAGTTTGTAGATCCATCGGTCCCAATTGTGTAATGTACTGGGGCCTCAGACCGCTCATGAACCTCTTGGCCTTCAACCGATTGGTTTGGACCAAGTGTGGGGCATAATGGGCTAGCTTAGAGAACTGAGCCTCGTATTCGGCCACGGAAAGACTTCGTCGCTTTAGATTGGCGAACTCCACCGCCTTCCTTTCTTGTACCCTGTCAGAGAAGTACTTGTTGTTAAAGTACTCTTGGAAGTGTGCCCAAGTGACCCGGGCATCACCTAGTGTAGCCTCCACCGACTCCCACCAGGCGCTTGCTTCTCTCTCTAGCTGATAAGTAGCTAGAGTGACCTTGTTCTCATCTGTACATCCCATCATGGGGAACGCAAGCTCCATCTCCTTGAGCCAGTGCTCAGCCTCATGTGGATCAGTGCTACCCCCAAACCTGGTGGGTTCATACTCCGGAAGTTTCTTTGGAGATCTCCTAGGTTTTCAGCTCTACCCTGAGTGGCATGAAGTAGTGCTTGAGTCAGGGTCTGAATCGTCCTTTGCATATCTCTTTCATGTGCAGCGGCCATTGAAATCCTTCAAGATAACAATATCATTATCATTAGGTATTAGTCTTGTCTCTCTTAATTCTATCTAGATGTCTTAGCCCATGTTTCTACCCCAATCTCACTGTTGATTTTGACAAGTCTACACATGGGGTTTAGTCATGGCTAAGCCTACAATTTCCTGTTTGCCTAGAACTTAAGGGAAAGCCTAGGCTCTGATACCAACTATCACACCCTGACATTTAGCAGCAGAAAATAATGTCGAGAGCGTAAACGATATGAGGATGAGTATCACAGTCGAGTAATTCAGAGTAACAACTAAGTATAACAAAAGACTTGAGATAATAATATTGCCAACCAAATAATCTTTATTTCATTTCCATCATCTCAGACTACAACCTTACATAATTAGAGCGAAACATAGGGCCTAATATTATATCTCAAAGTACATAAGACATCAAGAGAAATAACCTTAACTATTACAGACCCCTTTATTTCTAACACTCTGGCTGACAAGACGGGTACACTCGAGGGCTCGTCACTCTTCCCCAGTCCCATCATTCTTCAATTCTTCATAATCATTACCTGAAAATATTAAGGAAAGCAGGTGTGAGTGCACTAGCGCCCAGTAGGATTTATATCTCATGGTGCGGGCATGCTTTACGTAATTAACACATTAATAGGTAAGGTACTATCATGCAATACTCATGACGATAACGATAGTGACAAATCCAAGCTATAACATGTACGAGGATGGTTCAGTGACAAATTCCATGACAATTCACATGTGGGATGGAACGATTAAGAATGAGATGTATGATAGTATGATCATTTATCAATGGAAGAGATTCAATAACATGTAGCATGTAAAATAGATAACTCGAGTTGAATTCCTCAGAATTCCAGTGGACAATGACATATTGGATTCAATAACGATAACATGTACAATAAACTTGGCCATTTCACATATAACAGTTCAATCATTCAATAAAAGTATGGAAATTACCCAGATCAATCTTGCAGTCAATTAGGTGATTGCCAGACACCTCAAAGGATCATATACTCTCGTAATTTATAAGTATTTCGGGTGATCCTCCCAGGACCAGACTGGGCCGTATTTGCATAATAATTCTGGTAATTCTTTTTTTTTAATGGAAATAGTGACCAATTCATTTCACTAAAAAAAGTACGAACACAAATAATTGACTCGAATAAGCCCCGTGGGGTGCAACCCCTCAAAACCAGGAGGAGGAGACAACCTAGGACTTTTACTACCACCTCCTCTTCATTCCTTCATCTTTTCCAAGACAGAAAACTCCACAAATAGTAAGAGAAACGCCTCAAATCTAAAGAACCTAATAAGAAGAAGCTAAGAAGAAAAAACCAATAGCTTGAGCGACGAGATTGATGAGATAGAGATTGGCTACATAATAGACTGGAAGTGTGGGAAGGAATCCCAATATATAGAGTGGGGTTTTGTAGTGTTTGGGCAGCAAGTGAAGAAGAACAGGTAGGTAGCTCTGGAGAGGATGGGAAGGTGGGGTGGCGGGGGGGTGTTTAGGGGGCGAGCTTCTCCCACTTGAGGGGCTTGACGACCTCCCAGGTGAAGTTGGGGTCATCCCTGCCAAAGTGGCCAATAATTCTGGTAATTCCATTCATTCATTTATGGCCAACATGATTTCCAAGCAATAGACAATATGCACTAGAGGTCATGTCAATGATTATAGAGTACAAGGAAAGTGGAAATGATCCTGAGTAAATTTTGGCAGCATAACGGCTTATTACTTAGTTCAATCCTTACACTTAATGGCTTAGTTTCAATGTCTCAAATCACTCTCACGAGAAGTACATAAGAATAGAGGTGCATTCTATCTTCCAGGTACTTCATTGGTACAACCAACTCGGTGTCCATGAGGGAATCCATAGAGTACGGAGATTTACGGAGGTCTTAAGAGAAAGGTCACTAGACTTCCGATATGGAAAGACTGACCGTGAGTTTCCAATCCTCCAAGAAAGGGCTACCTATAAGTGCAAGAGTGTAGTGTAGACGTGTCTCAATCCATAATCCATCGGTCACAAACATACGGAAAGCAGGTAACATGATGATGTACTATTGAACATGCACTTAACTCAACATGATTGGCAGTATTTTAAGATAACATTTATTCACTTTAATAAGCTAGAATAGCAAGATGATCAATCAATGATTTGCAAGAATAGATCATGTCATTAAAGAGAAAATAAAATAAGCTTTCATGTTGTGACGTCTTTTTCGTGGGTTAACAGCCTTTAAGCCACTAGACAGACTGCACACACTTAACAGAACCATGACATGTAAACCTTACACTCTAGACAGAGTAAAACAGGTCTTGGGTAGGTTCTTTAAATCGTGACGGACACAGTCGTCACTATTCATAAGGTTTTAAGATAGTGAACACACGAGTGTAGATAGCGTTCTAAATCATGATGGGTCTAACGGTCGCGTTTAGAAATAGTCCATACAAAAAATCGATTCAGGACAGAAACGTGACAGTTTCCACTGACGCGTTCATGGCCATCGGTACAGAAACGCGACAGTCATGATGTGTTGCCCAGATAGCAAGCCAGGGGGGGTGAATGGATTGCTAAAAATTCTTCTTGTAAAAATTCCTGTAAATAAATACACTTGACGAACAACACTAAGATCGATAGTTAGAGTTAGTGTTAATCAAAACAAAGAGAACAATCACACAGACAACAGGAAATTTTATTTGGTTCGGATCTCCTGTCCCAAGGAGTCCTACGTCCAGTCCCCAAGCAACCACTTGAGATTCCACTAAACAAGGGTACAGTCCCCTTTAAGGACACTTACACATCCAGCAACAGTTGGCCTCTCTTCTCTTCCAGAAGAGGGATCACTCCACTTGATGCAATAGGTATTCTCTTCACACCCGAAGAGGAATACTCACAGAGAGATGAGTTGAAAGAGAAAGGCCCCAAGACCAAGCTTGTAGACAATGCTTGATATGAGGCGAAGTCTGAGAGACAAAATTATCACAGATGAATTCTCTCTGATCAACGCAAGCTCTCAAAGGCAATGCAATATTCTCACAGAGAGCTAAGAGCTACAGAAAATTTGAATGGACGAGCAGGCTCTTTTGGTCTTCAGGTGACTAAGATTTTCTCGCTTCTTAAAGGTTGAAAAAGTTCTTATCTATTCTTGAAGTCACCAGTCTTATTTTATCTACTTTGAAATAATTTTACCGTTGTAGTATCCGTTGAAATATCAGTTGTCTCACAACTTCATGCACGTTCGAAAGTTTGGTCCGAAGCAAAGAACAAGTGAGGCTGCAGCCATTAATGCTTGGATTGACACACACACCTTCAAGGAAAGATTGTCTGAATCTTCTATCCTCTTGTCAGGTTGACAGGTCCATCTTTGACGTGCGTTTGTACCAAAATCCTACACACAATAAATGCTGACACATAGACAACTTCTCTTTGTCTAAGCTGTCAGTCAACATTAGTAGTCGTGCTGTATGAAGATACACAAAAAGGAAATGTTATTCTGTCATCATATAAGGCAAGACTTTATGCGACAAGTGAGATAAGCAAGGATATATCGTGTGGAAATAATGTACCATCACAATAAATGTTCAAGACCATAGGATACAGTGTGATGCGCGGGAAGGTTTTTGAAATCCACAAAGATTTGAAAAAAACATTTGTATATCATGAAGGATAAATATTTTCAAGATTATCTGAGAAGATAATGATAGTATTTATCAACTTATTTAAACCATAATCGTTGTGAAGAGAGTTCATATATCATGAAATCGATGTCATAAACATAATCCATGTTTAAATGAACTCTATGTTGAAGTAAAGTCGATGTGACCATAATCCATGTGTAAATAAGTTAAATTGTTGTTCTGTACAAAATCGTTGTATGACCGAAATCGATGTACAAACGAAATCATTATTTTAGTTGAAATCGATATACAAATGAAATCGTTGTTTCAGTGAAGAGATCATTGTTTCAATGAAATCGATAATGAAATCGTTGTTTCAATGAAATCGATAATGAAATCATTGTTTCAATGAAATCGATAATGAAATCATTGTTTCAATGAAATCGATAATGAAATCATTGTTTTAATGAAATCGATAATGAAATCGTTGTTTCAATGAAAATATCGTTGTTTCAATGAAATCGATAATGAAATCGTTGTTTCAATGATGAAATCGTTGTTTTAGCAAAATTGATGTTCAAGTGAAATGAAATCGATATAGCAACGAAATTGATGTTTAAGTGATATGAAATCGATGTATCAACGAAATCAATGTTTAAGTGATATGAAATCGATGTATCAACGAAATCGATGTTTTAGTGATATGAAATCGATGTATCAACGAAATCGTTGTTTCTATGAATCGTTGTTTAAGTGACTTATGAAATTGTTGTAGCAATCAAATCGTTGTTTCTATGAAGTCATTGTTTAAGTAACTTATGAAATCGTTGTAGTGATCAAATCGTTGTATACTTAGACAAAATTCATACTTTGAACTTCAAATAACAGTGAGTGTAGATATCTTACTGATTTTGATTGACTTGATGCCTATTAATAAACTTCAGAGAAAGATGTTAGATAATGTTTTCAATGGTTTTGTTAATCACTAAAAATACATATAATAAATAAAATTATATGGAGGTGGACTGATCATCAATCTCCCCCTTTTTGGTGATGACAAAACATAAAGATATGCAAGTGTAAAGGTGCTAAAATAAATTTGCTAGAAAGTTTTAAAGTAAGTATTTCAGAATATTTTCTTCCCTTTTTGTCATTAAGCAAAAAGAAACACAAGGAGCCAAAGAAAGAAGAGAAGAGATTAAGATAAATGCGAACCAAAACAGCAGATTCAATTACTTAATGGGATTAGAAATATAGAAGGTAGGAGACAAAAGTGATGCATGGCGAGTAATGACTGACCAAGCCTGGATTTCCTGCTCTTCAAAGT
The DNA here is from genome assembly GCA_014218235.1 of Colocasia esculenta. Lineage (NCBI taxonomy): Eukaryota > Viridiplantae > Streptophyta > Magnoliopsida > Alismatales > Araceae > Colocasia > Colocasia esculenta. Next base: position 22,573,723 of record CM024758.1, read on the forward strand.
AATTCTTAAATGCACCCCAACTGATGTTGTAAGAAGGCCCCATATTTGGAAGAAGTCTCTGGATGTGGAGCTACCTCTAAGCTTCAATAAAGTTGGCATACTCATATTTACCAAGAGATGACCGGTATAAGCTAGTAGTCCCAAAACTGGCATGCTGAAGAAATCTATCAAAGGATAGAGGGTAGTAAATCTTGTGCTGTAACAGTTCCCTCTTCAAGGGTACATAGATTTTGTACCTCTCATCCCAAATAGCAAGAGGGTCCTGAACCGAGATAATGGAGTTGAGATCCAAGAATTGTTCAGCAGATAGAGTGGGTTTGTTGGATCTGGACAGGGAGAGATTCAGATTGTCCATTTGCTTAATAGCTTGGGGATAGTTCTTCTCCAAGTCAGAGGGGAAGTGTCTTTCACACTCAGACAAAAGCGGAGCTGACATCTGACTTGATAAAACCCATGTGATATTCTATGAATAAAAACTTGTGGAAAGCAAGAGGAGCTCCCTGCTGAACAGTAATTTTTGCTATGACTCTAGCAAATCTTTCAAAGATTCTAGAACCCACAGCAGAGTCCATGAGTAAGGAATGTAGCTTAGGGAGAAAAACAATGTCTGGCATCTTCAAGGTAGCAAAATCCACTTGAAGAGAAGTATTGATAGGATTTTTAGTTCTCAGCTGAGCAATGGCTGCCCTAATTTGACCAATCTGAACTTCTGGAAGTTTATTGACAAACCGATAATCATTGAACATTTTGAAGTGCCGGATTAACTTGATTTCCCTCTGGATGAAGGGACCCAAAGTATTTCTGTGGTGGAGGGCAAACCACTCAGTCAGTGAGAGAGGGTGGTCTGAGGTGGGAACATGTCAGATCTAGCAAGCACAAACTTTCTGTAGAGAGCTTTATTACCCCGAGCCCATTGGTCTTCAGTCTTAGACTCAGTTGAGGAGAAGATTTTGGACTGATCAGATTTGGATTAGAAAGAGATAGGAAAAATATATTGAGATGTTATGAGAGATTGAGGTGAGGGAGGCCAAAAAGTGCAGCAAAGGTGCATTTTTGTAAGTATTCACAGTAGAGAAGTCTCCTTCTATTTACAACAGAAATGGAGAACCGAAGAGGAGGGAATCGAGGTTCTGAGGAGAGAGCAAGTTCCTTAGAAACTTTTCTCTTCTGGAGGCAGGACTGGGAGAATCTGTCCTAAGATCATGAGATGAAACAGAAAGGACTGAGTGAAGAATTGCTTCTTCAAACTCATCTTTAATGTCCTGAATGACATGGCCTTGAACTCTAGCACCCTCCAGAATAATAGTGATGAAGGATGGTGGAGTGGGTGGATGAAGAGAGGTGAAAGAAGTAGGAGGAGGTGATGCAGATGGTCCAGCAGAGGATGATGCTGGAGGTTCCTCAAATGTGGGAGGAGAAATGGCAGTAGAAGAAATAGGTGAGGAAGAGGAGGTAGCAGGAAAAGGTGTAGGAGAAGAGATATGTTTTGGAAGTGGTTTCTTGGAGGGTTCAGGTGCAGGTGGAGTAGTGAAGGATGTAGGTGGAGAAGAAGTGGCTGGAGTCTGAAGATTAGAAGGGACAGAAAGCTCTGGGGGCACAGCAGAAACTTCTATAGATGCTTGAGACCCGGTTGGCTCTGCCACTGACTCCACTATCCCTGATGGCCCAGTACCAACATCTTCAACTTCACATGACCCTGATGGCTCTGACTCTCCAGTTGATGGCCCTGGTGGCCCTAATTCTTCAACAATTGGCCCTGATGGCCCAGTACCAATATCTTCAACTTCACATGGCCCTGACTCTCCAGCTGATGGCCCTGGTGGCCCTGATTCTTCAACAATTGACCCTGATGGCCCAACTATTGGTTCTTCTGGTACAGAAGGCCCTATGCTAACTACTGGTACAGGTTGATTGGGAGCAGGAGGGGCAGGAACATATAATTGCACCCTCACAAAATCTGAAGGATCTGATATTAGTTGCTTCAAGCTACCCAACTCACTTCTTATCTCCTGGAGCTCAGTTTTAACTGCTCTAATCTCCTTGGCTTCAGTGCTCTGACTAATAAAGATGGATGTTACTTTGGATTGCAAAGAGCACAAAATCTCCCCATGTGCATTCAGTCTATCAATGACTGGCTTCATGTGCATAAGAATCTTCTTCTTCTTGGATTTGAGGTGTGCCTTCCTAGTGAGTAAAGGAATTCTTGGGCAACACCCTTACTCTTTCCCTCGGAGTTAATAATGGGTTCAACATCCTCATATGAGGTGCCTTCAACAATACCTTCCTGGAGCTGGTCTGCTGGAGCACTAGCAGTAGGCTGCCCCTGAATCTCTGGCTCCCTCTAAGCTGGAGCATCTTCCATCTGAGTGTCTTCAGTGTGGCCAAGTGCCACAACTTCCAAAATGACTTCTGTCAAACTATCTTCCATACTAACATCTGTAGCAGGAACACTAGGGATGTCTTCCATGTGAGTATCTTTCTGCTCCCCCTCAATGTGAGCAACAGTCTATAAAGTACCATATTCTTCAATAGCAGGTGCAGGGACTGTAGAGGGGATCACAACTTTAGATGATTGCCCAACGGGCTCAATATGCTCAGGTGCTATTTCCTCAATCCTCCTTACAGATGCAGGAGGTTCTTCAATTCTGACATCTGCCTCTGCCTCTTGGACTAGTTGTATTTCAGGAGCTTCACCAATGATGGCCTCTCCTTCTGCCACCGACGTCTTTGTCCAAACATTTCCCACAAGAGAAAAACCACTCTTCTTCAAGTTTCTGGATCAAATAGACTAACCCATCTTTTCCATCAATTCTCCCTTCAGATCAATTTCATAGTGATTGAAAATTCTGGTAAGCAACTGGGCATAGGGTAGGGATACTGCCAACTTATTATTCTTATCCCAAATCATTTCTGCAGTAGACTTCATCCTCTCTATTACAACCTGAGCCATGTTGATATCTTGATTTTGGATGGCCCAGAACATCATATCAGCATCTCCCTTTGGGCAAGTTGAAAAAGTAGCACTCCTCGGCACTAAAATCTGACATACTATGAAATGCAATATTCTGTTAAAAGCATTGAACTAGTTGATGTCGATCTTCCCATCCTTCAGTTTGTACTCTATTCCAATGATCCCTAGACCCTTGGCATGAATGTCCACAGAGTCCCCCAAACTGAGTCCGATTGTAGAAACTCCAAATAATCTTTCCAAAAGACCTTGAGTGATGTGAATGGGTGTACCTCTGACTGTGGAAGAGAGAGACCCATCTTCTTCTATTTTCAGGCAAGTGTAGAAAGCTTTCGCGTGGTCTAGATAACTTAGTTCAGAAATAGTACACATCTTTGTCCACTTCATCCTCTAAATAGCTTTGACTATGCTATGCATACCATGCTTCTCTAGGTCTTCTAGATCCACTGCCTTGTTTCCACATAGCTTGATCCTTACAGCAGCAAATCGTTCATGTTGCTCCGCCGTGAGGAAGGCGACGCTGTAACCACCCACGCTGTCGGAACTCCCAGAAGCAGCCATGGAATCGAGCAAGGAAGGGTTCTGGAGGATTGTGGGAAAGAGAGGAACAAGATCCCTCAAGAAATTTGAGCGGGAACAGAGAGATCCTTTGAAAGCACACAGAGGGGATTCTGGAATCAATGAAGGTTTTCGCAGGCAAGCAAGTCGAAAGAGATAAGAGAGAGAGGAAATCGATGAGGCAAGGATTTCAGACGTAACGACAAGACATAAAGTAGCTTTTTGAAATGCCAGAGCAATAAAAGCGGATAACGACAAAAGAGGAGAGGATAATGCAAACAATAAAGGATAATATGAAATGCCATAGCAATTTATGACGTAAGCAATACAGGATTTACTTAAATCCAGCGGGAAGGATAAATATTATTCTAAAATTTATTATTTTAGTTATGTACAGACATATCTGTTACAAATTACACATGCCTAATTCCCTTCTAAGAGACGTAAATCTCTCTTCAGGTAATGCTTTTGTAAAGATATCTGCTAACTGATTTAAAGTATCTATAAAAGAAATATTAATATTACCATGAGCTATATATGATCTCTATTAAAATGATATCTGACCTCTATATGTTCGTCCTAGAGTGCCGTACTGGATTTTTCTTGAGATTTATTGCACTTTTGTTGTTGCACAGCAATGGAATGGTCTTGATGTGCAATCCATAGTCTTCAAGCTGTTGTTTAATCCATAGGAGTTGAGTGCAACAGCTCCCAGCAGCTACATATTCAGCTTTAGCTGTTGATAGTGCTACTGAATTTTGCTTCTTTGAAGACCATGAAATCAAGCATCCTGCAAGAAATTGACAACCACCACTGGTGCTTTTTCTATCTACTTTGCATCCAGTATAGTCAACATCCGAATATCCAACTAAACTAGTTTCACAAGATTTAAGATACCATAGTCCTAGATCATGAGTTTTGGCTAAATATCTAAAAATCTTTTTAACAGATATTAAATGAGAATCCTTAGGATCAGACTGATATCTTGCACACATACATACACTAAATAAAATATCCGGTCTACTAGCTGTCAAGTAAAGCAATGATCCTATCATACCTCTATAGAGTTTTTGATCAACTTTCTTGCCTTCTTTATCACTGTCTAACCGGGTGGATGTGCTCATTGGAGTGGACAGTGGTTTAGCATTATCAAATCCGAATTTCTTTAATAATTCCTTGGTGTATTTTGCTTGACAAATGTGTGTACCTTCTTTGCTTTGCTTGATTTGTAATATAAGAAAATAGTTGAGCTCTCACATCATACTCATCTCAAATTCTCCCTACATGAGCTTCTCAAAATATTTGCATAGGGATTCATCAGTAGATCCAAATATAATGTCATCTACATAAATTTGCACAAGTAATATATTTTTGAATTTTGATTTAATAAACAGTGTGCTATCTACCTATCCTCTAATAAAACCATGATTTAATAAGAATGCACTATGTCTTTCATACCATGCTCTAGGTGCTTGTTTTAAACCATATAATGCTTTATGCAATTTGAAAACATGATTTGGAAAATCTAAATCATCAAAACCAGGAGGTTGTTCCACATAGACTTCCTCCTTTATATAACCATTTAAAAATGCAGATTTTACATCCAATTGGAAAAGTTTTAAATCCAATGCTCATGCATAAGCAAGTAAAATTTAAATAGCCTTTAGTCTAGCCATTGGTGCATAGGTTTCATCGAAATCTATGCCTTCCTCTTGGGAATAGTCTTGAGCAACAAGTCTAGCCTTGTTTCTAATGATAACACCAGCTTCATCCAATTTGTTCTTGAACACCCATTTGGTGCCAATCATAGGATGATCTGATGGTCTCGGAACAAGGGACCAAACTTGATTTCTTCTGAACTGATTAAGTTCATCTTGCATGGCTAAAATCCAAGATTCATCAGACAGTGCTTCATTGACTGTCTTTGGCTCAATTTGAAATACAAATGCTAAATAATCACAAGGAATAACATTACCTCTAGTTCTTACCCCAACGGATGGATCTCCGATAATGTTGTCTTTTGAGTGATCCTTCTTGTATCTCCATTCCTTTGAAAGATCATCATGAATAATTTCTTTCTGTTGTAGTTCTTCCAAGGGTGGATCTTCATCATCTTTCATAGTTGTTTCCTTCAGTTTCTTGGAGAGATTTTCTGCATTTTCATCATCACTATCGACTTCCTTTCTCAATGAAGGGTTAGACTCATTAAAAATAACATGAACAGTTTGTTCAATTAATAAACTTCTTTTATTAAAAACTCTATAGCCTTTAGGTTTAGAAGTGTACCCCATAAAGATTCCTTCATCAGATTTAGAATCCAACTTACCTAAATCTCTCTTACCATTGTTGTGAATGAAGTATGGACATCCAAATGTTCTAAGATGGCTGATCTTGGGCTTTCTTTGTTTGTACAGTTCGTATGCGGTCTTTTTCAGGATTGGTCTGATCATGACTCTATTTATGATGTAGCAAGCTGTATTAATCGCTTCTACCCAGAAGTACCTTGGAAGGTTGTACTCAGATAACATTGTTCTTGCCATATCTAAAAGTGTTCTATTCTTCCGCTCAGCTATTCCATTTTACTGTGGTATCCTTGACGCTGGAAAGTTGTGTTTAATTCCCATATCATCACAGAATTCTACAAACCTGTCATTCTGAAACTCTCCTCCATGATCTGATCAGATGCTTATGATGTTGTACTTCTTATCTTTCTGGACTAACTTATTGAACTTCACAAAACTGTCAAATGTGTCATCCTTATGTTCAAGAAATGACACCTATGTAAATCTTAAATAATCATCAACTATGACAAATCCGAAATTCTTTCCTCCCAAACTAGTTGTTCTCATTGGTCCAAACAAGTCCATATGCAGCAGTTCTAGTGGTTTGGAGGTAGTTACTACTGTCTTGGATTTGAATGAGGATCTTGCATGTTTTCCTTTCGCACATGGTTCACAAATGCTGTCTAGTTTTGAATTTATCATTGGCAAACCTTCCACTAGATCATGTTTGATGAGTTTTCTTATGCCATCCAAGCTGCAGTGACCTAACCTTCTGTGCCATAGTTCAGCATTTTGCTCTTTACTTGTTGCTAGACAAATGTCTTGATCTTTCAATTCATCTAGATGCAGTACATACAGATTCTTTTCTCTACTGGCTTCGAAGACAGTTGCACCATCCTTGATAATCAAACACTTAGATTCCTGAAACTTGAACTGGTGACCCTTGTTACACAGCTAACTAATGCTGATTAGATTGTGCTTGAGTCCCTTGACGCATAGAACATCTTCTATAAGAATTATATCTTGACTTCCAATAGATCCACAACCAAGTACTGACCCTTTTCCATTATCCCCATAGGTTACTGTACCTTCTTCACTTTTGATATGAGAGAACAGTTTCTTGTTACCTGTCATATGCCTTGAGCACCCACTATCCAGGTACCACTTTGATGCTCTAAGACTTCCCTACAATAAATCAATGAGATTTAGGTACCCAAGTTCTTTTGGGTCCTGGTTGGTTAGCTGCTTCACTGTTTCTTTTGGCAATCCATTTTAAGTGTTTAGTTGTACATGTTATTTTTGTGTGACCTAATTTGTTACAGTGCGTGCAGTAAGGAATATTATTTATTATCCTATTTGGCTTATGGTTCTTATTTTTATTTATTTAATAATTAGACTTTTGTTCAGCTACGAATTTTGGAGTTGGATAAATTTTAGGATGAATTACAGTTTCTTCATTTTCTGATTGAGTATATCATAAGCCATACTTTTCCCTACCTGATCTTCTTGCTCCTTTTAATATTAAAGAGGATTTTCCATTTGTAAATTTTTCAACTGTGGCTATTAAATATTCATTGTCTTTTGTTAATATGTTAATTTCACTTTTAAGTTTTATTGTGGTTTCCCGATTTTCTAAGTTTGATATCTTTCATTTTATTCTTTATATCTTCACATAACAGTTCATTTCTTCTTTTTAATTCAGAAATTTGTTTTTCTAACTGTTCATTTTCAGATTTTAGATCTGAGTTAGTTATTTCAAGACATGTATAATTTTTCTTAGTTGTTTTAAACAACTTGCAGACATCTTTTTATTTACAGTATAATTCATTAAAGGCATCTTCTAAACTATCTGAATCTGATTCATTGCATGAAGTAAAGGATGAATCAAAAGTTACCTTATCATCAATGTTTGCCATGAAGGCCAGGTTGGCCTTTTCTTCTTCTTCTTCGCAGGAGCTTGACTCACTATCTGAGTCAATTTCGTTGTTCCATGTAGCAGCCATGGCCTTCTTCTTGTACCTTTTGAATTTCTTTGTGTTGTCCCTCTTCTTGAACTCAGTCTTCTTTAATTTTGGACACTCCGCTTTAATGTGTCCAGGCTTCTTGCATTCATAGCATATCGATTCTGATCTCTTAACATCCAGATATTTTAAAGTCTTTACCTTTCTTGAAATATCTTCTTCTTGATTGGTGTTTCTTTTTAGCTAATATGCGATGCAGTCTTCTGGAAAGAAAGGCTTCTTCAGCTTCATTGCTCTCATTGCTTTTGTCACTTTTTGATTCACCATCAGATGTGTCTTCTGTGGCCTTGAGTGGATTGTTGTGCTTCTTCTTGCTGGAGGATTCTCCTAGCCTTTCCATGTTTATCTCATGAGCCATCAAAGACCCAATGAGTTTTTCAAGTGACATTCTCCTAAGATCGTTGGCTTCTTCTATGGCTGTCACCTTTGGAGTCCATGAGGTTGGTAGAGATCTTAATATTTTTCTCACTATGTCTCCAATTTCATAAGTTTTTCCAAGCCCAGCCAAATTGTTGGTGATATTTGTAAATCTACTGTACATTTGAGAGATAGACTCTCCTGACTGCATTTGAAATCTTTCATACTGAGCTACCAGGATGTCTATTATTGTTTCTTTTACCTTGTTAGTTCCTTCATATGTGAGTCTGAACTTTTTCCACATTTCCATAGCTAACTTACTGGCCGAAATCCTGTTGAACTCGTTCTTACTCAGCGCACAACACAGTATACTTTTAGCTTTGCTGTTTAGGGATATTTTCGTCTTGTCTTCATCTGTCCAATTTTCTCAACTGTTGATTACCAATAGGTCTCCTTCTTCAAAAATTGACCACAGTTGGAAATTGAGACCTTGAAGGAAGAACTCCATCCGGGTCTTCCAGTAGTTGTAATCTTCACCGTCGAATAGAGGAGGTACGTTGACGGACTGACCTTCTGCATATCCTTGAGCTGCCATTTATCTTTGCTCTTAAGATCGTGAGATCTTCTTACTTGAAGAGACTTAGCTTTGATACCACTTGTTGCCCAAATAGCAAGCCCAGATGGGGTGTGAATGGATTGCTAAAAATTCTTCTTGTAAAAATTCCTATAAATAAATACACTTGACAGACAACACTAAGATCGATAGTTACGGTTAGTGTTAAATCCCCCTTAAGGACAATCACACAGACAATAGGAAATTTTATCCTGGTTCGGATCTCCTGTCCCAAGGAGTCCTACGTCTAGTCCCAAGCAACCACTTGAGATTCCACTAAACAAGTGTACAATCCCCCTTAAGGACACTTACACATCCAGCAACAGCTGGCCTTCTCTTCTCTTCCAGAAGAGGGATCACTCCACCTGATGCAACATGTCTTCTCTTCACACCCGAAGAGGAATACTCACAGAGAGATGAGTTGAAAGGGAAAGGCCCCAAGACCAAGCTTGTAGACAATGCTTGATCTGAGGCGAAGTCTGAGAGACACAGAATTACCACAGATGGATTCTCTCAGATCAACGCAAGCTCTCAAAGGCAATGCAATATTCTCACAGAGAGCTAAGAGCTACAAAACATTTGAATGGATGAGCTGGCTCTTTTGTTCTTCAGGTGACTAAGATTTTCTCGCTTCTCAAAGGATCAAAAGTGCTTATCTATGCTTTGAGTCACCAGTCTTTTTTTATCTTCTTTGAAATAATTTTACCGTTGTTGTATCCATTGAAATATCCATTGTCTCACAACTTCATACACGTTGGAAAGTTTGGTCCAAAGCAAAGAGCAAGTGAGGCTGCAGCCATTAATGCTTGGATTGACACACGCAACTTCAAGGAAAGATTGTCTGAATCTTCTATCCTCTTGTCAGGTTGACAGGTCCATCTTTGACGTGTGTTTCTACCAAAATCCTGCACACAATAAATGCTAACACATAGACAACTTCTCTTTGTCTAAACTGTCAGTCAACATTAGTAGTCGTGTTGTATGAAGAAACACCAAAAATGAAATGTTATTCTATCAACATATAAGGCAAGACTTTATGCGACAAGTGAGCTAAGCAAGGATATATCGTGCGGAAATAATGTACCATCACAATAAATGTTCAAGACCATAGGATAAAGTGTGATGTGCGGGAAGGTTTTTGAAATGCACAGAGATTTGAAAAATACATTTGAATATCATGAAGGTAAATATTTTCAAGATTACCTGAGAAGATAATGATAGTATTTGTCAACTTATTTAAACCATAATCATTGTGAAGAGAGTTGATATATTCATGAAATCGATGTCATAAACATAATCCATGTATAAATGAAATCTATGTTGAAGTAAAGTCGATGTGACCATAATCCATATGTAAATATAGTGAAATCGTTGTTCTGTACAAAATCATTGTATGACTGAAATCGATGTACAGACGAAATCGTTGTTTTAGTTGAAATTGATATACAAATGAAATCGTTGTTTCAGTGAAGAAATCGTTGTTTCAATAAAATCAATAATGAAATCATTGTTTCAATGAAATCGATAATGAAATCGTTGTTTCAATGAAGAAATCGTTGTTTCAATAAATCGATAATGAAATCGTTGTTTAAGTGAAATCGATAATGAAATCGTTGTTTCAATGATGAAATCATTGTTTTAGCAAAATCGATGTTCAAGTGAAATGAAATCGATGTAGCAACGAAATCGATGTTTAAGTGATATGAAATTGATATAGCAACGAAATCGATGTTTAAGTGATATGAAATCGATGTTTAAGTGATATGAAATCGATGTATCAGCGAAATCGTTGTTTCTATGAAATCGTTGTTTAAGTGACTTATGAAATCGTTGTAGCAATCAAATCGTTGTTTCTATGAAGTCGTTGTTTAAGTGACTTATGAAATCGTTGTAGCGATCAAATCGTTGTATACTTGGACAAAATTTATGCTTTGAACTTCAAATAACAGTGAGTGTAGATATCTTACTAATTTTGAATAACTTGATGCCTATTAATAAACTTCAGAGAAAGATGTTAGATAATGTTTTTAATGGTTTTATTAATCACTAAAAATACATATAATAAATAAAATTATATGGAGGTGGACTGATCATCACGATAGACGCGTTTAAGGCAATCAATATAGGGTATCGATTGTCGATTCAGAAACGCAGTGTGAATGTATGACGCATTCATGCAAGCCTTCTTAAATACGAAATAGACATGAAAACCAAGGGCAGGAAAATATTAGAATTGCCACAACATTCATGGTCGCGTTCTTGACATGCACTGAAAACGATGCTGCACATAGTTTGACGCAGTCGAATCCTGTCAGAACATATCCAAAACCGTGACAATATGGGCTATCACCTTTAAGGTAATTGCGACGGGCTAACCTATCGTGATACCAGTGCCTAATACGCGACGTCTGTCCTGGTCGCGTTTTCGGGTTCAACCCGAAAACGATGAAAACTGTACAACCATGCATGCAACGCTTATAACTCACGAACTAGGGCTCTTGGGACAAAACCATGGTCATGAAAGTTGCTGGGTATGATGAGTAGAAGAGAACTATGGTTTTGGTTTCATGGGATTTGGCCTCGGCATGCGTGAAAACCAACATGAACATAAAAAGCCCTTTTTAATGCACAACCTTTGGAAAACGCTTAATACACCATGCATACAAAATAAAAATTAGAGAAATTGCATGCAAATGAAAGTAGACTCGATGAACTTCATGATGGTATGTGATTTGATGAGGTTTGGCCTGAGATAACCTACCTTTGTGTAGTTCTAAGACAGGTCTAAGCACAGGTCGCAGTAGAGAAGAGTTTGGGAAGAAGCTCGGGTTCTTGGCCGTTCTCCTCCTCTCCTGGTGCCCTATCTCGCCTCCTCACGACCCCAGCTCAATGGTAAGGCTTCCCAACTAGTCTTATGATGATTATTTATATAATTAGGGTTAATTTCAAGTCCTAATGAGACTAGGAATGGTGGGTTGTGGTTTTGGCTTGGCCCCTTCGATGCTTTTGGGATTCTCCCCCCAATTGGGGTAGCAAGACTATTAGGAAACCTCCTAACATGCCTGGGTATGAATTTTCTTGCTATGAATGACTAATTAGCTTTATTTTAGCCCTAATTGGCCCTTTCTTATTTTCTGCACAATTATGGTCACGAATTTTGGGATTTAATGACATTAGGTTTTGTTCTTTGGCCCAAATAGAGTTCTCTCAGTCCAGAATGGTTTTGAATGGTTAATTACGCATCTTGGGAGTTTCATCATGACGTTTATTTTATTTCTAATCAACATTTGTATTTATTTACTATTTTCCTTGAATTTTAAATCATTAAATTTTTGGGGCGTTACAGGTAAAGACTACTGGTTCATGACGCCAGTATACAACCTGGACAACACAACACAAGAACCACCTCTCAGCTTGACATCCACGGATGGAAAGTCCAACCGCAGTTCCACCTCCAAGAACAAGAACTGTGGAGACCAACCAACACCACACTGTAGACCACAAGGCTGTAGTCCCATGCCTGTCACCTTTAGAGACTCTGGCCCGAGCTCCCTAAAGTGAAGCATTGGAAACATAGGACTATAGGACCAGTACGTCTACTAGTGTCTGTCCCCCAACCACGAGTGCACTACAAGCGACCGAACACAACCACAACACACGAGTTGCTACCCCATTAGCATCTTTCCCTCAGCCAGACGAGCTACTCAAAAAACGAATGAGTGAGGGTGTCTAGGAAGATGACATAGACCTCAAGGTACACATAGTACCGGGACAAACCCTGAGCACAACGTGCCTAGCTCACAAAGAACCTAGGGTACCCAACTAGAGAGGCATTCCAGAATAGGCATCAGACCACAAACACACAAACCATGCCGAATACTTAACATACTCATAAAACTATGGTTACAATCAACGATAAATTACATTCTAAACTTGCTTGTCATTGGTCATCACATGACCTCCATAGCAACTACATACCACTTAACCTTAATATAATAACATAATTTACTTGATTACCATAGTTAACATAACTCACTAATTAACCATAAACCAAACCATCAATCCAATACCATACTTTACTAACAATAAACCAACTTAATTATCAGAAACATCACCATAAACCCAAGGCTAGGCCCATACAGGACCATCATTGCCCAATTAACAACATAGACCTCGAAAGATAAAATGCGACGGGGTCAGTCATCACCTTAAAAATGCGACGGCCCTATCGGTCACGACTACAAAATGAACGTGATAGGGCCAATGTCACGACATGAATGCGATGGCCCGACTTGTTGCCATTAAGTCCATCAACTCAGTCGAACCCAAATCGCGATGGTTAGATACATCGCCACCAAGCCAACCGATATGATGGCGACGAGACAACCTATTGCCTTCAAGCCAGTTGATTCTAAACACAATTATCCGAAGTCATAAATGCGACAGACCAAAGAGACGTGTTCAAAACAAAACGCGGCGAGATAAATGATCGTGTACATAATGCGACGGCCCGGCCCGTTGCCTTCTCAAGTAGACGCTCGAACCCTCCTTCTTCTCCAGAAAACCATGTAAACACCTTTAAACTACAATTTAAACTTATAAAAAGAAAGATAAACCATAGCACACCATAATAGCATGATTTGCTAAACTTTTCATTATTAAATACATTCAAAATGAAGGGGAAGTCTCCTTACCAACTTAAAGAACACGAAGAATGTGAAGATCGCCACACCGCCGGCATGCCCATGCTCTAGATGCCCTCCTTGCATGGAACCCACGCCAAACTAGCCACCTACAAGCTGAAATCGCCGAAGACGCAGCAAAACCTCCTCTCCTCAGCAGGACAGAGCTTCCTCTACTCTGTCAAGCCTAAAACACAGTATTAAAACCACAGTTAAAATCACAACGTAGGCAGTCGTCGTGTTAAAAATGTCTTAAATGCGACAGACCAGTGCGTCGCCAATCGGAACTCCAAGTGCCACGCTTCAGAAAGGCGGTTTGAAGAACACGATGCGGAAAGCCGTCGCGTTCAAAACGTGATGACCTTGTCAAAACTAGACAAACAAGGTTATTTCTTTAAATTTGGTAATTGTGGTTTTTCCATATATTGTCATACTATGTTAGTAGGTTCTGGTATTCTGATAGATGGTCTATATCAGTTACACATAGATCGATCTAAACAGACCTACTTTATTGAGCACGAAATATAAGGTATTAAACATGGAAGAATAAATGAGAAATCTTCTACATTATGGCATAAGAGGTTAGGCCACATCTCTGAAGAGAGGATGAGAAGAATGATGAGAGAAGGGTTATTACCAATCCTTGACTTCTCAGACTTCGGCATCTGTGTGGATTGCATAAAGGGAAAGTAAATTAGAACCTCAAAGAAACATGCCATGAGGAGTAACGGGAATTTGGATTTAATCCATATGGACATTTGTGGTCCTTTACCTCCATGTATTAGCAATGAAAGATACTTCATCACCTTTATTGATGATCATTCTCGTTATGGTTATATCTACTTGCTTTTTGAGAAATCAGATGCATTAAGTGCTTTTAAAACTTTTAAGGCAGAAGTAGAAAACCAACATGGTAAGAGAATTAAAGTTGTCAGATCAGATAGAGGTGGTGAGTATTTTGGTAGACACACAGAATCTGGTAGAGTGCTAGACCTTTTGGGAGATTCCTTGAAGAATGTGGAATTCAAGCTCAGTATTCCATGCCAGGTAGACCAAGTCAAAATGGTGTTGCTGAAAGATGGAATCGTACCCTTATGGATATGGTCAGAAGTATGATAAGCAACTCGTCTCTTCCTCTCTTCTTGTGGGGTGAAGCCTTAAAAACAGCCATGTACATTTTAAATAGGGTTCCTTCTAAAGCTATTCCTTTGACACCATATCAGATATGGACAGGAAGGAAACCCAGTTTAAATCACTTGCATACATGGGGGTGTCAGGCAGAGGCAAGATTTTATAACCCACAAGAAAAGAAGCTTGACCCTAGGACAATAAGTGCCTATTTCATAGGTTACCCTGAAAGATCAAAGGGGTTTAAGTTCTATTGTCCTTCTTTGCCAACCAGAATAATGGAAACTGACACAACTAGGTTCATAGAAGTTGACTCAAATGGTGGGAGTACAACATGTCGGAACTTACAATTTGATGAGTCCCCGACAGATGAGATATCAACAATTCCGCAGATAATTTTTGGGAATCAAGATATTGTTGATCAACTCCCACATGAAGTTCCCGAGCCAATTATGAATGAGCCTCTTGTAGTTCATATACCTGAGGAAACTATGAATCCTCCAATAGAGCAACCTCATGAGATAATCGAGCAAGCTCAAAATCCACCTCATGAAAATGTGCAAGAGGAGGAACAAAGAGTTGGAAGGATTCGTAGAATGCCAAGAAGGTATGATGATTACTATGTGTTTCTACATGAGGATGTTAATATGGATGACCCCTTAACCTTTTCACAAGCCATTGTAAGTAAAAAGGCATCTAAATGGTTAGATGCCATGAAAGATGAATTG
Source organism: Colocasia esculenta (assembly GCA_014218235.1). NCBI lineage: Eukaryota > Viridiplantae > Streptophyta > Magnoliopsida > Alismatales > Araceae > Colocasia > Colocasia esculenta. The sequence continues at coordinate 22,589,060 of CM024758.1, forward strand.
TTATCTATGCAACAAAATCAAGTTTGGGATCTTGTAGAGTTACCATATGGAGTACGCACTATTGGGTGCAAATGGGTTTTCAAAACCAAAAGAGACTCTAAAGGTAGCATTGAGAGATATAAGGCCCAACTTGTGGCAAAAGGATACACTCAAAAGGAAGGCATCGACTACAAAGAGACTTTTTCTCCTGTCTCACAAAAAGACTCTTTTCGGATTATAATGGCACTTATAGCTCATTTTGATTTAGAGTTACATCAAATGGATGTGAAAACAGCCTTCTTGAATGGGGTTTTGGAGGAAGAAGTTTACATGGATCAACCAGAAGGTTTTGTGGAAAGTGGATTGGAGCATATGGTGTGCAAATTAAAGAAATCAATTTATGGACTTAAACAGGCTTCTCGACGGTGGTACCTCAAATTCAATGAGGTAATTATGACCTTCGGTTTTAAAGAAAACATTGTGGATCAATGTATATACCAAAAGGTCAGTGGGAGTAAGTTCATATTTTTTATTCTTTATGTTGATGATATTTTACTTGCCAGTAATAGTCTAAAGTTACTTTATGAAACTAAAAATTTCTACACCAAAGGTTTGAAATGAAGGATATGGGTGAAGCCTCATATGTCTTGGGCATTGAGATTCACAGAGATAGATCCAAGAGAACACTTGGATTATCTCAAGAGGCCTACATTTTAAAGGTGTTAGAAAGATTTGGGATGAGTAACTGCAAATCTGGCATTGCTCTAATTCAAAAGGGTGACAAATTGAGCAAAACGCAATCACCACAAAAATCCATTGAGAGGGATGAAATGAAGAAAATACCTTATGCTTCAGCAGTTGGCAGCCTGATGTACGCACAAACATGTACACGTCCAGATATTGCATTTCCAATAGGATTGCTTGGTAGATATCAAAGTAATCTGGGTATGGAACATTGGAAGGTAGTCAAGAAGGTTATGAGGTATTTGCAGAGAACAAGAAACTACAAATTGACCTACAGGCATGCAGAAACTTTGGAAATTACTGGATATTCAGTTACAGATTTTGATGGTTGTGTTGATGATTGTAAGTCAACGTTAGGATACATGTTCTTGCTAGCTGGAGGAGCAGTCTCATGGATGAGTGCAAAACAGGAGCTCACTTCATCCTCCACTATGCAAGCAGAATACATAGCGTGCTATAATGCCACATCACATGCCATTTGGCTCAAAAATTTTATTACTGATCTTCAAGTGGTTGACTCCATTTCTAGACCACTTAAGATATACAGTGATAGTCTGTCAGCAGAGCAGTTTGCAACAAATAAGAAGACATCTAAAAGGTCAAAACATATAGATGTCAAGTACTATGCTGTCAGAGATAGAATCCAGATGGGTCATATATCACTTCTTCATATTGGCACACATGAGATGATAGCAGACTCGATGACCAAGGAGCTAGCACCTAAGTCATATCAAGATCATGTTAAGTCTATGGGTCTATTATCTGATGAAGAGTGACAATGAAACATTTATCTAGTCATTCATTCTTGGGTTGAAGAATTATGAATAAATAAAGGTTATAATTTATTCATATGTTTGTTTATGGATGTAACCATGCAGTAATCTTTACTTCAGATAAATAGTGGGAGTATGATTATGGAAGGGATCATCTTATATATATATGAGGTGTGACCACCTTAGTCTCTCTCATTATGTTTGCTGAATTAAGGGATAAAGTTTGTGACGGGGAAGAGAATCTAGAATGCCATTTTTTTAAAGCGCGCGCATATAGAATTATATATAATAATTGTCACCCTAATGGCTTGTTATTTTTTATGTATCATGGGCCAAGTGGGAGAATGTTAGAATTGGACTTAATCCGATTCATCTGGAGATGGCCTATGAGGTAACATCTCTTATTCAAATTACATATTAATTTGTACTTTTAAAGAGCCATTAAGGTGAAGGTTTCAGATTCTCTCATCCCTCATTTTCACTCTTCTAAATGTGCACAATTAAAGGGGAGTTTACAAGTTCTTGAAACTCCAAGAAAGTTACGTCCAAGAGATCCATAAAAGGAGAGAGCCTCCTTGATGGAAGTGACCTCTCTCTCCTCTCTTGAATCTTTTTTTGGCTTTGGTCCCTCTCTCTTTGCAGAATTGGAGAAGGGCTCCATCACCTAACTCCATCTCGGTGTGCTGCTGCAATCAGAGGTGAGGAAACCTCGTCGCCAACTTGATCCGTGAGGGTGATTACCATTGTTTCATCATCTCCATCGGATCACGAACATCTCACGATGTCGCTACGTGAGTCACCTTTGACTTATTATAGTAGGCTAATATACACAATCCATTGTCTAAGGCTCATTTCGCTCCGCTGTGCATAAGAAATTATTCTAACACTACCTACCCTAGATGGTCTAGAACTCGAAATAAACACACATCTTATGATCGTTGAGCCATACCTTTACGTGATAGGGATAGGCTTACCAACAAGAGTGGGGCACAGTGTGCCATATAAAAAGAGGTTGTTATGTAGCTTGAAAGGGCCTTCACTTGACACTAGTCAGTCTAAGAAGTAGACATCGTCTTTTTGGTCTAGACTGTGTTGAAAATACAGTGTGTAACAGGGTCGACACATGGCAACCATCGGATTTATACATGTAAATGTAATACCACAGAAAGCAAGCATATGGGATCAGTCCAGATAACAGCAACCAAAATACATAATACATGAGATGGACGAAGTGCATCGATATATACAATAATAAAGGAAATGTACGCAGTAGAAGCGCCTCAAAGAGACTCCCCTTAAAGAAGATATCACCCCCACAAGAATAGTGCGTCGGGTATATGGCGGTCTTCTTCCAGGATACGACTACTGCCACGAGATTAACATTCGCACTTATGCTATCTCGTAAAATTATGCAATCGTAAACCTAATCCTCTTTAAATGGAACAGAAGGGAAAGAGAGCATGCACCGAACATTGACGAGACATAGCGAGAACGGTCGGACACAGGCACAGCGAAGGCGGGGCCAGACGTTCGAAGGTGCGCTACCGGCCGGGGAGAGTGATGCAGATGAGAGGCCGAGGGCAGGAGCGAGCAGGCAGCGAGCGGTTCCTCAGAGAGTCAAAATAGGCATGTTCTTCGAGAAGAAAGAGCGTAACTGTGATTAGGAATCTCTAATCGCGCCCCTTAAACGCCACACGCACGTGCAAGGCAAAACAATGGGCCCGGTTTTGAAAATCGGCCCAAACAACTCTAAACTCTCCAAGAAAGGGAAAAAACGTAATTAGAAAAAGTAAAAGGTGCCAAGGCAAGCCAGCTGGACCGCGCCACCACACGCGTGCGCCGGCCCAACCCAGCCCGGCCCAGCGGCGCGCGTGTGTGATATGGTCTAGCATAGCCCTATCAATGTCTATAAGACATAGTCTCCTACACCTTTGGGGTTCTAAAGGCCTCACACTCTTTAGAGTTTCCAATATGGCACTAAAGACACCACACATAAGGAGACCAACCTAGCACACCCTTTACTTCATCAACCTTGAGTTTTTCCTTTCTATTATAGATTGCCTCCCAATCACCCAATATTCAACATTCCCCCACAAACTCAAGGTTTGATAATGGGGAATAAACAGAAGAGGATAAGCATATCATGCTTTCAGTAAAGGTACCTTTCGGTTTGAACCCTTACCTTAGTCTTTTAACTTTTACCCCCACAGAATCGAAGTGAATAAAATCTTGAACTTAATTCTTTATGTGAGAGTTACTTGCTAAGAGACAACACAATATAAGGTTTCTTTGATAGCAATTTATAAACTTGGCGCTTTAAAGGCCATGCGCCCTATCCTGTATCATGAGTACATTCAGGAACAATCCAGATTCTTTAACTGCGGCCACACAGTAATACTCACTTAGGTAGGCTTCTCTAAGGATATACTGTAAATATCCTGTCTTTCCAGACTTGAACCTATTAAGAGTAGTAAATACTCAACCTACATTAGCAATTTCCAACACTTATACAGGATTACAGGGGATTGACTCAGATATGAAATACCTTACATTTAAGTGCCAACACATTCTCTCAGCAGATTGTTATTACCACATTGAACCTTTTTCGTGGGATCTCCACTCAAATAGGTTGGGTTGCCTCTGCAGAAGAATGAGAAATGGGTTTCAGTCCCATCCCCATCCTGAACATCTGGACTTTCCTTTTATCAAGCCCTTTGGTCAAAGGATCAGCTATATTGTCATTGGTACCAACAAAGTCTACAGCGATCATTGAGACACTAAATCCCTTACAGATCTCAATCTGATTTGGATGTGTCTCCTTTCTTTTTTGTTGTACTTTGAACTCTTGACCTTTGCAATTGTGGTCATGTTATCACAATGCACAGAGATCGCAGGAGTAGGCTTACTCATTAGAGGAAGTTCTGAAAGAAGACCCCTAATCCACTCAGCCTCCAACCTAGTGGTATCCAAAGCACACAACTCAGCCTCAAAAGTAGACCGAGATAAGATGGTCTGTTTAGAAGACCTCCAGGTGACTACACCACCTGCCAGAGTAAACACATACCATGAAACACCATTACTCCCTGAGTTTTTAGCTATCCAGCTTGCATCACTAAATCCTTCCAGGACAGCAGGGAATCTCCCAAAATACAAGCCTAGGGTAATAGTACCTTTAGGTACCTCAAAAACCTATCTAGCCCATCCCAGTGAGTTTGGTCAGGACAACTTGTGTAACTACTAAGTTTAGACACTGCATATGAAATGTCAGGCCTCGTACAATTAGCTAGATACATCAAGCTTCCTATAACCTGAGAATATCGTAATTGAGACACAGGAACACCACTCTTGTTCTTGCAGAAAACTCTAGAAGGATCATAAGGAGTACAGACTGACTTGCAATTCTGATAGCCAAATTTCTCTAGAACCTTCTCAACATAGTGAGATTGAGAAATTGCTATCCCTTCAACTGACTTTGTAAGAGTCAGTCCCAGAATTACTTTAGCCTCACCCATATCCTTCATTTCAAATCTGCTACTTAAGAATGACTTAGTCTCATTCACTATTCCCAGAGTGCTGCCAAATAACAGAATATCATCTACATATAGGCATAAAATTATGCATTCCTCACCCTTACTTTATAGTAGACACACTTATCAAACTCATTAACAATAAAGCCAAAAGATATGATAGTAGTATCAAACTTTTCATGTCATTGCTTGGGGGCTTGTTTCAAACCATATAGAGACTTAATAAGTCTACAAACTTTTCTTTCACTTCCAGGAGCCACAAACCCTTCAGGTTGATCCATATAAATCTCCTCGTCAAGATCACCATTAAGAAAGGCAGTCTTAACATCCATTTGATGGACTTTCAGATTATATATGGATGCTAATGCTATCAGCACCCTGATTGTGGTCATCCTAGTGACAGGGGAATAAGTATCAAAATAGTCTATCCCCTCCATTTGTTTGAAACCCTTAGCAACTAGCCTTGATTTATACTTGTCAATGGTTCCGTCAGGTTTTAACTTCTTATTAAAGACCCACTTGCATCCTATAGTCTTAGAGCCAGGAGGAGGAACGACCAATTCCCAAGTGCCATTTGCAAGAATGGAATCCATTTCATTCTTAATGGCATCCTTCCAATACCTTGCTTCTGATGAAGCCATGGCATCTCGAAAGGTGGAAGGATCACCCTCGATCTGATAAGTGATAAATTCACCACCAAAATCCTTGGTGACCTTTTGTCTTTTACTCCTCATTGGTTCTACTTCTTCCTAATTACTATCATCAGGAGAAGGCCCAGATGCACTATCCCCCACATTAGACATCCTTTCCACCTGATCTGGAATGGATGCAGATGTAGAGGCTATAGTCTCAGAAGATTGAAGTTAAGGTAGACCAGTCTTCATAGGAAAGATATTTTCAAAGAACGTGGCATCTCGATATTCAACTATGGTGTTAACATCTTTGCCAGAAATTTCTGATTTAACAACCAGAAACCTGTATGCATAGTTGTTTTCAGCATAGCCTAGAAAAACAGCGTCAGCTGTCTTAGGGCCCAACTTCTTTCTCTTGTGCTCAGGGACAAGTACCATAGCAAGGCAGCCCCACACTTTGAGAAATTTCAAACTGGGTTTTCTATTTCTCCAAAGTTCAATTGGACTACTATCTTTATGTTTCAGGGGAACATGATTTAGAATATGGCAAGCAGTATTCAATGCTTCCCCCCACATAAAGTTTGGCAGTCCTGAACTCTGCAGGAGAGAGTTGACCATATCGATAAAAACCCTGTTCTTCCTTTCAGCTATCCCATTAGACTGAGGACAGTATGGTGCAGTTGTTTCATGAACAATGCCATGACTTTGGCAAAATTCAGCAAACAAACTAGAGGTATACTCTCCTCCTCTATCTGACCTCAACCTGTTTAGAACTTTCCCAGTTTGTGTTTCTTCTTCCTTCCTAAAAATGACAAACTTTTGCAAGGCTTCATCTTTAGACTTAAGCAAATACACATAACAGTATCTACTACAATCATCTATAAAGGTAATAAAATATTTTTTATGATCCCTAGTTAACATGCCATTAAATTCACAGATATATTAGTGAACCAAATCTAGGATCTCAGAATCCCTAACCACAGAGTGGAAAGGCTTCCTAGGTTGCTTGGCCTGAACACAGATATCACATTTATTTGATTTATCAATAGCACATGTGGGAATCATTTTCAGGTTCATCATCCATTTAAAGAGTTAAAATTTAGATGACTAAGACGACCATGCCATATATCAGATGAATCTAATATGTTATAAGCAACAGGAACAGATTCAAAATTAGAAGCACAATCTAAATTTCTATTCACAACATGATCCACAAAGATTATAAACAAACCATCAGAAAGATAACCTTTTCCTATAAAAGATTTCATGCGAAGTATCACAACTTTATTACATTTAAAGTTTAACTCATATCCCTCTCTTACTAAAACAGAACCAGATAAAATATTCCTCCTGACACTCATGGTGCACTAGAGAAAGAGATAGAACACGTCCTGAAGCAAACTTCAGATCAACACGTCCAACTCCCAGCACCCTAGCTGAACTACCATTTCCCATTATCACGGAACGGTCTCCATGGGCCTGATAAGACACAAAGTGAGCCCGGTCAGCACATAAATGCACATTGGCTCCAGTATCTACTAGCCACTCATTCGGTTCATATATAGCAAATAATTGAGGGTTTAGAGTAACATACTCAGCACCAGAAGAAGAACCGCCAGTCATTACATTGACTTGGACTGGATTCAGATTGGCTTATAGGGTCTTGTTCAGCAACTTCTCTTTCCTTTTCGGACAGTCGTTGCGCATATGACCCTTTTGACCACAGGTCCAGAACTCTCCCAGCACCTTCTTCTTCTTAATCTTTCCTTTAGGTTTCATCTGAGAAGTGGAATCACCTTTGGTTTGTGTTTGGAATCTTTTCCCTTATGCTTCATTACCAGGTTTGCAGTTACATCAACAGGCATACAAGGCTTCTCCTTCCTATGCTCCTCTTCTATAGCAATAGCCCCCATCAAATCATCAAGAGAAATAGTCTCCTTACGGTGTTTAAGAGACATCCCAAAATCCTCCCAGGATCTGGGCAATTTCTCTATGATGCACATGACTGGAGCTTTTCAGGCATTTTCATATCTACCTCAGCTAAACCTTGGAGCATAAGGAGAAGTTCATGAGCCTACTCCCCCACAGGTTTGTTTTCTGTCATCTGGAACTTGAGAAACTTTCCCACAGAGTATTTTTCCAAGCCTTGATCCTCAGTGTTATACTTGCGGTCAAGTTCATCCCATAGTGCTTTAGTGGTTTGAAAGTGGAGGAGCTATAAACATCAAATAGGACATCAGACAGAGCAGTGAGTATACACCCATGCCCCAACCTGTCCTTCTCCTTCCACTCTTCAACTTTCTTAGCACTCTCAGGATCTTTCTCATCTAGAACTGGGGGATCCGATTCAATCAATGAGATTAGACCGACCATAGTGAACCACACTTTCATGCGTTGTTGCCAACGCTTGAAGTGCTATCCGAAAACTTTTCAGGCATCCCAGACAGATCCACTCTCGCCCTAAAACCCATTGAAGAGGTTACCATGAAGAATATCTTCTTTAAGACTGATGAAAATACAGTGTGTAACAGGGTTGACACATGGCAACCATCATTTATACATGTAAATGCAATACCACAGAAAGCAAGCATATGGGATCAATCCAGATAACAACAACAAAAATACATAATACATGAGATGGACGAAGTGCATCGATATGTACAATAATAAAGGAAATGTACGCAGTAGAAGCGCCTCAAAGAGACTCCCCTTAAAGAAGATATCACCCCCACAAGAACAGTGCGTCGGGTATATGGCGGTCTTCTTCCAGGATACGACTACTGCCACGAGATTAACATTCGCACTTATGCTATCTCGTAAAATTATGAAATCGTAAACCTAATCCTCTTTAAACGGAACATAAGGGAAAGAGAGTGTGCACCGAACACCGGTGAGACACAGCGAGAATGGTCAGACACAGGCACAACGAAGGCGGGGCCAGACATCCGAAGGTGTGCTACCGGCCGGGGAGAGCGATGCAGACGAGAGACCGAGGGCAGGAGCGAGCAGGCAGCGAGCGGTTCACCAGAGAGTCAAAACAGGCGTGTTCTCTGAGATGAAAGATCGTAACCGTGATTAGGAATCCCTAATCGCTCCCTTAAACGCCACACGCACGCGCAAGGCAAAACAATGGGCCCGGTTTGGAAAACCGGCCCAAACAGCTCCAAACTCTCCAAGAAAGGGCAAAAACGTAATTAGAAAAAGTAAAAAGGTGCCAAGGCAAGCCGGCTGGACCGCGCCACCACACGCGCGCGCCCGCCCAGCCCCGCGGCGCGCGTGTGTAATATGGTCTAGCATAGCCCTATCAATGTCTATAAGACATAGTCTCCTACACCTTTGGGGTTATAAAGGCCTCACACTCTTTAGAGTTTCCAATATGGCACTAAAGACCCCACACATAAGGAGACCAACCTAGCACACCCTTTATTTCATCAACCTTGAATTTTTCCTTTCTATTATAGATTGCCTCCCAATCACCCAACATTCAACAGACTGTCAACCTCAAATCCACGTTGCCTTGTTTAGGCCGCTACTACTGAGCCATATTTGTGTGGGCCAGTTTTGTTCTCAGCCAGGTTAATGGGCCTCAGTTGGGCTATAACTGCCTAGTCTGATTTTCTGCACCACAAGTGGCATATTTGAATATTTCAACAACAATGGTATATAGGTTAATTTTCATGTAACAATAGTTTAGTGAAAAGAAACCCTTTCTAAAATGTGTTTTGATCCATTGGCGCATATGGTTTCCTGCCGTTACGTGAAGGTGAATGGAGACAAAATGATGGGTCATGGCGGGTTGGAGAGAAGGTTTTTTTCTTTAGAATAGCAGCTAGTGGAAACGGGAATGGGAAAAACTAGTCTAAATTCGAGTACGAAACCCCACAGGGAAATCCCTCGGCGGCCCTCGCGGGTCGAACATAGGCCTCCCCGCCCAATGCGGGGAGTGATGTCCGGCGCGGGATTAATTAAACACCCTTGGACCCGGTCCAACAGGATCGTGGAGACGTTCATATATAGGGCAAACCGGAGGCCGGCCGGGGATATCCTTCGTACTCCGTGGAACCTTTCATAAAAAACTTGCACTTTGACGTCCTTGAGTAAGCATAGTAGATTATTCAAGTAGCTAGGTGAGTTTGCCTTACGGGGATGGCATTCGTACAGAGGAGAGGAGGGGGCTCGCCGTGGCTAACATATTTTCTAAAGAGGAGGCGGCCCGACGTCGGGGTCATCGGGCTGCACCCTGGGGTCCTTCCGGAATGGCAGGCACTGCCTCTAAGTTCTTGGCCGGCGGATCACTTCCTGCAGGGTGGAGAAGAGTGTCTCCGGACAGCCAAATCCCATTCTCCGATCGAGGACCTGACGAAGAAAATGTATTCTTTCTTCTGAAAATAGATAACAATTGTTTTAACCTTGCTAACGCATGCGTGATTCTTATTTTAATGTACGTTATTCATTCTTTCGCGCCATTGGCACATGTAAAGATCGAAGTTGCTCGCAGCTTAAATTTGCGAGTGTCCTCGTCCAGTACCATTAATTGAATATAGACATATATATCACCTTCTACAAAGCATGTGAATCTTTGGCATCAGAGTAAGACTTGTCTTGTATTATCTATTTTGAGGAAGACACATTATGAGTGTGCGCACATATTCATAGGTGATTGGGTGCCCTATCACATTAAGGTGATGGGCACCCAATCATATCCTGATGTGTGCGCACACTCTCAAGACTTTCTCATCTATTTTCTTTGATTTTAAGAGATAAAGATAAGTAAACAATTCTAACAAGATCGTAGTTCCATTTTTTTTAAATCTGACAGTAATTTTGTATATGGACCGGACCCATTACGTTGGGAGGGATTTATGGTGGATCTAAAATATGAAACTAATTATCAAATGGTACGGAGAAAGATATTGTGTATAGATGTACGTACGTACCCCTCACAGATATATAAGTTGCTTCGAACAATCCTGCATCTAATGTTTCCATAGCAATACCAATACATTCTAAACTATGGACAACACATGATAATAATAAAAGAAGAGTAATGCTACGCTCCCGGCAGTGCCGGGAGCGCAGCCGACGTGGAGTGGGCGGCCCCCCAGCATTAAATACTCCAGTTTTTTTTTTTTTTTACAATTGTGTGCACTAACAATGCACACAAATGATGTATTTATGTGTAAAAAAACATATTAATGTACACAAATTGTAAAAAAAAAAAAAAGATAGACATTTAATGCTGGAGGGGCCCGACCCTCCACACGTCGCGCGGGTGGAGGGGCGCGGCCCCTCCACGTTGGCTATGCTCCCGGTAGTACCGGGAGAATAGCATTTCTCATAAAAGAATATTTGAAGCACACTCTAAACTTCAGACATGTAGTCTGTCTCCTCTTTTCTCTCTCATTTTGAAATTTCACCTTTCCTTCCCAAAACCTATTCCTAAAATAATAACGGCCAAGTGGACTTTGTTATCTTTTACTCTCATTCCTATCTGTACCGAACAAATAGGTTAAACCCCATGTTTATGTTCAAGTATATCAAACATGAATAAGAACAATGACAGGAGATAACTTAAATATCATATTATTAGTACCCTCACTTGTGTCAGTATCTCACACCTATATATGTTGAGGATTTCGGTAGAGGCTAGGGCTAGGATCTAAAGTGTTATAACTTCACAAATTCATGACCAGTAAAATGACGTATATCAAAGATTTCTAGCATCCATCATTATTTTTAAGGAACTTAGACCCTATAAAATGGCCGTAGAATGTGCTCAACTTAGAGATATGTAAAGAATTATTTAAGACCTAACTCGGGCTTTACAGCGAGCTACCAAGGTGGGGGTAACCGTTGAGCTGGACACGTACATAGAAATTTCAGATCCCATAATCATCCTAGATTTAGTGGTTCCACTGACTGTGGACACCTCAAATTCTTTAATGGGCCTTTTGCATGGTCGGCCCAATTCCTAAGAGAAGCCACTACAAAACAGAAATTTCCCATCTAATGGCCCACATATGAAGACCACAAAAGCCCATTGCCAAAGGGCCCATTTCTCCATGTATGGAGGTGAGCCTAAGAGAGCTCAACACCTCCCAAAAAGTGATTCCAAATGTGGCAAAAAGGTGATCCTGCGCATGAGGCATGGTGGGTGCTTTTTGGGTGACTTCTAGAAGTCTCTTGGAGAGGCCAAGAGAGGGTTACGGGGCAGAAGAGTGGGGGGGAGGCTTTTGCAAAAGAAAAAAAGGGAGAGGAGGCTTCTTCTCCAAGGGAGCTCCTGCGGTTGCTGCTCCTCATCTCCCTCCCGTGGGCACCTGCAAGAGAAGACAAAGAAGAGAAGAAGAAAGGGTAAGAGAGAAAGAGAAGGAAAAGAAGAGGGAGGAGAGAGAGAGGTCTTTGTATTGTCTTGTCAAGGGAGGAGAAGAGAAGAGGGAGAGGGTGATATGGCGATGGCTCCTCCCCCCCTCCATTTCTTTAAGTTTTTTTTCATTGTACTCTCCTTGTCTTTTCCTTTCTAAGAGAATGTCATATCTATGTGCTTTTGGTCCACCTCCTTGATGTGAGTGTGTTCTTTATGTTTCTTGTATTTAATGCCTTCCTTTCTTCCATATGTGTGGGTGGGGTCTAAAGTTTTTTTTATGTGTGCAAATGGGGATGCTCACGGGATGGAGGAATCACTCCTTGTGGAGTGGTGTTCTTCCCTCTCTAATAATATGCATGAGACCCATAAGTCCCATCCCATACCTCAATAAATGAGGCCTTGGGATTGTGGAACTCCTCTTCCTCCTTCTACCTCATGTGCCCTCCATCTTCCCTTTAACATGAATGCTTGCTTCCTTTGCATTTAATGCTTGTCCTACTCTCTCCATGTGTGGCTTTGCTTTTATTTTTTTTTTATTTGCTTCCATGGAAGAGAGGGCTACGGATGATGAGGAACCACCTCTTCACATGGCTGGTTTCCCCTCACTCCAAGAGCATACATGAGACCTTTACACATCCCTATGTCCCAATAAATGGGGTTTAGGATAAACAAAGCTTGTTGGGCCTCACATAAGCTCTTTACACATGCGCTTAGCTCACTGTTTTGCATCTTTCATGTGAGGGTTTCACTGTTTTAGCCCCTTAAAGAGTGCATATTTTGCCATTAAACAGTCCCCTTTTGTGCATTTTACCCTTGGGGTATACCTCCATTTGCTAGCCAAGAGGTTGAACAATCAATGTTCATGCCTTCTTGCTTAAGCACCTATGTAAAAGGCCCATTAAACTTGCTGTTTTGACCCTCCAAACCGTAGGTTTTCTATCATTTAAAACAGTTAATTTAGGTCCATTTCACCTTGAGGTATTACCTCCTTTGCTAGCAAATGGGTTGGGCAACTAATGCTCATGCCCAAAGCTTGGCATTCTATGCAAATGACCCCTTAAATCTCCCATTTTGACCCCTCAAAGAGTTCAGGTTTTGCTGCTAAAACCGCCCTAATGTGTGCATCTTTGCCTTAGATTGGCCCTCATGTTGCTAGCAAATGGGTTGGACAATTAATGTCCATGCCCAAAGCTTAACATCTTGTGGAAAAGACCCATTAGATCCATGTTTTGGGCCTCTCTAAAGTTCAGATTTTCTGTGGCTTTAAATGGCCCATTAAGGGATTTCATGCTTAAGGGATGTTCATTTGCAAGCCAAGGGTTTGAGCACACATGCTCATGCCCCCATACTTAGCATCCATAGTAGACAGCCCAATAAGCCTGCCTTTGGGCCCAAGACTGCCCCTCACATGGGTGAGACCAACTCCAAAATGTTGGCTCTTTGCCCACAAAAGAAGGGTTTCAGCTGATCAGCCCTGTGGGTGGCCTTCTGATTCGGCAGCCTTGAACAGGCCTGCCGAATCGACAGCCAACCCCCACCCTTGGCCGGGTCATGGAGGTTAAACCATACTTCCCGTGGTTCGGGCCAAAGAAATAGACAATGGACCGATGAGAAGCCCATTTAAACCCGGGTTGGACAACGTGATGTCTATGCCCGGGCATATGGGTCCGCACATGTCTCACTTACCGATCGATATTTGTGCGGTCATGGTGTTACCCACCTCCACCAAAGGCTTACCTTGGGGGTCGGTGCCATGTGCCATTAGGGTCATGTCGTTATTTGACATGCACCCTCTCTTTTGGTACTGCCTCCATTTCGGTGGGCGTGTACCGTGCTCTCCCCCTATCAACCAAGATAAGGGGAGATGCTGCCGGATTTTTGCCATGAAGGTCGAATCGGCAAGGGTCATTTTCCTCTATTAAAAGAAACCCCCAAAGTCTAATGGAGTGGCGCCGAATCGCGAATAGAATCACGTTGCACCCTTTTAAAAGAATAAAAGAGCCGATGGGGAGAATGCTTCGTTATTAGGAGCGGCAAATGGATAAATCAAATAGTTTGCTTTGCACATGTTTTAAAGAGCAAGAGATCAAATAAAAAAAATCTTTTTATGATAAAAGTAAAAAAAATAAGCAAATAAGCTAACCCTCTTTTTACAAGTCTCAAATGAACAAAAGAATAAGTGAAAACCCTTTTTGACACAAAAGAGCAAATGGGCCACGTTATGTTTTTTTCAAAAGATCAAAATAAAGCTCTTTATTTTTGTAATAAAAGAAAGTAAATAGATCATCTCACGTTTTTCAAAAGAACAAAAGACCCGAATGAGAACCTGTTTTGTAATAAAAGAGCAAATGTGTTTTCAAAAGAGCAAGAGACTGATTTGAGAATGTTTTCATGTTAATGAAAAGAATAAATGGGCAAATGGGTAAAAAGACTCAATCACATCTAAATAAAAGACCTGGCAACCTCGAATAGGCGTCGTGTCTGTTTATTATTCCGGCCTAGTTTTGAGTTGCACTTTTCATCGGATGTCTCCGTATCAAGGCCACAAGGCTTTCTAATTTTTGGCGATTAATCAAGGGTTTTCCCTCTCAGAGGGATGTAATTAACGTCGTTGCGTTTAAGCAACGACGGGATTTTGGTCCAGGACCCGACACCTACTTTCGTTTGACGAAGTCAAACGGCGCGCACAATAGACTTAAAGCCTTCCGACTCTCGGAGGCAAACCATTTGGTTGTCACTTTGGGACTGGCACGCCCGCGCTGTGCGAATTGTGGATTCATCTCACGTCACTCTTGCTCCTGTAGCATCCGACGGGACTTGGATTCGTAATACACATGCATCCATGAGAACATGAGACAACATGATAAAAAAGAACCTAAAAGATTTTAATCTTTTAAAATTTTCCATTTCCACACTGACCCAAATGAGTCTAATCACTCGGTTAAGGAGATTGAAAGAATCTTTCGAGTCATTCAGTGTGCTGCGAAAGAGAAGTTCTTGCTGGCAACATCCCTGCAATTAAAGAAGGATGCAAGAGTATGGTTGGATTCCATAGAAACTGCTCATCTTGTTACATAGCTTACATGGTATGAATTCAAAGAACACTTTAATACTAAGTATTTTTCTTAAAAAGTCCAAGAAAAGAAAGCTATAAGATTTGCCTCATTGAAACAAAGAAATCTGACTGTAGTAGGGTACGAGACCAATTTTCTAAACTGGCTAGATACACAAACCACTTAGTTAATTACCCAATTGGAACCTATAGATATGTTTAGACCTATGCGGGCATGGTGAGAAAAGTCCAGTTGCTAGAAGATAACATTGAGACGATATGTAAGATTAGTGAAAGCACTGCTAATAAAGAACAAAGTTGTTAACCGTGGGAACTATAAATGATCAAATGGAAGAAAAGGCCAATTAATGATGGGGAAGGATCACTTTCATAGAAGAAGCTTAAGGTGAATGACAAGGCAATTGTTCTCGTCGTCCCTTCTAAAGAAATATACAAATATTAATGTGACAAGGCGGAATGTTGGAGAAGGGAAGGGTAGGTACTTGTCTCCACTGTGGGAGCAACAATTACAAGATGTCTGATTGCCCTCTCATGAAAGATCAAACTCCGAATGATGAGCGTCAAGGTGGTCCAAAGCAACAGGGCAAACTACAGGCATTAAAAGAATTAGAATCAATTGAGGAAGGAGGCATGGTCTAAGGTATCCATTGATCAATCTACCCTTAATTAACCATGGAGCTACATTCATTCATTAGACCATGTATACATTGCTTTCAGTTAGTCACTTTTAATTTCAATGGATTTAGTTGATAAATCAATTTGTGAATTTGGAGGACCAAATTAGAAATAGAAAATTTTAATAATATACATACGTGATTAAATAAAGATGAATAAAGAGATTAAATGGAAAATTCCTACTCATTAATATTCAATAGATAAAGGGTTCGGATAAGAATAAAGAAGAATACTTTGACCAGATCCCACACCTTCTAACATATATGGCCCCATGTCCACTAGTGCTCAAGCTCTACAAATGGTGAATAAATTAAGAAATCATATGAGACTATTATATCTAAAGATGCTTGAGATAGAAGAAATGAAGGTGGAACATGAAAAAAAGAAGGAATCGTTTGAGAATCTTCTTAACATTTTACATGTAGAAGTTAATACACTTAAAGATTTGATGCAACAAAATAATGAAAATTCTCAAGCAAATTTTTTTATTTATACCATCTTCCATGAAAATTTGATTAAGGATGTATAGAAAAAAATTCAAAGATATTTTTTATTATCAAACAGACGAGGACAATGCATCACCCTCCATTCATTCATCTATTTCAACTCATGAAGTACAACATCACGATGTGAGAATTATGTCTATTTTAATGGATATTAGTTAATAGAATTCTCTATTTTTTTAAAAAGTTACTTAATCCAGAATAATGGATAACATTAGGTCAGAATTCCCATCCAATACTCTTGTGACAATTTTTCAAAAATGAAATACAACTACATAGTGAGGTATTTATTTTACATGTTATTAATATTTTTTGAACCATACTTTTAAGATCTTGGTGAATGAGCTTTGTTATCGAAAGGTGCAATGAAGATTAAAGAAAAGGGGAAGGAATTTTGCACTTTTATATTTGTCATTTCTAAAAATGTGTAATGTTTTGGGAGAATGGATATGTATGAGGTGATCTAGTAGTTTTTTTGCAAACGATTCATATGTGATGGTGCTCATAGAAGAATGTACATATATTGATGATATATTGTATAACATGTGGTGCTTTATAATCAATTGTACATAGTGACAATTTTAAGTGTCATTATTATAAACTTTTAATAGCAAATATATGTGCAAGTATATGAAATTGAATATACTTTTATCAACAATTGTATATGCTGTTAAAAATACTTATTAACAATCAATCACTCTTTTCAATAGCCATTTAAAATTCATATATCTAATCATTAAAAGCAACAAGAAATGCTGCTAATACGTATAGTGTGTGTTCTAATTTTTGAATAATAAATAGCAACCATTATATTAGTTTCTAATGATATATAATGACAGCAATTGTATTTGCTACTACAAGAAAAAATACTAGTCAATAGATTAGCTACCAATAATAAATACATTTAGCAATAATTTTAAATGTTTCTATTGCTATTACTATGCTATCACAGTCATCTAAATTGTTGTCAAAGACTTTTGCGATAGTTAGATGACAAATAAAGTATAATTGTGAAGATTTATAATAGCACTCGTATTCATCGTTAAAAATTATTTTAGCAACTATTGTTGCGAATGGTTGTTAATTATTTACTTTCAACGATGGGACTTATAACAACAAAATTTTTAATGGTTGACAGCAATTCTTTATTTATAGCAACATATAAAATCGTTACTAAAAGATCTTATTTGTTGTAGTGGCGCGATGGAGGATGCTAGTCATCCTCTCCCTGTCAAAGGGAGCCCCACGGCTTCCGCTCTCTTCTTCCTACTCCTTACTTGCCTTTGCGGGCTAACACGATTAAAGGCACAAAAATAGCGATGGCTGAGGTCATCAAGATAAGTGTGAGATAGGGAGAGAAGCATCTAGGGGTGTACACGGTTCGGTTCGGTTCAAACCGAAATCCACTCTTTGGCATTTTTTGGTGTTTTTCTGGTATTTTTTTGGCATTTTTTTTTTCAAAACCAAAACTATCCCTTTTCCGGTGGTCGCGAGTTTCGGGCGCGCGACGCCGCCCTCCGCTGCGCTAAATTTTTTTTTGTAAAATTTTATTATTTATATAATTAATATCTATATTCGAACCGAACTAAACCGCTTGACCCACGAAACCGAACCGAACCGAATCGGTCGGTTCGGTTCGGTTTTTCGGTATGAACCGTATTATGAACAGCCCTAGAAACATCCACGGAGAACGAGAAAGAGAGAGAAATGCACTAGAAATGTGAAAAAAAAAGATATCATTAATACTGTGTATGGTGGGGCAAAATTTAACCCAACCACCTATGCAATTGGGTTGGGAAAAAGTGAGTTAACTCATGTTTGGCCCACTTTTACCTAGCCCAAGTTAGTTTTATCACCATTCCAAACTGCATTTTAAGTTAATATTAGGTTAAGTTTAACCTAAACCACTGTCAAACGAGCACAAAAAGATTTAGGGTCACAAATATCTTATAGCTAATGCATCTATTAATACAAGTAGTCAAAGAGCATTCGTAAAACTCGAGATCCAAGGTCCATCCACGTAATCTCTTCAGTTGTGCTTCTGCCGAACTTTCCTTTCCGCTTCGGAGATAAGTTGCAGCCACCAACCGGAGCAGAGTCCTGCCATGGATTGGCTGTTTCATCTTCCGAGCTTCTTCTAGTCCCGTTAGATCCTAAGTCCTATCTTTCTGTGGAAGCTCTTCTGCTTCTTGTTACATTTTTCTATTGTATGTCAACTGTGCGCCTTTTGTTGGGATGGGAGGGGGGTATGGGCTGCCATCCTCCGGCTTGTTCTTGCAAGCCGAGGGTAGCTTTTTCCCCTCTCACGTATGGCATGCTATGTCCTCTTGTTGTACTCTTGTTCTTGTAATATAAGTTTCTATCTTTTCGGTCAAAAAAAAAAAAAGGCCAGTCGAACATACTTGGTGGTCGTTTTAGGTTTATAGTATGTACGATGTAACGACCTAAGAATTTGTTGGGTAAAATGGGGTTGAGGAGGGGCAATATTAGGAAAGGGAGAAAAGAAACACAATATTTAATAAAGCAAAAAGGTGCATATAGATGTGCAAGTTTTATCTCTTATGTGAGGGTCTTAGTCCCACATGAGAAATCTCTAAGGAAATGTTGGGCTATAACCCCAAGTGTCCATGAGACTATGTCTTATAGACAAAGGTGGGGTTATGTTAGACTATATCACACACGCGCGCGTGCCGCGCGCGTGTGATGGCGTGGTCCTGTTGGCTTGTTTTGTTACCTTTTTATTTTTCTTTTTGCATTTTTCCATTTCTTGGAGAGATTGGGCCGGTTCATTGAACTAGCCCATTGTATTGGCTTTTGCGGATGTGAAGCGTATCATATAGCGATTAGGTCTCCCTAATCGCGGTTACTGGCATTGTAACACATTTTTGACTCTCCTAGGAGGAACCGCTCCCTACACTGCTGCTCTCTCTCTCGCCCCCCTCCGCCAGGCTGCTCACCGACGAGGTCGCCGTCGACCGCTCTCCCGTCTGGGTGCACTGTCGCTCTCCGGTGTTCGAATCGCTGTGGTCGCCGTCGGACGCTCTCTTCGGTGTTCGGTGCATGCTTTCTACCCATGCTTTCGGTTTAAGAGGATTAAGTTTCCATATAGCTTTCGTTTTATAAAATCTGTCTTGTGAGAGACCGATTTTGTGGTTTGGGTTGTACCCGGAGAAGGTCGTCGGACCCAATCGCACCGTACAGTGGGGGCGATACTTTCTCTAAGGCGAGTTTCATTATGGAATGCCTCCACTATTTCTTTCGCATGTTATTATCTTGTAATCATCATGCTTATCTTCAATAAACTCATGCTATATTTTTTATGTTCGGGTGTGCTTGTTATCATGTTGTTTCTTATTATGGTTGCTATATGGTTTGCATTGTATCCCCTGTGGATGAATTATCATGGTTCATGCCCATATCCCACTGTTTTCACAAAGGAATTCGATACTCAGAACTCTCCAAGTATCGGCCCTTAGACCGCCAACCACAGGTCCGTAGACCTAGGAGGGTTAAGAAGAACCTGGCGGAGTAAGCAAAGAAGACAAACAAACGTAACCCCTACAGTAAATGGTACAGTTCACACACCGAGTACCTATCTATCTATCAGTCTCAAGTACAAGTACAGAAAACAAAAAGAACACAGAACCCTTAAAGGGCATACCCTGAGGGTGAAGGCTACTCAAAAATGGGAAAACTGTTGCTGAACGCGACGTCCCGGAACTAATCCTCTATTCGAGGGAAGTCCTATCGGTGCTGCGAACTCTCACCTGTGAAGGGGAAGAAGAAGGAGTGGGCTTCGCAGTAACGTTAGCAATGATTAGTGTCTCCTTTTGCACTTGCGTTATTATCTGGGACATTATGTAAATTTGTTATTCTATAGATGCACTTTTTAAAATTGTTTAGCTCTTTCTTTAAACTTGTTGTGTATCTCACTAGACATGTTTTTTAACTCTTATGGGACTTCGAATCGTGGGTGACGGTCTAAGGGTTGCGTTGCTGTAAGTTCAACATGGGTCGGCTCAAGTCGAGGTGACCACGGAGGTGCTTCTCGTCGAAGGGTGAGCCGAGACGACCAATGTGATGAATCTTCCCTGAGGCGCGCTTGGCCAACGTGACGCATGCTCCGAGATCCCGACCTGACCTGCAAAGCCCGCAGAGAGGCCTCGGCGGGGAGACACTCTGACGCTTTAGTCAGTTGCTAGCTAAGCAGAATGGCCTAGCCTAGGGTAGAACAGCGTACCTGCGCTTGTGGAGTGTCTGCCTCTTATATAGTGGGGAGATGACTGACAGTTGTACTGCCTTTGATGGCACTTAACCGACGCCAGCTGGCGAGCTCTCAAGGGTCGCGCCCTTCATGGCCACGATTACCGCACGCACGGGTTTCGGGGGGACGTGTCTTCCGAGCATCCCGCAGTTGGGTGAACTGTCTTCCGGGCATTCCGCAGTCGGGTGAACTGTCTTCCGGGCATCCCGCGGTCGGGTGAACTGTCAGACAGCGCTCTTGCCATAACTACCATAACCGACTGTCGCAGGGACGACTATAGGTTGGATGGGTCGAGCGTAGCTCGGCCACCATTCAACGTCATTCGCGAGTACCACTTCGGGGCATGCCGTGCACAAAGGCATCAGGTTGGGTATAGCTGTGCTGAGAGATCGTCTTGGCCGAGCTTCGAAAGATGGCCCGAGGTGTTCATACGTTTGAACCGCCGGACCATACTCGTCCGATCTCATGTAGCTGCAGTTCTGAGAAAGGTCGTCGCCTTGTCTTCCGTGTAGTCGGCTTGGCTCGGATCTTAGCCGACCTGCCGAGAACATACCGCATCAGGTTGGATACTTGAAAGGTTTCTAAGTATCAAATTCTTAGGTCGTTACATGATGTCAAAGAGCTTAAATGAGTGTTTGAACATGCGCAGGGCAGTTGGACCGGAAGAATATAAGCAACAGACATTGGCTATGAATTGCATTCAAAACTATTTTAAAGGCAACAAACAGCGAAAGGAATTAAGGCCGGCCGACATGCATTTCTAATGTCTAGGATAGGAGTTCTTTTTTAGTATATTAGGTCGATTAATTGCCCTAGACTGAATCAAAGTAAAGACCGGTCCCCGGTTCAAAACTCACGCTGGCCTATATCGTCTCTATTAATAATTTCTTAGAAATCTCCTTATAAACTTAATAAATCTGAGAATTTAACTTTTCTCACTTGATGTATGGCGGAGCGCCTACCAACTAGGCCACTCCTGGTGTACCAGAGAGAGAGTTTACCACAACAAGGGTCATTAACAAGTATTTCACGATCGAACCTTTAATGTTCTCGGATTTGATTCAATGATCTTACCCTTTTCATTTTTGCGCTGGAAGGAAAAACAAAGCTTGGTGCAAGTTATTAAGACGTGTGGATGGGACCGTGGTATCTTTTGGACAAGGGCATAGTTTCGAGCATAGTTTCTATACGTGGTTTGTTTCATCAGTTCGTTTTTTTATTTTTTAATTCTTAGAAATATACGTATTTTTTTAATCTCTCAAATTAGATTATTATCATATTTGTATTTCAAAATTTCTAACTCTGGTAAGGACAAATATGTAATATATAAAAATTTTGAGAAATTAATATAATAACGATAGACTAAAAGGGAAATATACGTATTTATAAGGACTAAAAAATAAAAAACAAGATAATTGGCTCCTGCAATGCGTCTGTGAATCAGAGTGAATTTAAACTCAAGATTTGTACTTTAAAGTCTAAGATTTGTATTTTGAGTATAAATTATTATCAAAAGTATATAATATTTTTAAATCTTAAAACTAATATTTTGGAGCCTACAATTTGTATTTTATAGTCTAATATTTATTTATTTTATTTTATTTCAAAAGTGAGACAGGATCAGCGGCTGGTCGAGTGTACTCCACCCCAGCAGGGTGAATAAACCCACTCCCCCAGGCGATTAACCTGCTACACATAAATATATTGATATAATGAAGAGAACAAATTCTACGGGGCATACCCCTGAAAAAAAAACCAAACATCAAGAGTGTCTAAAGTTCCATAGACCCATCTGATCCCCAACATAAGCAGAAAAACAAGGACGTGGGAGATCCTTAGCGGAGGAGAAAACAACATTACAACACTCAACACAAGCTCGATTGGCTAAAGCATCAGCAGCTTTATTTCCCTCCTTGAAGGCATGAGATATATGAACACCATGGAGCTGAACAAAGTCACGAACAACCGACCACCACCTGTAGCAGTCCCATGCAGGAGCGACGCCACAAAGAAGGGAGGTGACCAAGGTCAGAGAATCTGAGCAGATATGAGTAACCAATAATCCCTTCTCAAGAGCAAGTGAAACTCCATCATGCATAGCACGAACCTCAGCAACCAAGGAAGAACCAACCGCATAGTAATGAGAAAACGCCAAGGACATCACTAGAAGAGTTTCTAAAGAGACCACCACCCCACAAAGGCTTGGGTTTCCTTTACTAGCACCGTCAACATTAAGCATGATCCCTTGATCGGGTGGAATCCTCTCACAAGTTTGACATCCTAATAGGAGGATTAACATGAAAACCAACCTCCAGAAGGGCATCCATTTGCTGAGGCGTGGAAGCTAATTTGAAAGCCATCCTACTAATTGCATAACCAACTAAATCTTGGATGTTACTACGCATAGAATTATAGGAAATCATAACTTGTTCAAACCTTTTTTTGCACCGAGTCTTCCAGATTCCCAAACAATAAGCATTGAGTAGTAAATAGTAACAAAACCATGAGGATTATAGGTGCTGCATGACTTTAAAATAGCCCAAAGATGGATAGAAATGTTATCCTAAAACCATGGCCAGCAACCAGAAGGGGGGAAAATCCAGTGCCAAAGAGGTTTTGCAAGATCACTATTAAGAAAAAGATGGTTCAAGTCTTCACTTGGGGGCTCTACAACAGCTCCAACGAGAAGGTAATGGAATTCGACACTCAGCTATACATGCATCCACAGGAACCGCTCTATGAAGCAAATGCCAACAAAACATGGAGGCGCGTCTGCTGAATAATTATGCCAGATATGGAGAGGTGTACGCAGAACACCACGACTTCGGACCAGATCATAGGCACTTTTGAGAGAAAAAACTCCATTCTGAGAAGGGGCCCATACACAGATGTCTGCACTAGATGAGAGCTTCAGCTGATTTAAATTCACATCAATGAGAGAACGAAGATGGTGGCTGTTATGAAGAAGGACCTCTTGGACAGTGGGAGACGGATCTGCAAAAGGGATGGATAAAGAATGCCGAAGAGGGAGCTGACCAACCCAAACATCATCTAAAAAACTGATACTAGCACCATTACCCAAGATCCATCTGGATTTTTGTTGAACAGTTTCATGTGCAGCAAAGAAAAGTTTCTTGGATATACCATGAGGATGCCTAGTGAGCTGACCATCTTTAAAGAGTCGATTCTTGGCATAAGAAACCCGCAGAGATGATCCATGATAAATATTCCAAATAAGCTTGATGACCATAGAGAACTGAACATGCCACAAACTACGAACTCCAAAACCACCTTCTGATATAGGCTTTGAATAGTAGCCCAAGAGACCCAATGTCTACGGCTGTCACTGGGAGAACCAGCCAGAAAAAAGCAGCACATAGGCGCTCAATAAATTGATAATAGTCTTTAGAATGCAGTATTTAAAATTTAAGATTTATATTTTAGAGTTTAGACACCAAGCCATTACCTACTATTGATCGCCACCTCCGCCTACTGCAGTTAATTGCCACCGGCTAATCTAGGTGGCATCTAATGTGACTCCACACGAATGTCATTTTACTGTACTTGCAAATACAATAAGTACAATAAATTTTTCTTCTCTGTTAAAGCAAGATTTGTCAATTGTCTGCTTCACCACAATAACTTTCTTTGCACTTATATCCCTTTAGTGATATTTACAATATATCATTCACTCTTATAAATTGTCAAAAATAACTTAGATGTACTCAAATGATTGCACTTATGCACTTGTTTTGTTATACCGTAAATATATACATATATATATATATATATATATATATATATATAAGTTCAAAAATGTCTTGAAACTATGCGATCTCGTCATAGTTTTATGGATCTAAGTTTATGCCAGTTTCGTGATAAACTGGGCTAGATAACAGAGGCCCTTTACCCTACATTATTTATATGTGGAACAAACTAATTATTTATTCTTCACGATGTTTATTCACATGGAACAAGGATACATCATGAGATTAATATCGATCTGTATTTATATGATCCCTCAGCAAATATATTCATGAACCATGTATATCTATATATATATATATATGGCCTTAACATTTATTGGAGACAACATATATATGCACTCGGCTACTAATATCTGGTGACACCCACGCGGCCGACGACTGGGTTGGTGTTTCTAGCCGATGATAGGAGTCCTGGCGACGATGCCATCCTTGTTCACCCACACCCACACCCTGTCGCAGCGGAAGTCGAAGGTGACGTTTGAGTTGTCGACCGACACGATGATTGCGTCCACCCGATAGTTCTCCCTCTCGATTGTTGCCTCGGCTTTCGTCCCCTTCACCCCGACGAGTTCCGGCCACGAGCTCTTCCCTTCTCACCATTGGCATTCATGCAATACAAATAATACGAGCAGCAGCTACTTGTTCAGATTGGATCGCAGAGATTGCACAATATCTATATATAGATGATGAGACCAAATTTCTGAATAATGAGTTTGTTTTGCGCACAACAAAAGGAAGGATATGAGTTTGCATGTATATTTATATATATGGAACACTGACGATCTTTAATTAATTTCAAGTTTTAATGTATAGTCAGATGAATGTATATATTTGGTCTGTTGTGACACAGAAGAGTATGCATGTCCACTGGTGACCCATAATTTTGCCCTGTGAGTGAGATCTTTCACGCAGGCAGTGAATATGAGAAATATGAGTTGGTAAAAAACTTATCCGGTCAAGATATTGATTGGCCGTACGCTCGAGTTCCACATATCAGTAAGACTCAGGGCTCAACATCTGACTTATCTAAGATTGTGCTATGTAAAGAGTGTTTCTCACAGAATATATACGGCACATGATGCGGCCACCTCGTTCGGCCATCAAGCAAACGAGTCTAGTACAATAATCTGAAAAATGTTCCGGTGTGGCAAATTAATTAAGGGCATCGGTAAATGGCCGGGACTTCATCCATCTTATACATCTATGTAACATTATACATCTTATGATGCCATCTTATACTAAGCTTGCCTTCGGTCAAAGGACAACACACACGTGTATATTGTTGGCGTACCAATCCATGCAGTACAAGATGTTTCAATTGAGAGTAGGAATTGGAAATTTTCTCAAACAGCTATAGGGAGGCAAAGGATTTGGCCATTTTGTAGTATCCCTGAAAAGTGAGAGAAGAAGCAAAGATGTCACCTTTTGTACTTTCTGGTGCATCAATTGAAAAAGTAATTCATTTATATATATATATTTAATTAGCTAGAAAATAATCAACAACTAGATGTTATACGGACATATATACAAATGGATTATGGCATATATATATTCATCTCTAAACCAAAGTTTGTCGTGTCAAACGACTAGACTGTAATTGAGTTCTCTGATTCGATCTAAATGATATAATAATAATAAAATATTAAAATAAAAAATAAAAAATAATAAGAAAATATCGAATCGACCGTGTCAAAGACTTACCAAATCCCTAATATAATACGGTAAGACCATGCCGCTGCAATGACAAAAACCTTGCTCTAAACTATCATATATATATTATCCGGCCCTAACTTTCATGGATAGTCAAGACGGCCAGACATTTTACATCGTTAAAATATGTAAAAAGAACGTAAACGAGTTTACAAATGTCCTAGATCATTTTGTCAAATCTCATGAAGCCAAACTTGGTAGGCAACTGCTCTCTGATATATGACGGGTATTAAAAAAAAATAGAAATAAGAGTATATATGTAAATACAATAATTTTAGAGAATAACTTTGTGCACGCCATCAAACGGGCGGATGCATACACTAACCTTTTCTCATAATTTTAAACGAGTGTATTTACATAGCTAAAAATTAAAACACTGCACAAATTTATGAGGTCTCCTGAAAGGTTTAGAGACGAAACTACAGATTTTAGAATGTACTGTTTAATAGAAATATGCACAAGCTAGCATTTGGCTATGATCTCACAAGGAACTGCAATAGAAACGCTCTTTGTAACATAGAAGTTATACTCACCTCTGCAAGCCATATCTCCTGCTCCTCCCTTCTCCTTCTGCAGTAATACCTGAGAAACTTGTTTGATGATGGGATGCCACTACATGAGGTGTAGCTACAATATTTATAGAGCAGCGAGGAAGAGCGAGGTATTGCCATGTCGGCAAGTAGCCAGGCCGGCCTCTCCAAACTTCAGAGATGTTCAAATCTGCAGATCACGTACGTGTGAAAGGAAATGGAAGAACTGACTTTTTCGCATCAACATTCAAATATGGAAGCTCGTGAACACCAAGAGGTGCCGTGCGATCATTGTATGAGATTGTTAGACTAGTTTTCGTATCAAAGTGATGTGAAATATTGGAAGAGAAGTAATCTCCTCATTGATACAGAAAGAGAGAAGGATCTTATCAAGTCATTTCAAATAGTGGGATTATTTCTTACAATTCACATCAATTTTATTACAAAATTAGTCTTTCAATAAATAATTTCTCTTTATACATATTATTCCCAAAACTTCCCACTTGCTTGATCTTATGATCAGCTAGAGGGAGCGTTCAATTAATGTTCAAACTGGTCGTCCCATCTTTGTAGATATCATTCCAACTTCCCATTTTCTTGCTGGCATAATCGATCAGCAAGGGAGGGACGTCCAAAGTTGATCAGTTCACACTAGTCAATCTCTTCTGTCGCTGCACTAGCACTGTCCCTTGGTTTTTCCCCACTCCGCCCCCTCGGGGGGCCCTTTAAAGCGTTGTATATAAAGTATTAATTTAGAAACTATTAATATTAAAAATAATATATATATATATATAATATCTTATTTGAAAATGATCGGTTCCATTCCTTCTTTGCTCTACTACATATAATTAGTTATATTTCTGTCTATATATCTATGTCTGCTGAATTTTCAACTAAAATGGGTAAAATTAAGTTACGCATAAACGATAAATAAGTAGAAATAGTCAAAAGTTCAAATAGATATGTTGGGTTGTTTAATTTTGAAGCAATGGACGCCGCATGTGAGTTGTGCATCAACAAGCGAGACTTTTTGTTACGTACGAAAAAGTACAAAGAGACAAAGGCGTTAGAAGAAAAGTGGAGATGAAGGAGTCAAATTTGGCAGCGTTTGGTTACGATTAAAAAAAAACAACAAAAACAACAAAAGCGCTGTTTGGCCGAAGATGATGTGGAGGGCGCGATTCTGCCTGGTCGTTCATGTCTTTTGGGTGCGGATGATGAGACATATCATATTGAAAAAAAAAAAAACAGGAAAATTTTCGGTGGGGATGCCTTGTGTCTTTTCTCTTCGTCCGTCCCAAAATCTTTTAGATGCGGCATTGTGTTTTTTTTTTCACATGCGAATTTATCTATCTATCTCTCTCTAGTCTCGATTTTGTAGGGCTTTGAAGACGAAAGATGGGTTATTTGGGAATGCAACGAACCTTGTCAAAGATTTTTATTTCAAAATCTTTTCAAACGCGCTCTCAAACGCTAAGAAAGGATTGTGTGTCACATATTGTGTGTTACTTTGAACAGTCAACAAAATATATCTACGAGAAAAAAGACTATTAGAGATGGGGTATTGGCAATGGCTCAAAAAATCGTCGTTAAAAGAGTTTTTGCGATAGCTGTAAACAAGTCATCTCAAAAAATGTAGTATTACGACGATTGTAAAAACGCCGTCCCCACTAAAAAATATTAGCAACGACTGATTGTATAAACATAGCTAAAAATAAATTATTCGCGTAGCCGTCACTCAAAACAGCATTTGATCAGACGGTGATTGTCATCCCCAATAAGGGTTATTAGCTATGGCTAGGTGAAGCCATCGAGAAAAAGTTTTTTTACGACAATTGTCTATCGCTAATAAATTTACTAGCGACTTCTTTAGGCATCCCTAATAAACTATTATTAGGGACACTTAATTAAAGCCGTCCCTTATACTTTTATTAGGAATGAATAATTTTTTCGTCGTTACTAACAATTATTAGAGACGGATCTAGCTATCCCTGATAATTGATTATTAGGGACACTTACAAGTAGTTAGGGGTGTCAATTGGACCGGGCGGCCCGGAGGCCCGCAAGCCCGGCCCAGTTTTAACGGGCTTGGGCCGGAAATAAGCCCGTTAAAGTTTTTGGCTGGGCCCGGTCGGCCCGCGGCCCGAAAAAATATAAAATAATTTATATTAAGTATGAATTTATTTAGAAAGAGAATTATATGTATTTTTCTACAATAAATCTACTCAAAAATATAATCTTTTACAAGTTAAATGTTAATATAGATATAAGTAAAAATATATTATTTTTTATAGATATATTAAAATTATATTATATAAATAAAAATAATATTTTTTCCGGGCTTTCGGGCCGGGCCGGGCTTTTTCGGGCTTTTCCTGGGCCGGGCCGGGCCGGGCCACCCATACCGGGCCTAACCGCGGGCCTGGCCGGGCCCGGGCCGGCTTTTAAAAAACCGGGCCCGGTCCAGGCCCGGCCCTTGACACCTACAAGTAGTTGTTTCTAATATTAACATTAGCGACACCTACTGTAGGTTATCACTAATGCTCTTATTAGGGATGGTCTTATCTGTTGCAAATAAATGATTATTAAAGACGACTATAGGGGTTGTCTCTAATAAGAGCATTAGCGATGGCTGGGACCGTCGCCTTTAGTTTTTATTAGTGATTGCTTATATCTGTTGCTATTAATTTGGTGACGGCTTTGTTACCCGCTAAAGAATAATACAGACGGCTTAATCTGTCGCCATTACTTAATAGCGATGGTTTGAAGCCGTCGCCAATAATCTAATTTTCTTAAAAAAAATTGTCAAAAATAGTTTACATATAATTATTTGTAAAGTATGGTAATGTATGTTAAATTATAAAGGAAAAAATAAAAGTAAAAAAAAACGTATTTTTTATGTACACCCATCACCATGTTACTTTATAGTTTTTGACGAACATATCGGCATTCATGTATGCATGTGTCGCTAGGTTTTGTTTACATGTTGATATAAATAATTTTAATATCATAAAGTATATTTCATTTCATGTTTCAAGTTATTATTTTCATCTACTTAATAAACTATTCATATATATTTTAAAATATTTATTTTCATTAATCATAATGAATATATAGCAATTTTCTATATTTAGCATGAATCATATAAAATCATAAGTATTTTATTTTAAGCTCCAAACGTTATGTTTTTTGTAAATTAATCAGATTATTTACATAATAAGTTATTTTATTCTTTTAAATCAAAGCCTATTATATATTTACATTAAATTAATGATATTTGAATTTAAAGTGAGAGGGAGATAAATATTATGCAATTTGCATTAATGTAATCACACAAGTATATAAAATAGTTTATATATTATTTTATTAGTATATTATTCATAATCATTTTTAATATTATCTATTTATTTAAATATTTTTTATTTTTTCTTGTACTATTTAAAAATAGAAATATAATGGCAAATCAATTGAAAAGGTGAGGTTGACCCAGAAGAACTGTGGGGTCAACCCTATTTCATAGGGCCAAAAAGCAACACAAAGGGTTAACCCAAGAAGTATGGGGTTGACCTCAAAACACAGAAGATCTGATTTCTTCTGAAGTCGATCTCAGTTGAAACATGAGGTCAACTCCATTTCCCAGAGTTGAAATGGGGTTATGTAGGATCAATCTATGAAGAAACATGAGATCGACTCCATAACACATGATGATTTGAAAAGTGTTTTGGAGATTCGATATCACTTGAAAAATGTATTGCTTGCTACACATAACTTCACCACTTGTTAGCCAACAAACTTGAGTGTTTTGTGATCATCAAAACTCTAAGAGGTTCAACAATGTCCACCTTTTTGATGATGACAAAACACTTAAATAGACAGATTTAAGTTATCCTTAAACAATCATGCATTTACACTAAGATTATTAATATGCATCAAGACAGTAGAAGCAAGCAGAAATCTATTCATAAATTATTTAACTGTTCTCCCCTTTTTGCCATCCCAAAGACACAATAAACCATATAAGTATTACGTAAGGACACAATACTAGTTCTCCCTCTTTTATCATCGTCAAGAAGCGGACACTACTAAAAATTTACATATATAAGGCAGAAAATAAAAGGTAGAAATCACTTGTGACTTCTATTTCAAAAATTAAAAGCAAAATAAAAATCTGCCTTCTCTTTATATAAAAAATGCTCGATTAAAGGCAAAATATTAAATTTGACCTCATAAACTTGACTAAATAAAAGGCAATAATAAATTTTTACCTTTTATTCACTAATTTGGAAAACCCCCATGCGATATGATTTAGAATTTCCTCCAACCAAATTTCTTTCCCTCCACCTCCTCACCTCCCTGACCTCCTCTCTCTTTCCTTTTCCCAACGTGGAAAGGTTTCCTTCACACCCCCAAATTCTTCTTCTTCTTCTTTGTGGCATCTTGTAACATCCCTGTCCCCTTTGAGGGTCAGCCCTCTCGACTGTGGTCGCGACATGTCGACCCGTCGCCTTCTGAAGGCGACGTAGGTGACCGTCGCGTTCTGAATGAGAACGCGTCGGCCGCCCCTGTCGCGACAGGGTTCTGACACGTGTTGACTTGCATGCATGAACGTGACATGCTAATCCGTCGCGATCATATGTCAGGGCTGCATGCATGCCACGTGGTGGCTTTGACCGTTAGGGTCACCGAATTTTCCAGATCGCGACGTAGGTGGCTGTCACATTAAGGTTGGTAACGCGACAACCAGGTCTGTCGCATTCTGATCGTCTATGTTTAAGTGCCCAAACCCGAGAGCACAGCCTCCATTTCGCCCTTTTCCTTGTGTACTTTCCTCTCCGGCGACCTTGAGGTTTGGCTGCTCCGTGGGAGCATGGGGAAGGCTGGGGTGTGGGAGGTGGTTTGAAAAGGTGAGTTTTGCATTGCACTGTGTTGATCTTGTGTTCTCCCTCTCACTCTCCTCCTTATTTCTCTGTTGGTTGTTCTTCCTCCTTGGTGTGGATCCTCTCCTTCGGCTTATGAAGGGCGTGCTCGGCTCGTGGACGGCGGCTCTTGGAGCGTTGGAGCTCGGAGGTGGAGGGGTGCTAGCCTACGAGAATGCCCCATTGGGGTGGATCTTCTATTCGAGGTAGGGAACCCAAACCCTCCCCCTAGTTCTACATGCTAGGTTGCCAAACCTCACTTCCAAGCCTAGAAATCATGCTAGGTATTTGCATGCTTCAGGTGGTTCTATCATGGAATGTTGTTTGTGTGTATGCATGCTTGGCTTGGGTGGTTTGTGTTGAGAGCTCCATGTTGTTGGTGAGGTTATTTGAGTGTAGGTTGCTCTTCTTGCCATGCATGGGGTTCAGGAGGGTGGTTGGGGTTCTTTGAGATGTTTTCCAACATCACCATAATCCTTTCCCCCTTGTCGTATCTTTTAGTGCGTTTGTTGTTATTTATCTCTATTGCATATCTTGCTAGACCGATCCCTTAGCCCTTCCGGGTCTCTGGACCTGTGGGCGGCGGTGCCGATGTTCAGATTCTTGGTGGGAGCCGAGGGTCCGGGCGTCGGGGCCGTTACACATCTCCTCCTCCCTCGTACGTATTCCTCTCCTCCTTCTCGTATCCACTTTCTTCTGCTCCATAGCGCCCTAGATTTCGACGCTGTGGGTCTGAATCCATGTTTGAGTTCGCTACTACAGGCGAAAGATGGCCGGTGGGGAGTGGACCGAGTGTGTGGCCGGCCTAATTTGACGAAATATGCTGCTGGCACCGGCGGTGGTGGCGCGATCCGATCACAGTGAGCGGGGTTCCAAGTTTCATTAGCTATATGTTGGTTTTTCTGAAAATATTTTGTGCAACAAGAGTGGAAATGCATCCCCAATATTTTAACATATATCACAAAGTGGATGTTTATATATTGCAGGTGGCAAGGGAAATAAGCTATTCAAGAGGAGGGGTGTTTATCAAAATAGACAATACTTTGGCATCCGATCATGTGATGACTTCTCCCAACATGGCATCCTCCATACCGACCTTATGGAGTAGTGGGGACCTGTGGAAATGGATTTTTACGGATCCATCACAAATTATTTTAAAATTAAAATTATTTATCATGTTTTCATGTGTATGAATACATATTGCGAATTCAAGTCCCGTCGGGTGCTACTTGAGCGACAGTGATGAGAGATGAACCCGCAATCGCATAGCGCAGGCGTGCCAGCCACCAAAGTGACAACGTGTTCTGCCTCCGAGAGTCGAAGGACTTTAAGTCTATTCGCGCACCGTTTGACTTCGTCAAACGAAGTGGAGATCGGGTCGGGACCAAGATCCCGCCGTTGCCTAAGCGCAACGACGTTAATTACATCCCTCTGAGAGGGAAAACCCTTGATTAATCGCCAGAATAAAAGGTCTCATGGCCCGAAACGGAAACATCCGATAAAGGCACAAAGATGAAAAATTAATTACGCCTAACATGAGACGACCCGAATATGACATTCGACGCATATTTAGAATTTATTGACAGGGTCATTGAGGTGGTTTCAACATTATTTGATTTGATTTATTTTCTTTTAGATTTTTCCATTGTGTTGGTCTTTTATTGGGGTTGCTTTTTTTTATCTATTAATCCCTTGATTTAATTCAACTCTTGGTTATTTGATTTGATGTGGGTTTTATTTGATTTCATGTTTCTCTTTATTTAAAATTTGTTTCTTTTGAGTTCATCTGAGTTTAAAAATTTGTTTGAGCTTTGTTTCCAAAATTATTTGGTTTGGTTTCTTTATTTAAGATTGTTTGACTTTTCTTAACATTGGGTTTATTTGAAGTTATTATCTTTATGGCATTTATTTTATGTTGCTAAATCAGGTTTAGGATTGTTCTTGTCTTCTTATTATTTGATTAAAATTTCTTGTCATTTTCCTTCTCTTCTGTTTATTTAAATTCATGATCTTTACATTTATCCCTTTTTTTATGATGTTGATTATTTACTTGTTTAGTTTTGACTATTCCTTTTGCTGTTTTTTTTTTATTATTATCTTATCATCCCGTTTTTCCCTTTTGGCTAATTAAAGGGGGGAAGATGGCCAGTAGAGTTTGTTTGGTTTTTTCTTTAGGTGGATTTAAGTATGGCATGTGCGTATGTGTGAATATAAGGGGGGTTTAAAGGCAGGTCTGCTGGGAGTTGGCGCGTTGGTGAAGCTGAACGGCAGAGGCTGTGCGTGTGTGGGGGGAAAGGTTGAACGGCAGCCTTCTATATGCGCATGAAAAAGTTGAACGGCAGGGCACTGTTGCTGAACGACAGGGTTTAAAAAAAAATGGATTTTTGTGGAGTTTAAATGGCAGGGGGGTGGTGCCTGCCGATGAGGCTGAACGGCAGGGCTTTTGTTTAATTGACATTTATTTATTCTTTTCGATATTTTATCTGCTTTCATCATTTCTTTTATTGTTAATTAATCTCCTCCCTTTTTTTGTGATTTATTTTCTCGTTTGTCTCTCCTTTGTTTATCACTTTTTTTGATCATTTAATTTCTATTGATTTTCTGTTGTTATTATCTATTTTTTCGTTGTTTGTGATTTCTATTCAATTATTATTATTATTTTCACTCATTATTGTTATTATTATTATTTTTTGTTTATCTCATTTATTTGTTCTCGTGCGTGACATGTCGATCGGGTGATGTACGTCGCACCGGCACTCATTTGTCTCTTCCGTACACATGTACATGCATATGTCATAAGTCAATGCAATTACGGCCGACGAAATAAAATTTAGATCGGCAGAAAATCCGTTCGTATGTTATAACTCGATTTGACGGTAACCACCCTTGCCCACCGCATGTCAGGATGGTACCTGGGGGCGTTCACCCATAAACCCGAGGTGACGTCCACGGGACAATGTTCGCCAAACAATGACGACATAATTTGCCAATGGTGCCGGATCGCAACACAAATTGCCCGGCGATTATGTCGGCACAAACGGATTCGAAAATCATCACGGAAAAATCCGGCAGCACCTCCCCTTAGTCTGCACCTTGGGGGGGTGTACATGACATACGTCCACCATGATGGAGACAATGCCAACAACAATGTTGATGCCAAAGCAACAACAATACGGCACACAACACCGCTTCTCAAGTCGTACTCGAGAAGACCGGTATACGCCGAGACCGCAAATTGGGGCAAAACCGATGGAATATCATTCCGGAATTAAATACCATTTCAATTAACACACATTTTTTTTTTTAAAATTCACTCATGAATTGGCAATTTCGGGGTGCTTGGGCTAGGGTGACCGGTGGCAAAGGTAGAGGAGAAGAGAGTTGACCGGTGGGGTTGATGAAGGCCACCGTTCAACATCTCAACATCCGTCAGGAGGGAAACAATTGGTGATTTTTGTATATGAGGATGGTTAGGTGGAGCTTGAACGGTGGGAAGAGGAGAGCCACCGATCAAGGGCTTTTAGACAGTGGTGGAGGCTTAACGGTGGGAAAGGAGAGGCCACCGGTCAGGGGAGTTTTTTACCATTTACACAGGATTTTGGCTCAACGGTGGCTTCGGATTAGCCACCGTTCAAGGATTTACTCAATATGGAGAGGGAGAATAGACAGTGGCACTGCACAAACACATTACAGGGTCACTGTTCAAGACTCCGACATCCATTGGGGAGGAAATAACATAGGAATAATTAGAATCTTCCTGTGTAAAATTACTGCGCTGTAGAAGGAAATTGAGAGTATGCTGACATCTTCTATAAAAGAGGTTTAAATAAATGGAAGAGATGCTTTGTTACAAAGGGGTAACTGATGCACAACACACAGATGACGTGAGAGCTCAGTACCAAGGCCTATAGAAACACTACGGTGGGTTACTGTCCTCTATCCTTGAACCCAGGGTGTGGACATTATTGCTCTGCCCCAACCCAGGAACATATAGGATTTTCGATGCGATCTGAACCCAATAATATGACAATGGGAGGGGGAGACCTCCGCTTGAACAAGGAATCACCAGAAGAATGAAACCAAGAATCGCAGAACTATTATTAGTAGGCATGAAACCTATGGGACTAAGGAAAAGACCCCAGACTTTGCTAAAATCCTCTGTGAGCAATACTGGGACCAAGTCACCCAACTCACTGCACAGGGACTTCTATCATATGGAAAAATGGCAAAGAAATAGGCGGAGGAATCGAACACATCATCACAAACAAGGAATGGAAATAGAAAAGCATGCACACATAAGGCGTTATCCATTAATCTTTCTCTGTGAGAACCAGAGCTCTTATAAACCATCCCATGCTATGAATTTCATCGGG
Source organism: Colocasia esculenta (assembly GCA_014218235.1). Lineage (NCBI taxonomy): Eukaryota > Viridiplantae > Streptophyta > Magnoliopsida > Alismatales > Araceae > Colocasia > Colocasia esculenta. Next base: position 22,624,890 of record CM024758.1, read on the forward strand.
AATACATGCTTGGGAGGTAAAATGCCACAGAAAACAAGTGACGGAGTGGAGAGTTTTTAGAGAGGGAGAAGACAAGAAAAATAATAATAATAATAATAATTGTTCCACCTCCTGCTCTACCCTCACCTTTCTCTCTCTGTCTAACCAACACTGCACACACCACACCAAGGGAAAGAACCAGGCCCGATTCCCTTCTTCTCCTTCCCTGCTGCTTTCTTCTTCCCCCTAGAAGGGCTTCAGCCGCCAGAGAGAACCTTCCCCTTCTACTGCGGCCTCCTCACGCCAGAGAGCTCTCCCCAGGCGCTTCTGCCTTTTCCTGGCTGCCGCCGCTTCCCATCCGATTCCTTTTTTCATGGGAAAAGGACCCTTTAAAGGGCCTTTTGAGGGCTGAGGTGGCTGGGTCCCTCCTCAGAACACCCTTCCTCTTCTGCATATTTACCTTGAATGCCATTTGGTGTCTACAACCGATGCTGCCTCCCTTCCTGGGCTGCTGGCCCACTCATGGCCCATTAGACAAAACAGGTGCAAACAAATGCCCCCCACCTGGGGACGGTGCAAGTGAGGACCGAGCGGAGCAGCGTCCGCAGGTGTAATCCCTTACGACCTCATGATGTAAACTCGTCTTGTGTTCTGCTATCGTGCAGTCTCATTGCTGTCAATCTCTTGTCGTTCTGTTGTCTTGTAGTGTCTAGTGATCTGTTGTCTTGTAGCCGTACTGGCGGTCTTCCGACGTGTCGCCATGCCAATGGTTCCATCAGAATCAACATCATTTTCTTGAAATTGACAGTCAATAGGTACTCCTGTGACAACATCTTGTGAAGTTTGTGAGTTAACTAGATTAATAGCCATTGCATTGATGAGGATTGCTGGACTGGGGCTTTTCCAACTGGTGAAAGCGTTGGGCCGACGGTAATCCTGAGCTGGTGGAAGCACTGAACTGACGGCCTTCTTGATTCAGTGGAAGCCATGTACTAGAAACTTCTTCGAATTGCAGAGATTCTTGGCCCGGTGGTACGTTTTGAAGATATGATTCTTTTGAATCGGCGGTCTCCTTGAATCGACAAGAGCCCTAAATCGGTGGCACCTTTCAATTGGCGAGACCACGTGAGCTGGTGGTCTTCGTGGGTAAGCTATCCATTGTGTTATGTCAGCCTGTTGAAAAAGTTGATGGGGCACGCCAGCTTGCTATATGATCCGGTAGCTCCTTCTGGATTTAGTAACTGACCATACTGCTTCCTTTCTTCTGAGTTGTCTTGTCGATCGCTTGCCTTGAAAACACAATAATCTGATCCGAAATAGTGCTGAGGCCTTAACATGAGGGTATAGACAGCTTCCACGCCGTTGTCACTGACCGTGGTGACCAAAACCGTCGCCTTGGGTCCTGTAGCCCTTCTCAGTGTCGCTTCGCTTGCAGTTGGATTAATGAGCCCTTGTCTTCTTTTTTGACTTTTGTTTTCCATTGGTGTTGACCGACTTAGTCATTCGTCGGCACCTGCTTCATTGTGTGTCAACAGATTCAGCCAGAGTGTATCATGTGTCGACCCCCGCAATTTAGTCATTTGTCGACGCTATCATGCATTGACACCTACTTCTCTGGGTACCGACCAACTTTTGACTGGTATAGAGATGAGCTTCGGTCAGCATGACGATGAGCTTTGACTGGCATGAAGATAAACTTCAATTGACATGAATATTAGCTTCGGCTGGCACTGACATGAAGATAAGCTTTGACTATGCATGAAGATAAGCTTCAACTGGCATGAAGGCGTGCTTCGATCAGTACGAGGATAAGTTTCAATTGGCTTGAAGATAAGTTCTGATTGCCATTGAGATAAACTTCGGTTGGTCAGCAGATAAGCTCCTACTGGTACGAAGACAAGCTTCGACTAGCAAGCAGAACTTCTATCAGGATTTTCTTTCTGGAGACTTGAAATCTGTCTTTCTTTGGCATCTGTCTTTGATTTTATTTCTCCTTATCGAATTGAGCGCCCTTTCGGGTTTTCACCCAATCCGACCCCCTCTTGCTTTTGCCTACGCGCCTTTCGGGTTTTCACGTAGCGGGGTACCCAATTTTGCTCATGGCGCCCTTTCGGATTTCCACCATGTCCGGGTTCTAGCTCTTTTTACCCTTGTCCAGGGGAAACCTAGGCAAGTCCAGCGAGGCACCTCTATTTAAGCCTTTTTTTTTTTTACTTTTTTTGTATATATATATACTATAGAGAGAGATTCATGAGTGAAAGATAACTCGACCACCAATCATACCATGATGTTGGTAGATGGTGTGAGGTTATTTGGGTTGATTGCAAAATGGTAACTTGGAAAACCTATGTACTGGCTTCAACAAGGGTTCTGAAGGTAACATCTAATGGCCAGCCAAGGCAAGAAGTCAAGGCTGGGCTTTATTTGGAATTTCGAAAAGGCAGAGGTTATCTAAACCTAGGGTCCTACTTGGCGAGAGCAAGTGTATATAGGCGTGAGGCTTAGATGGTAAGAGACAGCTTGTCTAAGTTTTGATGTTTCATTTTGACCAGAGAGTGTATAGCTAGATTCAGAGAATGTATAGCAAAAGTGGGATTTCTTGAAAGAGCAGGGATGGAACTCCCCCTTCTTGCCATTTTGACAATTTGACTTCATTCATTTTCATTTTTTTTTTAATCACATTACTGACCCAAGCGCCCTTTCGGGTTTTCACCGGAGTCAGCCCCTTCTTGCTTTTGCCTACGCACCCTTTCGGGTTTTCACGTAGCAGGGTTCCCAATTTTGCCCACGACGCCCTTTCGGGTTTTCATCGTGGCCAGGTTTTCTTGTCCTTTTTACCCCTACTCGACAGTGAAACCAGAGTAGGTCCGACGGGCATCTCTATTTTGAACCCTTTTATTCATCATTTTTTTTCATTTTTTTTTATACAAAAAATGTCACAGGACACGCACTGTGAGCATACATTCGATAGTGTACCCTCAGATTTCTTGAACATGAAAGATTGGAGGGTATATTTCTTCAAGGTAATGTCGAATTTAGCTTCATGAGTTGTTGGATCCTCCTGACGTGAAGCATAATGACGCCATCTCGAACCATCGACCAATGTGAAGGTGGCTCCGCCATATTGACTTGGGGGATCTTAGGCATGGAATGTCAAATCTCAATGTTAAATCCTCCGGACCGCAACAAAAAGGGATGTGATAATATACGGCTCCTGCAAAATAATCTGGTTATATAAACATCGAACATGGTAACCTGATTTTAACTCTTAAATCCTCGGAGATCTCACGTGGCAGTTGTCCCACGGGCTGAGATCGAACTACAATGCTTGTCTTGTAGTTGCAGCTCCTCGGAGCTGGATGTTTATTCCCTTGGAGACCTCAGATGCGGTATTGATACCACAAATTGAGGCTGGACTACGGTATTTGTCCCGTAGTTGCTGCTCCTCAGAGAATGATTTGTCTTGTACCCCTGGAGACCTCAGATGTGAGAGATATTCCACAAACTGAGAATGGACTACGACACTTATTCCGTAGTTGCTGCTCCATCGAGATGGATTATTAATCCTTGGAGACCTCAGACGCAACATTAATCTTACGATCTGAGGCTGGACTACGGTATTTATCCCGTAGCTGCAGCTCCTTGAGGATGGATTCTTATATCTTTGGAGACCTCAGATGTGGTATTAATCCCATAAACTGAGGCTGGACTATGGTATTTATCCCGTAGTTGCAGCTCCATGAAGATGGATTCTTATATCCTTGGAGACCTCAGACGCGGTATTAATCCCACGAACTGAGGCTGGGCTACGGTATTTATCCCATAGTTGCAGCTCCTAGAAGATTGATTAAGAGTTCGAGTACGAGAGCCCTAACACGTGGGCAGAGAGGCCTGACTTCTTAAATCAAATGTTTTTTTTTGTTTTGTGCGTTTCTTTTGTCCTGTTCATTTTCGTCATTAATTTTCCTTTTTTTTTTTTTGAAGGAAATTCATTTCATCCAATTTCAATCATTTCATTTTTTCCATTGATCATTTTTTTTGACTTTATTTCATTATTTCTATTCATTTCATCTTTTTATGTATGTCTTTTAGAGACCTCAAATGTGGTAAGCATTCCACGACAGGAGGCTAGATTACGGCACTTATCTCGCAATGACTATTTATGGGAGGTCAATTTGATTTTATATCTTTGGGGACCCCAGGTGTGGGAAACATTCCACAACTGAGAATGGACTGCGATATTTGTCTCGCAGTTGCTGCCCGTTGAGATTAATTTGTCTTGTATCTCTGGAGACCCCAGATGTGGGAGATATTCCACAAACTGAGAATGGACTACAGCACTTATTCCGTAGTTGCTGCTCCTTTGAGATTTGTTTATCTTGTATCCCTGGAGACCCCAGATGCGGGAGATGTTCCACAAACTGAGAATGGACTACGACACTTATTCCGTGGTTGCTGCTCCTTTGAGATTAATTTGATTTTGAAATTCTTTTGCTTTAAATGTCATTTCTAGTAAGTTTTAAAACTATTGGGCACAGAGACCCGATTTGAAATCGTGAGGACGTGAAAGTCCGATTTAAAATCATGAGGGCGTAGAAGCCAGATTTTGAAGTTGTGAGGGCGTGGAAGCCCAATTTTGAAATTGTGAGGACGTAGAAGCCCAATTTGAAATCATGAGGATTTGAAAGTCTAGTTTGAAAATATGGGGGTGAAGAAGCCCGATTTTGAAATTGTGAGGGCGTAGAAGCCCGATTTTGAAATATGGGGGCGAGGAAGCCCGATTCGAAATTATGAGGACGTGAAAGCCCGATTTGAAATCATGAGGGCGTAGAAGCCCGATTTTGAAAGATGTGGACACAAAGTCCCAGTTTGAAATCATGTGGGCGAAGAAGCCCGATTTGAAATTGGTGGACACAGAGGCCCAATTTGAAAATATGGGGGTGAAGAAGCCCGATTTTGAAATTGTGAGGGCGTAGAAGCCCGATTTTGAAATATGGGGGCGAGGAAGCCCGATTCGAAATTATGAGGACGTGAAAGCCCGATTTGAAATCATGAGGGCGTAGAAGCCCGATTTTGAAAGATGTGGACACAAAGTCCCAGTTTGAAATCATGTGGGCGAAGAAGCCCGATTTGAAATTGGTGGACACAGAGGCCCAATTTGAAAATATGGGGGCGAAGAAGCCCGATTTTGAAATCATGAGCTAGAGTTTTGAAATGCGAATTTCAAAACACGAGCGACAAACATGAGTTTTTTTTTAAGTGTTTTTGGCAAAGTGTCACTTTTGAACTATTAATTTGAAATATGACTGGCAAATTGTCACTTTTGAAATATGAGTTCTTTTGAAATCATGAGTGGCAAACTTGCCTATTTTGAAATATGGCTTTTGAAACATGATCGGCGAGAAGCCATTTTGAAATATGATTTTTTTTATTTTTTATTTTTTTGAAATCATGAACGGTAAGCTTGCCGGTTTGAAAATATGATTGGCGAGTCGCCACTTTTGAAGTATGAGTTCTTTTGAAACATGATTGGCAAGCTGCCGATTTTGAAATGAGTTTTGAAATATGATCGGCAAATTGCCGCTTTTGAAATATGAGTTTTGAAATATGATTGGCGAATTGCCGATTTTGAAATATTACTTTTGAAACATGATTGACGAGACGCCCCTTTTTTTTGAAATATGATTTTTTTGAAATCATGAGTGGCAAGCTTACTGATTTAAAGCATGACTTTTGAAAATATGATTGACGAGTCGCCACTTTTGAAATATGAGTTCTTTTGAAATTATGAGTGGCAAGCTTGCCAATTTTAAAATATAAGTTTTTTTTAAAACATGATTGGCGAGACGCCGCTTTTGAAATATGATTTTTTTTTTGAAATCATGAATCACAAGCTTGCCAATTTTAAAATATGTCATTTGAAAATATGGTTGGCGAGATGCCACTTTTGAAATATGATTTTCATTTTGAAATCATGAATGACAAGCTTGCCAATTTTAAAATATGTGTTTTTTTTTTTTTTTTTTAAAACATGATTGGCGAGACGCCGCTTTTGAAATATGAGTTCTTTTGAAATCATGAATGACAAGCTTGCCAATTTTAAAATATGACTTTTGAAAATATGGTTGGCGAGACGCCACTTTTGAAATATGAATTTTTTTGAAAATCATGAATCACAAGCTTGCCAATTTTAAAATATGTGTTTTGAAAACATGATTGACAATTTGCCAGTTTTTTTTTTAATGCAAATGATGCCTGAATAAGGATAAATCCTTCGACGGCTTTATTAGGGATCCGGAAAAAGAATATGCACTCAGAATCCGGCAAGAAAACCCAAGTATGAATATAGACATAAGCGGTGAAAGCCCGTGTGATATGATCATGCGGGCTCATATCATCGCCCTGCAGAAAATATACAATTCTGTTGAGGTATTATTTGTCTCAGAACCATAGTCCGGCTAGCGGTATGGTTGGCCTGTTTATTTTTTTTTTGCTGCTCGTCATCGACAATAATACCTCAGGTGGCTCTAAAAGAGCCGAATGAGACCGTCTCGATGATCAGGTCTCATGCTGGGAAGTCGGTGTGACTACCTCAGCAAGATGCTTTCTTTATTTTTTATTTTTTTTGCTCTCTTTTTTTTTGTCATCATTTTTTTTGAATGAGTATTTACATGAATGGGCATTACATATCCGACTGCGTCTGCCCCAGAATAACTCACTTCCGGCGAGCTGGCCCTTGTTTATTTGCTTGTGATGGGCCGAGATCTAGAAATTTCACCGGGGAACATGGATTTCCTCCGTACATTGAGCATCTTGAGTTGTTTGTGCTCTCCTGGCTTGAATATTATAGGTTACTTTTGCCCCATGCTAGCTGGCGCATGCTGCCATATGCTCTTCTTTTCTATTGCATTGGAGTCCCATGAGGGTGCGGCGGGTCCACCTTGTACTCGCCCACTTGCAACTCTTCTTTTCTTATCAAGGCCTCAATTTTATCTTTGAGGACATAGCAGTCCTCTGTAACATGCCCCGGCAGTTGATGATATAAGCAGAATCGGGGATCGTCTTTCTTCTTGATGTCCTCTGTCCTTCTAGGCTCAGGTGAGACGATTTTGTTGTGTCGACATGCCCATTCGAAGAGAGTCTGTGTCTTCTCTTTTGGGAAAGAGTAGGGCTTTTGCATCTTCTCTTGCAACGAGCACTTTTTACTTCGCTTCATCGGCCTGGCAGAAGAGGAGTCAGCTCCACTCTTTTATTGTGTAAAGGCTTTGAGGTTCACAATATGAACATCTGTAGATGTTGGCCTTTTTCCCAGCAGTCTGTTTTCCTGACTTGATACATTAGCAGGGGGATACCTGGAATGGAATTGTTCAATTTCGGCCACAACTTTGTTTAGCCGGTCGAAGGACTTGATCTCAACGCCGATCATTCTTTCTAGGATATGTCTGCTCAAGTTTTGCTTGCAGATTTGAACGGCGTCCTCTGGTAGTGGTCGTCTGCATCTCATGTTTGATCTCTCCACCTTTTGATATAATCTACAGTTGACTCATTATCTTGTTGCCTAGTTGTATATAACTCGACCAATGTGATCTCTCTTTCAGCAACATAGAATCTTTCTATAAACTTCCTTTGCATATCTGGCCAGTTCATAATGGACCCGACTGGTAAATTTGAATACCATTCGAAAGCCAGTCCAGTCAGGGAAGACCCAAAGAATTTGAGCAAATATGACTCATCGGTAGCCAACTCCCCCATGATGTTAACATAGTATGCAACATGCTCTTTAGGCGATCCTTGCCCGTTGAATTTTTCAAATTTTGGTGGCTTGCTGATGCCAGGAGGAAGTCTTTTTGTAGCGTGATGCACAAGATATGGAACCTGGTAGATGTCAAATGGGGTTTGATTAGCATTCCCCCTTTCTGCCAGTTTCGCTTCTATCATTTGTTCCAACATTTGTCTATTCATAATCGGTGCTTGGACCACATTTGGATGAGGAGGATCCGACTGCATCTGAGCCATAGTGGCAGGCCCTTTATGTGCTGCTTGGCGGGCTATGGGCTGCCCCGGGGTTGTTTGACATGGGATGCCCCCAGCATTGTCTGGTGTTGGCCGGAGTCTTGTTGGATGCAGTAGAGTGTCGGGGAAGTTGGTGTCAACTTGCGATGTTTCCACCATGCCCCCTGCTTCTCTTGGTGCAAGAGCATGGGCATCTCTTTCTTCAATTTGCTTCTTCAGCATTTCAATTTCTTGTTGGTATCATTGTATCAACGCTGCCACAGCAGGATCATATGTATGAGTGCTAGGGATATCAGATATCACTTCAGTTGGAGCCCCTCCTGGAGGAATAGATGGCAGGTTATTGATATTATCAGCTTCTATTATATCTGCAGCCCCTTCTTGGGCCACTGAGACTATCGGGGCTTTGCCCTTATCTTCTTCCCTTCTGACAGGAGGATTTGGCTCTTCATTGAGCCTTGGCAATTCATCTTGCTCAGTAGCTAGTTCCCCATGTCGACCGAGCACACCAGTCATACAGCATGTGTATATCTGTAGAGTTTTGCTCGCTCTTTTGCCTTTCTTCTAGATGTTTGTAGTTTCTCGGCCTTTCTTTGACATGTACCATCTAGTTGCATTATAGGAGATTCATCCCCCTGCCTTTGTGCTTCATGAGCTTGTTCAGTTGAGTTGGCTGCCTCTCCAGACATCAAGGGCTTGGCCAATAGTGAGGAGGCATTTTTTGCCATTGGGGGTAGGCAGACTGAAGAAGAGATCTGTGCTTCTTTGACTTCCCACTTGGGAATTATGTGTATATTGAAGAGTGAAGGGTGCCCCCATAATTCGTCCTCTAGCTGAGGCTCTTGATGGACTTCAAATTGTATCTCCTCAAATAGTTGTTGGTGGAGAGAAATCATATTCACAGTCTTCTGTTGAGCTGCAGTTTCATGCGGACATGGTGGATATACTCTGTACTCACCCATTTGTAGCTCTCCCTTCTTGATCAAAGATTCCATGATATCCTTGAATACATAGCAGTCTTCTATGGTATGCCCCAAGACTTGATGGTATGAGCAGAATAAAGGATCATTCTTCTTTCCAGCTTGCTCAGGTCTTTTGGGAATCGGTAGTGTAATTTTGTTGTATTCAGTTGCCCATTCAAACAATACCCTTGTCTTTTCCTTGGGGAATGAATAGGGTTTTCTAACTTTATCTTGGAAAGGGATGATACGCCTCGAGCCTTTGGACGTGGTACTAGAGGACCCAGCCGCAGATTTACTTGCACTTCTCAACAGCTCAAAGGCCTTAAGATCTTCAGTGTGCACCTCCCTTCTGGCAGGCTTCTTATCAACTGATTTGCCCCTTTGTCCCACAGATGAGCTACTGGGATATCTTGTCAGAAATGCCTCAATTTCTACCACAATATTATTTGTCTTGTCACCTTTAGGCTTCCTCTGTTTGTCTAGTCGGTCTGGCATAGATGTTGCCAGGTGATTTGAATGTGAATGTCTGCTCGACAAGGATGCACGAGGCGTCATCTGACAAGGTGCATCTAGAGTCAAACGCCCCATTGCATTAACATAGTCCATATCATGACATATGAGGTATGGGGCTTGGTGAGTATTAAGTGTGGTAGCAGGATTATCACACATTTCTGTTAACTTCACCAAGCTGCTCATCAGTGCTGGATCTGTTAAACTCAAGCGATTGTGGGCTGACTGTAGTGTTAACCCTTCAGCTTGTGGAAGCCCTTGCCCTGTTGATTGTTTCGAAGTCTCTCGACATGGATTCAGGGGTGAAATGCCTCCACTGTGGCTTGACATCGGCCGTGTCATTGTTGGTAGAATTTGGGGTGAGCTGATGCTGCCTTGCAATGCTTTGACTATGCCCTCTTTGCCCTTTAATGCCATGATATATTCATCTCTTTCTTGAATTTGCTTTCTCAACATTTCAATTTCAGCTGGCATTTTTGTAACAAGACTATCACAGCAAGATCATGTACAGACATGGTAGGGATGTTGGTTGTTGCCCTAACCGAAGTCGCTTTCAAGGAAGTAGGTGGCGACTTGCTATCTTCCTCAAATATCATTGTTGCCCCAGTCGCTTTTCTGACTATTGGAGTCTTTGGATCTTTACTTATGATCTTTCCCTTTCTTGCGAGAGAGTCTGACCTTTGAGTAAACTCTTGCAGTTCCTCTTCTTCCTGAGAGAAGGCCCCATAATGGCTAGACATGCCAGACATGTAGCATGCAAGAATGTGTGAGGTGTTACTTTTCCGCTCTACCCTTCTTGCCAGCTTAGAGGAAATTTTGAGCTTTTGGAGGATGGAGACTCTAGAGTTGCCTTCCTCTCGAGCCAGTGGTTGGGAGTAATACTTATTCACTCTTTCTTCTTGTTTCCTTCCATAAATTATTTTTGCTCTTCCTTTCTTTTGCCTTTTTACATTTTCTTTTTGATCTTCATCTTCACAACGTGATAGACCATCTTGGGTTGCTCCCATAGCTTGCCATGAGCATTGATGTCCCAGAAAAGTTTTTGTTGGATCGTAGGCATAGTTGGACACGATCCGATCAACTCCATTGGATGCTTGGATAAATGGAGGGACAAATATTGGACCCCTCCTCTGCAACAGGGGCATGTGAGCCAGACGCTCCAGATTGGCTGCCTTGTTGTGGTAGGCAGTGTAGCAGAAAATAGTCCCTTGCCGTGCATAAGATTTGAACACTGGCACAGGAGGTGCTGGAGTTAGCTGATCAACATCTATTTTGCCCTTTGCATATGTTTCACTATTTTTGTCATGTTGTGGCTTTATCGGTTGAGGGGCTTGGGTCTTCTTGGGCACCCAAATTTGTCTGAATTTGATTGGCTTTTGGGCCAATTTACTTTTGAAGGTGTTATACATCTCTTTCTTTCCCTCTAATGCTTGGAAAGAATTTCTTGTTGGCACAGTTGGAACCACTTGATCTGGTTCTATCACAGCACGACCGCTCTGTAGATGGATTCTGACCTTACCGACCAACAGGCTCTTCCCAGAGCTAGAGACACGTGCTTCAAGAGGAGTGACAGTTGTAGCCTTCACAGCATTGGCTTGATGCCCCCTGGGTCCATTGGTCTTTCCAGCCCTAGCTCGATGCCCCCAGGGTCCCTTGTTGATTCTTCCGTTGCTACGGTCCATATGATGCACTTGGCAGCAAACTGTCTTTGGTGCCTCTGCAGCTATCTCATCAGTGTTGTTATGCAGCACTTGGACGAAAGCCACCCCAAGAAGTTGGGGAATTCGGCCACAGGAGGAAAATCTCCAAAGCGGGTCGGCACAGCAAGATAGCCATATCGGGCGTGGTCCCGAACAATTTGAGGTCCAAAACGCACTTCAGCCATAGGTCTGTTAGTCACCTGCAAGTCAGTTCAAACAAGCAGTCAGTATTGAATATAGAGGCCACAAGGCTTTCTATTCTGGCGAAGAGATGAAGGGAAGTTTGGTCCCACCGGGCGTGCCACGCTGTGGAAATGGATTTTTACGGATCCATCACAAATTATTTTAAAATTAAAATTATTTATCATGTTTTCATGTGTATGAATACATATTGCGAATTCAAGTCCCGTCGGGTGCTACTTGAGCGACAGTGATGAGAGATGAACCCGCAATCGCATAGCGCAGGCGTGCCAGCCACCGAAGTGACAACGTGTTCTGCCTCCGAGAGTCGAAGGACTTTAAGTCTATTCGCGCACCGTTTGACTTCGTCAAACGAAAGTGGAGATCGGGTCGGGACCAAGATCCCGCCGTTGCCTAAGCGCAACGACGTTAATTACATCCCTCTGAGAGGGAAACCCTTGATTAATCGCCAGAATAAAAGGTCTCATGGCCCGAAACGGAAACATCCGATAAAGGCACAAAGATGAAAATTTAATTACGCCTAACGTGAGACGACCCGAATATGACATTCGACGCATATTTAGAATTTATTGACAGGGTCATTGAGGTGGTTTCAACATTATTTGATTTGATTTATTTTCTTTTAGATTTTTCCATTGTGTTTGGTCTTTTATTGGGGTTGCTTTTTTTTATCTATTAATCCCTTGATTTAATTCAACTCTTGGTTATTTGATTTGATGTGGGGTTTTATTTGATTTCATGTTTCTCTTCATTTAAAATTTGTTTCTTTTGAGTTCATCTGAGTTTAAAAATTTGTTTGAGCTTTGTTTCCAAAATTATTTGGTTTGGTTTCTTTTATTTAAGATTGTTTGACTTTTCTTAACATTGGGTTTATTTTGAAGTTATTATCTTTATGGCATTTATTTTATGTTGCTAAATCAGGTTTAGGATTTGTTCTTGTCTTCTTATTATTTGATTAAAAATTTCTTGTCATTTTCCTTCTCTTCCTGTTTATTTAAATTCATGATCTTTACATTTATCCCTTTTTTTATGATGTTGATTTATTTACTTGTTTAGTTTTGACTATTCCTTTTGCTGTTTTTTTTTATTATTATCTTATCATCCCGTTTTTTTTCTTTTTTGGCTAATTAAAGGGGGGAAGATGGCCAGTATGAGTTTGTTTGGTTTTTTCTTTAGGTGGATTTAAGTATGTGCATGTGCGTATGTGTGAATATAAGGGGGGTTTAAAGGCAGGTCTGCTGGGAGTTGGCGCGTTGGTGAAGCTGAACGGCAGAGGCTGTGCGTGTGTGGGGGGAAAGGTTGAACGGCAGCCTTCTATATGCGCATGAAAAAGTTGAACGGCAGGGCACTGTTGCTGAACGGCAGGGTTTAAAAAAAAAATGGATTTTTGTGGAGTTTAAATGGCAGGGGGGTGGTGCTTGCCGATGAGGCTGAACGGCAGGGCTCTTTGTTTAATTGACATTTATTTATTTCTTTTCGATATTTTATCTGCTTTCATCATTTCTTTTATTGTTAATTAATCTCCTCCCCTTTTTTTGTTGATTTATTTTCTCGTTTGTCTCTCCTTTGTTTATCACTTTTTTTGATCATTTAATTTCTATTGATTTTCTGGTTGTTATTATCTATTTTTTTCATTGTTTGTGATTTCTATTCAATTATTATTATTATTTTCACTCATTATTGTTATTATTTTTTTTTTTGTTTATCTCATTTATTTGTTCTCGTGCGTGACATGTCGATCGGGTGATGTACGTCGCACCGGCACTCATTTGTCTCTTCCGTACACACGTACATGCATATGCCATAAGTCAATGCAATTACGGCCGACGAAATAAAATTTAGATCGACAGAAATCCGTTCGTATGTTATAACTCGATTTGACGGTAACCACCCTTGCCCACCGCATGTCAGGATGGTACCTGGGGGCGTTCACCCATAAACCCGAGGTGACGTCCACGGGACAATGTTCGCCAAACAATGACGACATAATATTTGCCAATGGTGCCGGATCGCAACACAAATTTCCCGGCGATTATGTCGGCACAAACGGATTCGAAAATCATCACGGAAAAATCCGGCAGCACCTCCCCTTAGTCTGCACCTTGGGGGGTGTACATGACATACGTCCACCATGATGGAGACAATGCCAACAACAATGTTGATGCCAAAGCAACAACAATACGGCACACGACACCGCTTCTCAAGTCGTACTCGAGAAGACCGGTATACGCCGAGACCGCAAATTGGGGCAAAACCGATGGAATATCATTCCGGAATTAAATACCATTTCAATTTAACACACATTTTTTTTTTTTTAAATTCACTCATGAATTGGCAATTTCGGGGTGCTTGGGCTAGGGTGACCGGTGGCAAAGGTAGAGGAGAAGAGAGTTGACCGGTGGGGTTGATGAAGGCCACCGTTCAACATCTCAACATCCGTCAGGAGGGAAACAATTGGTGATTTTTGTATATGAGGATGGTTAGGTGGAGCTTGAACGGTGGGAAGAGGAGAGCCACCGATCAAGGGCTTTTAGACAGTGGTGGAGGCTTAACGGTGGGAAAGGAGAGGCCACCGGTCAGGGGAGTTCTTTTACCATTTACACAGGATTTTGGCTCAACGGTGGCTTCGGATTAGCCACCGTTCAAGGATTTACTCAATATGGAGAGGGAGAATAGACAGTGGCACTGCACAAACACATTACAGGGTCACTGTTCAAGACTCCGACATCCATTGGGGAGGAAATAACATAGGAATTAATTAGAATCTTCCTGTGTAAAATTACTGCGCTGTAGAAGGAAATTGAGAGTATGCTGACATCTTCTAAAAAAGAGGTTTAAATAAATGGAAGAGATGCTTTTTTACAAAGGGGTAACTGATGCACACACACAGATGACGTGAGAGCTCAGTACCAAGGCCTATAGAAACACTACGGTGGGTTACTGTCCTCTATCCTTGAACCCAAGGTGTGGACATTATTGCTCTGCCCCACCCAGGAACATATAGGATTTTCGATGCGATCTGAACCCAATAATATGAACAATGGGAGGGGGAGACCTCCGCTTGAACAAGGAATCACCAGAAGAATGAAACCAAGAATCGCAGAACTATTATTAGTAGGCATCAAACCTATGGGACTAAGGAAAAGACCCCCAGACTTTGCTAAAATCCTCTGTGAGCAATACTGGGACCAAGTCACCCAACTCACTGCACAGGGACTTCTATCATATGGAAAAATGGCAAAGAAATAGGCGGAGGAATCGAACACATCATCACAAACAAGGAATGGAAATAGAAAAGCATGCACACATAAGGCGTTATCCATTAATCTTTTTCTGTGAGAACCAGAGCTCTTACAAACCATCCCATGCTATGAATTTCATCGGGAATACATGCTTGGGAGGTAAAATGCCACAGAAAACAAGTGACGGTGTGGAGAGTTTTTAGAGAGGGAGAAGACAAGAAAAATAATAATAATAATAATAATTGTTCCACCTTCTGCTCTACCCTCACCTTTCTCTCTCTGTCTAACCAACACTGCACACACCCACACCAAGGGAAAGAACCAGGCCCGATTCCCTTCTTCTCCTTCCCTGCTGCTTTCTTCTTCCCCCCTAGAAGGGCTTCAGCCGCCAGAGAGAACCTTCCCCTTCTACTGCGGCCTCCTCACGCCAGAGAGCTCTCCCCAGGCGCTTCTGCCTTTTCCTGGCTGCCGCCGCTTCCCATCCGATTCCTTTTTTTCATGGGAAAAGGACCCTTTAAAGGGCCTTTTGAGGGCTGAGGTGGCTGGGTCCCTCGTCAGAACAACCCTTCCTCTTCTGCATATTTACCTTGAATGCCATTTGGTGTCTACAGCCGATGCTGCCTCCCTTCCTGGGCTGCTGGCCCACTCATGGCCCATTAGACAAAACGGGTGCAAACAAGACCCATTGCCGCAGGGCGTTCTGTTGCAGCAGGGAGGGCCGCAGCAGCAGCAACAGTGGTTCCCACCCCCGCCCCCGCCAACCGTCATGGAGTATTGGTGGAGAGCGATGTTCTAGGGTCCTTGGCAGTACTAGCAGTACTTTCAGTACCAGCCATACTAGCAGATGCTGGCAAGTGGTCAGTAGTTCGCAGAGATGGCAGCAGAGGAGCAGCCACCACCGACCCCGCAGGCAGCACCAGTTCAGCTAGAGGTACCACCAGTGGTACGGCAGCAGACTCCAGTTGTAGCGGCAGCAATTGAGGACCGCACGACACTTCTGGAGAGGTTCCTTCGTCTTCGGCCTCCGACGTTTTCTGGTGACCGTGATCCATATAGGTCAGAGAGTTGGGTCCATGAGCTCGAGCGCACCTTCGAGACCATGGACTGTGCAGAGCTGGATCAGGTCAGGTTGGCAGTTTATCAGCTGAAGGGGTCTGCTCACGAGTGGTGGAGAGCTATGAGGCAGACTAGTTTTTAAGGCAGGAGGCTGAACCAGATCACTTGGCAGGAGTTCCTAGTAGCCTTTCACGGCGAGTTCTTCCCCGACTACGCTTGCCGTGAGAGGAGGGACCAGTTCCATGAGTTGGTATAGGGAGACTTGACCGTAGCACAGTACCACCAGAGGTTCGTGCAGCTACTTCAACACGTCCCCCACGTGGCCGCCAGTGAGCAGGCTCGTACCGAGCAGTTTATTAGCGGGCTACGCTCGGAGTTGAGGTGGGCCATGGCTGGTCACCTTTGTGACTCCTTGAAGGTAGCAGTGGCGAGAGCCACCGCCTTGGAGCGGGAGTGTCGGTTTCAGCCGCAGTAGAGTGGAGGCTCAGGGAGGTCTTCTCCATACCAGCGTCCCTTGGGCAATCGAGGGAGTGTTTCTTCTTCTTCTTCTTTGGGGACAGGCGGTGCTGGCTTAACCTTGAAGAAGTTGTTCACTCGTGGAGGCAGGCGTCAGTACAGGCAGTCTCAGCAGTCGCATCAGCAGTAGGAGTAGCCAGTAGAGTAGTCTGTGCAGCAGGGAGTAGCGCAAGGTCAGCAGGGCACATGTTGTTTCCAATGCGGGCAGTCGGGTCACTACAGGCGAGAGTGTCCGCTGTTGAGGCAGCAGCAGTAGCAGCAGGCACCTCAGGTGCAGTTTCCTCCACCCCAGCCGGTGCAGCGCCAGCAGCAGCACCAGGGTCAATTCCAACAGCCGCAGCAGCGCCAGCAGCAGCAGCCTCAGCAAGGACGTGGACGCGGTCGGGTGATGAACATCACTAGAGAGGAGGCGGAGGCCTCTAATCTGGTCGTCGGTATGGTTCCTATCCTTGGTAGGGATGCTAGAGTTTTGATTGATCCGGGTGCCACACACTGTTTTGGTTCTGAGGAGTTATTTGCTACTTTGTCTGAATTTGCTCCGGAGCGGGCCTATGACCTAGCTATTGAGCTGCCTACGGGTGACTTTGTGCGTACTCTGGGCTATCTAGAGGGTGTCACTGTCAAGGTACAGAACCACCAGCTACCAACCAGATTGTTTGCCTTGCAGCTCCACGACTTTGATGCCATCCTTGGCATGGACTGGTTAGAGGCACACTCTGCACTGGTGGATTGTCAGCGGAAGACCGTGAGGTTTGAGCTACCTGGAGCCCCTGTGCTTTGCTTTCGAGGTACCCAGTCTACCCGCCGACCTTTTGTCTCTTTTTGTAGAGCACGGCGTCTTATCCGAGATGGTGGTGTTGCTTTCTTGGCTTCTATGTGTGTCTCGGATTCTGGAGAGATATTTATTTCAGATGTGCCTGTTGTCTGCGAGTTTGCTGACGTGTTTCCAGAGGACTACCTGGCTTGCTGCCGGAGCGAGAGGTAGATTTCTCCATTGAGTTGCTTCCGGGGACGATGCCTGCTTCTAAGGCACCGTACCATATGGCGCCAGCAGAGATGCGGGAGTTGAACCACCAACTAGAGGAGTTACTTGCATTGGGCTTCATTCGTCCTAGCCATTCGCCGTGGGGAGCGCCTGTTTTGTTTGTGAGAAAGAAAGATGGCAGCCTCAGGATGTGTATTGATTACCGATAGCTGAATCAGGTGACCGTGAAGAACAAGTACCCTTTGCCCAGGATTGAAGACTTGTTCGACCAGTTGCAGTCAGCTTTAGTGTTCTCAAAGATCGACTTGAGGTCGACCTACTACCAGTTGCGGATCCGCGAGTCAGACATCGCCAGATCAGCTTTTTGACCCGCTACGGCCACTTAGAGTTTGTCGTGATGCCTTTTGGGCTCACGAATGCACCTGCAGCGTTCATGGAGCTGATGTACAGTGTATTTCGAGAGTACCGGGACCGGTTCGTGGTGGTGTTCGTCGACGACATCCTGGTGTACTCAGCGACAACAGAGGAGCACGAGGTTCACTTGAGGCTGGTGTTGCAGGCTTTGAGGAGTCACCAACTTTACGCCAAATTCAGCATGTGTGAATTTTGGCTAAAGGAGGTGCACTTCCTGGGTCACGTTGTTTCTGGTGTAGGTGTGGCGGTTGATCCCGCCAAGGTTGAGGCCGTGGTTTCTTGGAGCCAGCCCACTACAGTTGCAAAGGTTCACAGTTTTCTGGGGCTGGCAGGCTACTATAGGAGGTTCGTGCAGGACTTCGTTAGAGTTGCTGAGCCTTTGACCCAGTTGACCAGGCGGGATACCCGGTTTGTGTGGACAGCAGAGTGCGAGCGCAGTTTTCAGGAGCTAAAGAGCCGGATGACTTCAGCTCCGATCCTTGTTGTACCTTCTGGCAGCGACGACTTTGTTGTCTACACAGATGTGTCAGGAACTGGTTTGGGTGTTGTGCTGATGCAACACAGTCGAGTAGTTTCTTATGCTTCTCGTCAGCTGAAGAAGCATGAGCAGCACTACCTGACACACGACTTGGAGCTTGCAGCGGTCGTGTTCACCTTGAGGTTGTGGAGGCACTACTTGTACGGCGAGGTGTTCGATATTTTCACGGATCACCGGAGCTTACAGTACGTCTTCACCCATAGAGATCTAAACCTCAGGCAGCACAAGTGGGTCGAGTACTTGAAGGACTACGACTTTACCCTTTTCTATCACCCGGGAAAGGCTAATGTCGTAGCAGATGCTTTGAGTAGGAGAGCCCAATTGAGTTCTTTGTTAGTTAGACACTGGAGACTCCTGGAGGACGCCACTCAGGGTGTGTTCATGCTATCGAGCCTCGGGGAGAGAGCAGTGTTGGCCAGCATGACAGTTCACCTGATGATTTATCAGCAGGTGATCGAGGCGCAGAGTGTAGACGCAGACTTGGCAGACGTGTTGCAGTTGCCCGAGGTGGTGCTGGACGAGGACAGCGAGGTCAGGTTCCGAGACAGACTCTATGTTCCAAAGGACGTCAGGGAGGAGGTACTGGCTGAGGCGCACAGGTCGCGATACTCTATTCATCCGGGCTCCACCAAGATGTACCGCGACTTGAGGGTACTCTTTTGGTGGCCCGGGATGAAGAGAGATATCGCTGAGTTTGTTTCGCACTGCCTTACCTATCAGCAGGTGAAGGCAGAGCACCAGCATCCTGGTGGTGAGTTGCAATCGCTCCTCATTCCCGTGTGGAAGTGGGAGCACATCGCCATGGACTTTGTTTATGGCTTACCTCGCACTTTGCAGGGGCACGACAGAGTTTGGGTCATCGTCGATAGGCTGACGAAGATAGCTCGCTTCCTACCAGTCAGAGCAGCGTGGTCATTGGACAGACTTGCGCGGTTGTTTGTGGACAAAGTGGTGCCCTTGCATGGAACCCCGGTCTCTATTGTCTCAGATAGAGATCCGAGGTTCACTTCTCTTTTTTGGCACAATTTTCAGCGTGCACTTGGCACCGAGTTGAGGTTGAGTTCCGCCTAGCACCCACAGACAGACGGGTAGTCGGAGAGGACCATACAGACCCTCGAGGACTTGTTGAGAGCGTGTTGCCTCGACTGGGGCGGCACGTGGGAGTCGCACCTTCCCATGGTGGAGTTTTTGTATAATAATAGCTTTCACTCCAGCATCGGGATGGCGCCCTACGAGGCTCTGTATGGTCGACCGTGCAGGAAACCGTTGCACTGGCACGAGGTTGGTGAGAGGCAGTTGCTGGGTCCAGAGTTGGTGCAGCAGTGCGCAAATACCGTGAGGCTGATCAGACAGAGGTTGCAGACAGCCCAGAGTAGACAGAAGAGCTACGCTGACGTTCGCAGGAGGCCACTTCAGTTCGAGGCCGGTGATAGTGTGTTCCTTCGAATCTCACCCACCAAGGGCGTTCTCAGGTTTGGGAAGAGGGGCAAGCTCAGCCCGAGGTTCGTTGGCCCCTTTCCCATCCTGGAGCGGGTTGGTGAGGTCGCTTACAGGTTGGCTCTTATGTCTGAGTTGGCAGGTGTCCACGACGTCTTCCACGTGTCACAGCTGAGGAAGTACATGCCAGATCCATCGCATGTACTCGACTACTCGCAGCTAGAGGTCGCTCTGGACCTATCCGTACCAAAGTACCCAGTTAGTGTGGTCGACCACAGGGTGCAGCAGCTTCGCAGGAGGCAGATCCTGCTCGTTAAGGTGGTTTGGGAGCATCGTGCCGGGTTGCGAGGCCACTTGGGAGCGTGAGGACGAGATGCGGGAGCAGTTCCCTTACTTGTTCGAGTGATAGGTACTTTGTTTACCCTCTTTCCCCCTAGTTTCGCCCTTAATTTCGAGGACAATATTGTTTTTTTTTGGTTAGATTGTAACATCCCTGTCCCCTTTGAGGTCAGCCCTCTCGGCTGTGGTCACAACATGTCGACCCGTCGCCTTTTGAAGACAACGTAAGTGACCGTCGCGTTCTGAATGAGAACGCGCCGGCCGCCCCTGTCGCGACAGGGTTCTGACAGCAGGCTGTGCTTTTTGTCATTTTGTTATCTGGACGGTGGAGAGACATGTTGACTTGCATGCATGAACGCGACATGTTGATCCGTCGCGATCAAATGTCAGGAATGCATGCATGCCACGTGATGGCTTGACCGTTAGGGTCGCAGACTTTTCCAGATCGCGACGTAGGTGGCTGTCGTGTTAAGGTTGGTAACGCGATGATCAAGTCCGTCGCGTTCTTATCGTCTGTGTTTAAGTGCCCAAGCCCGAGAGCACAGCCTCCATTTCGCCCTTTTCTCTGTGTTACTTTCCTTTCCGGCGACCTTGAGGCTTGGCTGCTCCGTGGGGAGCTTGGGGAAGGCTTGGGGTGTGGGAGGTGGTTTGAAAAGGTGAGTTTTGCATTGCGTTGTGTTGATCTTGTGTTCTCCCTCTCACTCTCCTCCTTATTCTCTTTGGGCTGTTCTTCCTCCTTGGTGTGGATCCTCTCCTTCGGCTTATGAAGGGCGTGCTCGGCTCGTGGACGGCGGCTCTTAGAGCATTGGAGCTCGGAGGTGGAGGGGTTCTAGCCTACGACAAGGCCCCATTGGGTGGATCTTCTATTCGAGGTAGGAACCCAAACCCTCCCCCTAGTTCTACATGCTAGGTTGCCAAACCTCACTTCCAAGCCTAGAAATCATGCTAGGTATTTTGCATGCTTCAGGTGGTTCTATCGTGGAATGTTGTTCTATGCGTATGCATGCTTGGTTTGGGTGGTTTGTGTGAGAGCTCCATGTTGTTGGTGAGGTTATTTGAGTGTAGGTTGCTCTTCTTGCCATGCATGGGGTTCAGGAGGGTGGTTTGGGGTTCTTTGAGATGTTTTCCAGCATCACCATGATCCTTTCCCCTTGTTGTATCTTTTAGTGCGTTTTGTTGTTATTATCTCCATTGCATATCTTGTTAGACCGATCTGTTAGCCCTTCCGGGTCTCCAGACCCGTAGGCGACGGTGCCGATGTTCGGATTCTTGGTTGGAGCTGAGGGTCCGGGCGTCGGGGCCGTTACACAATCTCCTCCTCTCGTATGTATTCCCCTCCTCCTTCTCGTATCCACTTTCTTCTGCTCATGGCGCCCTAGATTTCGACGTTGTGGGTCTGAATCCATGTTTGAGTTTGCTACTACGGGCGAAAGATGGCCGGTGGGGAGTGGACCGAGTGTCTAGCCGGCCTACTT
This sequence comes from Colocasia esculenta, assembly GCA_014218235.1. Classification (NCBI taxonomy): domain Eukaryota; kingdom Viridiplantae; phylum Streptophyta; class Magnoliopsida; order Alismatales; family Araceae; genus Colocasia; species Colocasia esculenta. The sequence goes on from CM024758.1 coordinate 22,646,257, forward strand.
TGACGAAATATGCTGTTGGCGCCGGCGGTGGTGGCACGATCCGATCACAGTGAGCGGGGTTCCAAGTTTCATTAGCTATATGTTGGTTTTTTCTGAAAATATATTTTGTGCAACAAGAGCGGAAATGCATCCCAATATTTTAACATATATCCCAAAGTGGATGTTTATATATTGCAGGTGGTAAGGGAAATAAGCTATTCAAGCGGAGGGGTGTTATCAAAATAGACAATACTTTGGCATCCGATCATGTGATGACTTCTCCCAAACGTTGGCATCCTCCATACCGACCTTATAAAATTCCAAACCTGATTTGCTTGTAAGTTTATACGCTTGATCACATCTGTACAACTTCTCTTTAATTGTTTGCTTATTGTTATGGAATAATCTGCATACACAAGAATTATTCAGATTTGTGTCACATTATTGGCTTCAAGGTGCAAAATGATCAGAATTTCTAGTCTCCTTAAATATTTTGTTATATGAAGGTTGAGTATATAGGTGTAGGAGAAGAATAAATGATCTGTACATTTCTGCTCTTGTTTACATAAATGCACCTATTTGGATATAAAAATCCTTCGTCTGCATGTTGGCCAAAGTTAGACGGTGTAGGCATGCTTGCCATGTACATAAAGAGAATTTGAAAATTGCTGGTGAACTCCGATACCTATTTAATTATGCAAATGCACTTTAGGGTCATGCACTCTAACCATATTCCTAGCAGATTTTATATTAAAATCACTATTGTGCGGCTTCCAAATAATTAATATTGCCTTGGCCGGGTCTAGATATGCTCACTTGTAGTGGACAAAGACTGATCATGTCTGAGGTTGTGGAGCCGGCAGATTTCACTTGCCATTCTGATAAATATTGTAACTTTAGTATCACTGGGCATTGGTAGGCCTTCTCTTAATCTTTCATCATGAATTTAAAAATGCTTTTGCCATTCAATCAAGGATCGTACCACATGTTGATATTTTTTCTTGTAACAATAATATAAGAGATGTGTTCTTTATTCAATGTCTCATCTGAAGAATTCCCATTGATCCATATGTTTCATCGTGCAGTAGATGAAAGAACGATGCATTAAGTCAAAGGCTTCTTCAAGTTTACTTTAAGACATATTCTTCTCCCAATTGTTCTTGAATGGAAGTTCTTTGCAATATCATTCGCAATGAAAATGTTCTGATGAATGGATCTCCTTTAATAAATGCCATATAGTTGAGACTAATGATCTTCGGGAGCACTAGCAGTAATATATTAAAGGAAAGGAAAAGAGGATACTCACAAACTTCTTTGTTCTTATTAGATGATTTATGTCTTTTCTTAGTTCTAGAGTTCTATATTTTGAGATTAATTGTTCTTCTATGCTAAGAGTGACTAGTAACATCTAGTTGATTACTGTCTACCACATGTACAGGTTTCTACTATGTTAATACAACTCATTCACTTACGTACCAAATAAAACATGCTAAATGAACCATCTAATAGTATTTAGAGTTGTATTCATGAAAATTTTCGAGAACAAGCATGTTGTCCTTTAGTTACTTGTTAGCTAACATTTTGATCGTCTTCTACCTAAATAATATTGTGTTGTAGACATGGAAAATCCTAGCTATATATCAGTTCGGCATGGTTGTCTCCTCAAGTTCCACTACTCATTTTGGCCCATGGCAAAGAGATAGAGTTCTTCCTACATGCAAGTGACAAAGAGGATTCTAGTGTGGCAGGTAATGATATATAATACATCCTTCTTTGAGTCCCTCTCTCTTTTTTAGTTATTTTTTTAATGGATGCAGGACAACATAATGCATATGCACCAATTTAATTATAAAACCCATTTCTGATACACACCCTATGCATATAAAGCTGTCCCTCCAAATAGTGATTTAAGAATTACATATGTAGTGGCGACCGACATACTCATCCCCAAGTGGTGGTCTAACAGGTTCTTCAAGGGGACTTTCTCCAATTGGCGAATCTGAGTAAACAAATATGAATATGATCAGATCAGGGTAAGACCTTCATTGCTCTATCTCAAATTTTATAGTTGTAAGTGATCTAAAAAAGAATGCAACTATATAAATGGTATTCCCTAACCATGCTAGTATTCTATCTTTTCAAGGCACCTGTGGGAAGAGTTTACTTCACGCGGGAGCACACTAGCCAATATTATAATGGTTATGTACAGGGTGCTTGTCTGTCAAGTTTGTATTGATATCCACAATAATTCTCAATGTTTTATTACAAAATTTATATCTTATGTCTTGTATTTTTTTTATCATTTATCATAATTAATTTATTTTAGTTGCTCAGGGAATGATTAACTAAGAAATATGTGAGTATAATTACATGATTTCTTATGTCGTTGAAGTATTTTATAAATTTATATAAATTGTTTCTATTCCTTAATAATTTTTATAATGTCTTTTTACTAATAGTTGTTGATCTTTTTTAGGAATTTTCAAAAGAAGATGAGGAAGGATGCGTATAAAGTTATGAAGATTACACGATGTTATATTTGGATAGTTGTGGACATATTTTAGCCATTTAGCATGGAGTTGTATAGTCAAATACACTTTGGGTGCATATTATCAGAACCATATGCTTGTCACATTATGGATATTGTAACTTATGACTTTGTATTTTTGTCATTTGATACTACATTTTAAATTTTGCAATCTTTGAGGAATATTTTCATTCTTTATTTGGAAGAAATTTACGTACATTTGCCATTAAATTTATTCGTGAGAAATTCTTTGAGGAGATCTATTTAAATATAATAGGTTATATAGAGAATAAAATCACTTTTGAAAGATAATAGGTTTATTCTAATGTTAGTATAGAAGGTATATACTTTTGCCTTCTAGTGACCTATGCTGACAATTTTGAAGCAAAATTTTTGCCACAAAAAGGAATAGAAACAAAAATATTTGCCTTTATGTAGCTATTAGAAGGCAGAAATTATTGTCTTCTAAAAAAAAATAGAGGGCACAAACTTTCGTCGTCTAATAGGTATTACAAATGCCTTTTATTTTGAATTTATATGGCGAATATAAATTGCCTTCTATAATAGTCATTTTTGCCTTTTAAAGATTTCGCCTTCTAAAAAATACTTTTGCCCTCTATTCGAATAGAAAATAGTGAAATAGAAGGCAGAACATAATCCGCCCTTCTGCCGCCTTCTAATATAATAGATGACAGATATTACACTTTAAAAGGAAGAAATTTTTTACCTTTTATTATTATTTTTCTACTAGTGGGAGTGAAGAGAGATGTAGCCTACTCAAAATGACGACAAACGATAGAGAGTCAAAACAGAGGATGAAGAGGTAAAAGGATCAAGACTAAAGTGTTGGTGGTTGGCGAGAGAGAGAATCCCATATGAAATTTCCAGCACGGCCATGTTCCTGCAAGTTCTTCCAAATCTCATCATGATGTCCTATATAACATTTGTTATTTAGCAATAGCTTGAAGAAGCATATCATTACGGTCTTGCGTCCCTTAAGAATAGAAACATCCATTTGAAGCTTCTTCAACATGGCTTCATAGGATACAAACCGATTGTCCAAAGAGTCAAAACGAGCATTCATATTAGTAGTGACCATATCAAACAGATGAGTCAACTGATCTATAGGAGCAGGGGTCTGGAGAAGCCTGGAAGAGTGAAGTCATCACCATCTTCATCAACTTGATGGCCCTGCCCTTGCAAGGAGACCGAGTACCCATGCATAGCCATCCTCATATGTGTGAGAGTACTCCATCAACCGCATCAAAAACATTGACAATTTTTTAGAATCTCACCAGCAAGTTGACTTTGAATTTCTTCAGATGTGTGGTAATAAGCATACAAAAAAAGATTACGCTTTGACATGCGTACTACATCCCGAATGTAGTTCAAGGTGATATTTGGAAGGTCCACAGAAGTGCCATCTAGAAGTCCTTGAATTAAATGGATATTATCATCAGTGACTCCATCCAATGGTAGGCCGAAAAGAATTGGCATCACACTCAAAACCAGGGACTCAATCTCAGTTCCCAAAAACTCTTTCATAAGCTGCCCGACGATTGTCTAACCGACATATGTAACCCCATGCTTATATGGAATATGCATCACTATGGAAAGCATCGAAACTCTAAGAGGGATATGGATCCCTTTAATAAGTACTCAGTTTCTTGTCATCATCTTCCTCCAAATTTGCATAAAAGAGACTAGCCAAATAGGGGTAAACCACTTCATTCATGGACACATAATGTCCCCATCCCATTGTTTCAAAGATGCATGCAAGATCAACCCCAACAATTGAAAGAAGTCAAAATCAATCCAGTTGTCAAAATGCACCTCCCTAGAGGTCAGTGGTAAAGAAATTAGATGCATTGAGACTACGAAAAAGGGTACCATCAAAGCTTGAACTTGGTGCTCCATTGCTACCTCGATATCTCTTGGAGGGAGTCTTACTAGCCATGCATTCCCTTGTCACCACGCGGGGAGGAGCCATCTGATCGAAGGAATAGTTGGAAGAAGAAGAAAAAGTGGAAGAGGAAACAGAGGGGGAGTGCAAAGAGGATGCACAATGGAGAATATGAGGAGGTCGGTTGCACTCAAGGGAGGAAACAGAAGAGGTCGACTGACACAAAGAAGAAAAGAAGAGAGGAGAAGGTAGATCGCGGTGGTGGAGTTGGAATGGGGAAGAAAAAAGGGGGAAGGCCAACCCTTTAAATGCCCCTAGGGTTGCGGGGTCGACTCCATAAAAAGGTGGGGTAGACCTCGCTTCACGCAGAGGCAAACTACAGGGCGTTTTCATAAATGATGTCGGTCTAGCTGAAGGATGGGTCAACTCAAGGCTTCTCTAAAAAGGAAAAGAAGAAACAAGGACTCTTGGTTTGTCAAAATTTGAGATGGCAATTTGTTGGCCCACTTGTTTACGGTTGATATGGCATCAAGTTTTCTAGAGGGGGAGTGAATAGAATAACACGGAAATCACAACTTAAAAACTTGGTTAGTGAAATGTGATAGTGTGTGATAGAGAGTAGCAGTGCGGAAGAAAATTTAAACAATCACACCAACTGAACACGAGATTTATCCTGGTTCGGTACCTCAAAAGGAAGGCCTACGTCCAGTCCCCAAACAAATCTTGGGATTTCATTAACGAGGGTGCAATCCCTCAAGGATATACAAACCCCAGCTCCCTACTGGTCCTCTTCCTTTCCGAGTAGGAAGGAAACACTTCTTATAGGTCAAGAAGCCAACCTCCTGGAACAAACCCAGTGCGGTTTTGCTGACACCAACCCCAGTAGGTTCTTCCTTATCAAAAGGAAGTGCTAAGAACAGTCCTTAGTGAACAGAAAAACCAACAACTCCACTGGCATTCTCTCACATAGGAAGAGGAACACTATATACAGTCCTACAACTGGATAGAAATCTTTCTTAGAAAAGAAAGAACATACGAGAGCTATACAAGATGACCAAAGGAACTCTAGCTCTCAGCCACAGACTCTCCCCCAGATTTACAATGATGCACAGAGAGAGTGAAGAGAGGAAAGAAGCTTGAATGCTTGAAGACTTCAGATGGCTGCGTGCACACTTCTTCTTGGGCTCGAGCTCTTTCTCTCTTACTTTGAGTGTGTATGGCGTTGAGGCTTCTCAGTAGATGTAAACTCTTTGAATGATCTTCAGGTTTACTCTGTTATTGTTCTTCAGCCTTGCTATCATTTTTATAGAGCAGCTTGAACAGATCCGTTGAAGAGATCTGTTGGAACTCTTCTAGCGTTGCTCATCTTCTTCTTCATCTATTCTTCTTCTTCATCTATCTAACAGGACACTTGGTGTAGAGAGAAGTCTTATCTGTAGGTACAGAAGATAGGGTCAGACTAAAAGGTCTTCTGACAAAAGCCCATAGCGGCCTTAGTTACTTGTTTTTCTGCTGACAAGACTCCCTACCTAGAAGGATAGACATCAAAAAGATCTTCAGTCAGACAGAGAAATAATAAGATAATATATGAAGTACATTTGAACTTTCAGTTGCCGCCACAAACATTTTAAGACATTTGAATTATAGGGGCAATCGATGTTTAAGTATAGAAACTTCGACTGTAAAGAAGTGGAGTATGTATCACATATCAACTTTCCAAGAGTCGGAGTTTGAACCACTTCGACTTTCCAAGAGTTGGAGTTTGAACCAAAGTCAATGTTTGAGTGTAATCCATGAATGTAAGTGATGTTGAAATGAAGTCGATGTGAACATAATCCATGTATGTAATCGATGTGGAGTGAAATCGATGTTCTAGATGAAATCGTTGTTCGATTAAAATCAATGTTTAAGTAAACTGTAATCAATGTGTTTGTATAGTAATCGATGTGGACAAAATCGATGTGTTCAGAAGTCGGAGTTAGTATGATATCAGTATATGTTGTGGACTTCAAAAAAATTTGAGCAGTCAGAAAAATGCGCCATTCAAACATAGTGTTTATAACATATGTTTTCTGTGATATACTATAGTGCATTTGAGGATTATTTATGCAGATAGTTATGCACTCATTGAATGTTCAAACTATACATGAAATGCTTGAGTTTTCAGATTAATATCAGAACATGATATGACATAAACATAAGATTTATTATCATGAGTTTAGTTATCACCAAAACATGAGATAAACAAAAGAGTGGTTCAACACAATTAATGTGAATTGCTTATGAAGAAGATGAGCACATTCCTAATTCACGGTGCATGAAGTAATTGGTCTTCACACAATGGTTTAGTGAAAGTATCATCTAATTGGTGTGTGGTGTCAATAAAGTTTAATTCAATGTCAGCCCTAGATACATGATCTCTAATAAAGTGATGACATACTCAATATGTTTAGTGCGAGAATATTGAATATGGTTCTTAGTCAAATTAATAGCACTCATATTATCTCACAGCAACAAATTTAGACAAATAAATCCCAACATAGTCTGCATCAGTGTAACCCACCAAGTTGAAGGAACATCCTTTGGGATACCATAAGCCAAAATCATTCGAGGAAGCAAGATATCAAAAAATCCATTAACAGCAATCAAGTGCGATTGTTTGGGCAAACTTTGAAATCTAAACAAATATCCGGCCTACTTGCTGTTAAATAGAGAAGAGATCCTATCATACCTCAATGAAGTTTAGCGTCGATAAGCTTACCAAGTTCATCATTATCTAATTTTTTTGTGGTAGGCATATGCATTAGTATCTAGGCATTGCCATTACACCAAAACTCAAGTTGTTGTGTAAGGATACCATCTTTCCTTATAACCCACCACAGGGTACAATCGCCCTGCTGGACAACTCAGCAACACCCGTAGGTAGGTCCACACCTGGACCTAGGCATGACTTGGCCAACCCGACCTCCGCCATACCCACATTCTCAGGTCGCCCCAGGGTAAGACACTAATCTACCCTTTTTCTATTTTGTATTCCCTTATCATAGTGTGTATATAATAATCTATTTGATAAGCAAATAAGTCACGCCCCGACGCAGAATATTAAAAATGTGAGGCTGTTAATCTAGTGCGAGTATAAAGCGACATAACCATCAAACCCTAACAGTTTGAAAAACACAAAACCAACCATATTTCTTATTCCTTTCATCGTTTCTATTACAGTTACTAATTCAGAGCCATAACTATGGGCCCATAGAGCTTCCTTTATTGAAATGAAACAACCAACTAAACTCTCAATAGATGGGACAACAACTGGGGTCACTCTTGGTCCTGCTCATCTACATCCTCTTGTGTGTGGTACTCATCATCATGATATTCACCTGAAGACATATCACAATTTCACATGGTGAGTGATAATGCCAGTAGGACTTAATATCTCGTAAGACAGGACATAGTTTAAGTGATTAATTGCATTAAGAGTAAAGAAACTAATGATGGAGAAAGTCAGGTAACGTCAGAGGTATAGCACAACATAGTTCACGTTAGCACATAGCACAATAAGTCAAGTATTGTTTAGCACTTGGATTGTCAATAGATACTCGAGATAACTACACTTGAGTGTAATGTGAAACACTCTAGTCAATAAACTCCCGCAGGAACTAGCACTTTTTGGCGCACCTCCAAGAACCAGACCGGGCCACTTATAATATTGCCAGGCATTAGTCACGTTTATTATCTTTAGACAATCAATCAAAAGCCAATAAAGTACCAAGAATAGGTGAGAGTAAGAAGAAAACTTGAACATATGAGTTTATAAAGAGATCTAAACAAGAACTACAGGTTGCGCACGAATAACGACAAGTAATACCAACGATAGTATCTGTTGCACAGTACAATCGGCACTGGTAGAAAGTTTGGATTCCTTTTCTTCTTATTGGTGTGTGCATGTGAAGAAGAATCAACGATAGTGGAATAAGATCGTGCACATCTTCCTTGGATAGAGAAATTAACATACTTTAACCTTGATATCACTGATAATATTACAGTCTTTATAGGAACTTAACGACATATTCAACACGGTATTATAGCAGGATGGTTCAGAAATTGGGGTTTTAGGGCTAGAGGAAAACTTTGATCTCAAGGTATACGGCATGAAAAACTCATGGGAATAGCTAAACAATTCCTAACATGATATACTCAAAAGAATCCAAGGATTTTGACAAGAACTCACGAAGAGCAAGAGCAACAAGAGGTCATAGGTACAGAAAATAATAGAACTTCGATTCTTAAAAAATCATGCAACTTGGGCTTTGGCTATGGTCTCATGGACTATCCATGAACAAGATTAATTAGATTTGTGCTTGGGAGATTGCCTACCTTTGGACGTCCTAAGAAAAGTCTTCTGCAGAACAAAACAGAATGGGGTCTGGGGAAGAAAGCTCCAGTTGGGCGATCTCCTCCTTCTCTGGTGCTCTAGGTATTCTTTCACAAGTCCTCTAGCAAGGTTGGTAACTCTTTGCCAAGGGGTTATGACGAGTATTTATAGATAAGGATTGTTAGGAGTCCTATTATAACTGGAAAGTGGAGTTGCAGTTTTTATCTTGAATCCTTCTGTGTCTGGACTATTCCCGTCTTAATTGAAGTGGGAAATCATTATAAAACTCTCTCTCGATGGGGCACAAATTTCGGTTAATGTAGAAGTCTAACCGATGGGCAAATCCTTGGGTTTGCAATTTCCTAACTCTTGGTAGGAGTCCTATTATATTCCAGAACTTCCATAGGAATCGTTTCTTTAACAGCCTATTCCTATCTGGTTTAGTTCTAGGGATCAGGTTTGGAATTCTCTATTGGATTCGGGCACGTTTATAGTCCATATTTTCCATGTTTATCTTATTAAATTCCCTTTCTATCATCGGGTATAAATTAACACATGTTTTAAGGTCTGGCAAATAACCGATAACTCATCATATATGAAGTCATACATAATTTAGTCATGGTCAGTCAAAGCTTAACTTCGTCATATACGAAGATAAACACGATTTGGTCGTAAACAATCGAAACTTAACTTTGTCATATCCGAAGTCCAATATTGTTATACACAAAATCCACTTAATTTTGGTCATGATCAGTTGAAGCATAACTTCGTCATATCCCAAGTCCAACTTCATCATATACGAACTCCAACTTCGCCATAAGTCCACTTCGTTTTGGTCGTGATCGGTCGAAGCTAACTTCGTCATATACGAAGTCCACTTCATTTTGGCCGTGATCGGTCGAAGCTAACTTAGTCATATATGAAGTCCACTTCGTTTTGGTCGTGATTGTCGAAGTTGACATATCAATTGCCTTTCACTTCGATTGTTGTCCAACATCGATTGTCATTAACATCGATTGCTAACATTAATCGATTGTCATTAACATTGATTGCTAACCATTAATCGACTATCATTAACATCGATTGGTAACTATTAATCAGTTGTCATTAACACGATTGGGTAACCATTAATCGATTGTCTCTTTAAACATCGATTACTCCTTTGAACATCGATTGTTCTGTCAACATCGATGACTATCTAACATCGATTGTTCCTTTGAACATCATTATTATCTGACACGATTGTTCCTTTGAACATCGATTACTATCTAACATCGATACTCCTTTGAACGTCGATTACTATCTAACATCGATTACCTCTTTAGACATCGATACCTCCTCTAACATCAATTACTTAACATCAGTGCTCGTCAATCATTGATTTTTGACGATTTTATTTATTGCCTTGTCGTTTAATGTGCCTTTAAGTAAACCTCCACTCAAGTTTATTATTTTATTATTATTCCTTTTTATTTAGGATTTAAAAATTCAGGTTGTTACACCGTCCCCCACTTAAAAGAATTGGTCTCCAAATTTATATCATAATAGGGAATGTGACTTACCAAATATTTCGGGGTAGTTCAGCCTCATTGTTGACTCGGGTTCCCATGTAGCTTCTTATACTCCACGGTTGTTCCATAGAACTTTGAGCATAGGTATAGATCGGTCCCTGAGTTGTTGCAGTTTTCGATCCAGTATTTGATTGGCTTCTCTTCATAAGTCAGGTCCTTATGCAGTACTAAGTCCTCATGGCATATGATATGGGTAGGATCGTACATATATTTCTTGAGCATGGAGACATGAATACATATGTATGAATGCTAAATGTGGAGGTAACGTCAGTCGATATGAAACTTCACCAACCCTTGCGAGCACTTCGAAAGGGCCATGAATCTTGGACTTAACTTCCCTTTGACTCCAAAACGTTGAATTCCACTAGTAGGAGATACCTTTAGAAGTACATGATCTCCCACTTGAAACTCTAAATATCCCTTCTCTTATCGGCATAGGTCTTTTGTCTAGATTGAGCAATCTTAAGCCGATCCTGAATAACCTGAATGTCTCTAGCTATAGCTTATACTGTAACGACCGACCTCCCAGACGCCCTCCAGGGACCTCGATGTTCACCTCGCCTCCCACGGATCCGAAGACCCGGAAGGGTAGAAGAAATAGTCTAGTGAGATATGTACTGAATTTAAATAACTATAAAAATATAACAACTGTACAACATGTCCAAGTAAAGGCACATGTAGAAGAAGAAAGCTGCAGTCCTTAAGGGCATACCCCGAGAACTTGCAAAGCACAACTCTCAACTCACTCTGGTACAAGAGCTCACAACACTCACCTCACTACTGCTGACAGCACACGGCCCACGGCGCCTCCGCAACCCATCTGACACCGAGCTCCCACGACGAAGAGCCCCTAGCTGAAGGAAGTAGGGGGAGTGAGTCTAGCGAACAAGGCCTAGTAGGGATTTCCAGTCCCTTACTGGCTAGAGCAGCAGGAACTTGAAAACATGAAACTACAGTAGAAAGCTGTAAAGCGAGGAACACCTACAGCAGGATACTACAAAGCAGCGGAACAGAACAATGCAACGCCACGACCTCCAACGAAGGTCGTGACACACACACGACTCCTGCAGAAACCAACGGAGTCAAGTACAACACGGAAACAAGTCTCGACACGCTTACCGAGACATCTTATGGAGACCACTGAGCACTGCCACCTCAGACCTCCACAAGGTCGAGGGCCCACAAGTAGAACCACCCCGGACCCCGGACACACTGCGAGGTCGGGAAGCCACACATGCCAGTGCCACCACGGACTGGCACCCAAGAACGGGATACGAAACCAAGAGGACACCGAATCGGTAACCACCAGAAGCACGGGCCAACAAGGCCAAACCAACAATGCCTATGGAAACTAGGCATGGCTAGGCTATAACTGCCATGCAAGCTAAGGCAACAGTTAACACTTGGAAATGTCGTGAGGAAACACCGTCACAACAACAGCAACCAAGCCACTGCCCTGGCAGCCAAGAGGAAGGACACACCAGCCACTCCCTCTACTCGCCAGCCTAGCTCCTGCCTCTAACCTCCCTAGAAGAGCGAGACAGAGCCGCCCCAAAACACCACAAGAATGCACACACCACCACAGTTGACCAAGCTGTGGCCCCACACCTAGCACCACTATGTGGCTCCGGAACCAATGCAGAGAGAGGCAGTGAGAAAAAGGACTTTCTATGTCGTGCAGAAAGAAAACACTTCAACAACCTCGGCATCCCGCCCCAGACAAGAGAGCTCTACAAATGACTCGGTGCTGCTGTCCAAACCTCATTTGCCCTCCGCTCCAGAGTCCGCCGACTAGGCTGTAGACTCGAGCACACCATAGCCTAGAGTACTCCCTCAACGGGCTCACAAGGATGGGGGTCCCAAGAAACAGAGACAACCTCTGAACGGGACAAGCCCTTAAGTGCCAAGCACGGACGAACAGGCAGGGCAAGCACAACAAAAACCACACCGAACCACTGGCTTGTAACCTACGACAAGCCCAACAAGCATGAGGCATGCACGGACCCTCGAGAGGGCCATCGGCCAACAAGGCACACACAAACAAGCCAGAACCTCATAAACTACCAGTCAGTATGGAAAACATATCTCTGCTAATAATCGATTGACTACCAGACAATTGATTATTAGATATACCCGAGCCTCCTGGCACCGCCGCCAGGACACGGCCACAAATGTGTCACCTTCAGTAACTGAACACAGCGAGGCAACCTGCTGCGTTCCCCACCTGAAGGTCCTAACGGCAAGCTTGCTCTGGGGCACACGCCGACACATTAACTGGGGCCATGAAAACACCCAATGCAACACAAGTACTATCGCGTCCTCCTAGGCCGCCGTGATACCATCGCGATAGGCAGGGGCACCGTGACAACAACAAAATCGCGACAAGGAACGCGCTGCAACAAGTTTGTGTCCGATCGCTAGACCGTGATGCCATTGCGGTGAGCCAATGCATCGTGACACGATCGCGCCTTCTGGTGTCGCGACACTCACGACGGTCGCGACACCAGAAAGAAGGTAGACCCGCGGGATGCTCCATCCCGGGGCCACCCACACACCACACAGGGGAGGGGACCATGGAGAAGCAAAAAATGCTATCTACAAACCACGAGGGGCTCCCAATCCATCTGGGTCGAGAAGGGTACAAGCAATCCCTACCTTAAATGAAGAAATGAACCATAAGGGCCCTTCACGTCAGATTGGCCACCTCCTCCTCGCTCCACGCAAGCTCCACAACGCCAAGGCACCACGAACGACCCTCCTTTTTGCCTGAAACGCACAAAGGGGACAGAGGGAGGCGGAGCACCACTAGAGGGGGAGGAGAAGAGAGGGGAAGGAGAAAAAGGGGGAAGGGGTTGCTAGCTAAGGCCTTAAGCCTTCGGCACCTAAGTCGCGATGGGGCGACGCGTCACGTTAAGGACCTTTACGCGATGGGTCAATAGACCGTGACAAGAATGCGTCCCCCAGGGACGCCGCGACAACCCGACAGGTCGTACTGACACAGCTGCCACCCTGACAGATGTCAGACAACCGAAGCGATGAGCACTGTCGTGACCCGTTGACCGGTCGCGACAAGAACACGACAGGAAAGCTGGGCGCGACAAGAACACGACACACAAGCTGGTCGTGACAAGGATGACTATCGCGTCGGACACCAATGACACGACACTAACGCATCGCCCAGCCTAGATGTGTTAGTGGTCAGTCATCCAAGCACCAGATAGAAATCCAGAAAGCCAGGTATTACATATACCATGTCTGGGCCTAACCATTGTGGTTCTCCAACTTCATTCCAACATACTGGTGATCTACAACTTCTACCATATAGTGCTTCAAATGGAGTCATCTTTATACTTGCTAGATAACTATTGTTATAGGCAAACTCCATTAAAGGCAATTGTTCATTCCAATAGCGTTCAAAATCTATTATGCAATCTCTTAGCATGTCTTCCACAATTGATTAGTCCTTTTAGTTTGTCCATCTGTCTGTGGGTGAAAGGCAGTACTAAAGTTGAGTTTAGTACCCAGTGCAGTTTGCAGTCCCTTCCAGAAATAAGAGGTAAATCATGGGTCATTATCTGAGACTATTGATGATGGAACTCCATGCAGTCTCACAATCTCCTTCACATATAGAGCGGCTAACACGTCCACAGTCCACTTACTTTTAATTGGCAAAAAGTGGGCATACTTGGTTAGTCGATCAACAATGACCCATATGGCGTCGAGTCCACCACGAGTCCTAGGTAAACCCATGATGAAGTCCATGCCAATGCTTTCCCACTTCCACTCTAAGATTTCTAAGTGTCTAAGTACACCTGCAGGGCGCCGGTGTTTGCCTTCAGTTGTTGACAACTGATATAATGAGCAGCATGCTCAGCTACTTCTCTTTTCAAGTTTGGCCACCAAAATATTCTTTTCATGTCTTGATACATATTTGGTTGCACCAGGTTGAATAGTGTACTTGGTCTTGTGAGTTTCATCCATCAACTTTCTTTTCAGTTCTTCATTATCAGGCACACAGGTCCTATCACGAAATAGTAATCTTCCATCTTGAATGATGGAGAAGTCTCGTCTGTCTACTATGGTTTCCTTAACACGAACCAAGAATGTATTGTTGGCTTGTTGATCTCTGATCTCATCAAAGATGTTGGGTTGTGTTCTGAGGTTAGCAACTAGTACCTGGTCGCTCCTTTGGTCAATATTTATGTGTAGTCTGACGAATTCTTCTAGAAATTTCATCTCGCCCATAACTAAACAGACAAGGATGCCACAGGCTTCCTGCTAAATGCATCATCTACAGCATTACCATTGCCAGGGTGATATTGAATGTTGAAGTCGAAATCTTTAAGGTACTCCAACCATCTTCTCTATCTCATGTTGAGCTCCTTCTGAGAGAACAAATACTTCAGGCTTTTATGATCTAAGTAGACAGTGAATCTTTCTCTGTAGAGATAATGTCTCCAAATCTTGAGTGCAAAGACTACATCGGCCAACTCTAGATCATGTACATGATAGTTGACCTCATGAGTCATCAATTGTCTAAACAAATAGGCTATCAGCCTCTTTATCTGCATCAATACACAACTTAGACCGATTGCAGATGCATCGATATAAACTGATAAGCCTTCCCCCTCTATAGGAATAGCGAGAACTGGGGTAGAGGTTAAACATTCTTTCAATGTTTGAAAGCTTTTATCACATTCCTTACTCTAAACATAGGGATTCTCCTTTCGAGTAAGGAGAGTGAGAGGTACGGCGATCTTGGAGAAATCTTTTATGAACCACTTGTGATAACCAGCTAGTCACAAAAAGTTTCTGATTTCAGTGACGCTGGTCGGCCTCTCCCATTTAAGCACAACATCAAGTTTGGAGGGATCAATAGAGATGTCGTCCTTGGAGATGACATGGCCCAAGAATGACACTTCTTCGAGCCAAAACTCGCACTTGCTCAATTTAGCATAAAGCTTGTTTTCGTGCAAGATCTGCAGAGCAATCCTTAGATGCACCTCATGTTCCTCTTTGGTTTTGGGATATATAAGGATATCGTCAATAAATACCACGACGAATTTGTCGAGGTATGGTCGATAGACACTGTTCATCAGTTGCATGAAAGCTGCAGGAGCATTGGTTAGACCAAAAGGCATAATGACAAATTCATAATGTCCATACCTGCTCTTGAAAGCCGTCTTATAGATATCTTCATCTTTAATTTCCATCTGATGATATCCAAACCTAAGGTCAATCTTGGAGAAATATTTAGCACCAGATATCTGGTCAAAGAGTTCATCGACTCAAGGCAATGGGTACTTGTTCTTGATTATCAACTGGTTCAGTTACCTGTAGTCGATGCATAACCTTATGGTCCCATCCTTCTTCTTATGAAATAGAACAAGTGCTCCCCATGGGGAAGTACTTGGTCTAATGAACCCTTTTTCTAATAACTTCAATAGTTGTGCCTTTAGTTCCTTTAACTTGGCAGGTGACATCCTATACAGTTGACGTGACACCGGTGCAGCTCCAAGAATCAAATCGATCTCGTTCTGGGGGAATTCTTGGTAGCTCATCGGGGAAGATGTCAGGGTAGTCTTGGACTATGTGTATGTCCTCTATATTGGACCCTTCCTTTTCAATTACTACAGTCTCAAGGAAAGCAATACAACCTTTCCTTATCATGTTGTGGGCTTGTATGGCAAGGACTAATGACATTCGTTTCCTGTGTCTAATACCAGTGAATGATACCTTAGGGAATTCACTAAATGAAATCTTCTCTTTTCTACAGTCAACACTGGCTCCATAAGTGGATAGCCAGTCGGCTCCCTAAATCACATCATAGCCTTCCATGGGCATACACACCAGGTCGGCTCTTAGATTGAGTTCTCTAATCATCACATCGGCAAATGGAAAATATTTGTTCAGTTTTACTTTCTCTCCCGGTGGTGTTGTGACAGGGAATTCAAAACCTATAGAAACATGTTTAACATTCAGAGTATCAGCAAGGTTTTGAGCTATGAACGAATGTGTAGTTCCAATATCAAACAAAACAAATGCTGCTTGACAGAAAACTTGTAATGTACCTTCTACCACTCCTCCTTCTTCAGTGGCTTCCTCATCTTGTAGGGCTTGCATCCAGCCTTGCTTCCTCGGCAAGATAGCTCGTTTCTTCTGTTCTTTGAGGAGCAGGCATTCTTGAATATGATGCTCGCGACTACCACAACGCAGACATGTGCCTATTTTCCTCTAGCATCCCTCGGCAGTGTGACCAAACTTGTCACAATGTTTGCAATTGCCTTTTGATGGTAGTGGGGACATTTACCTTTGGTTTCTTTTCCTGACTTGACCTTTCTGTGATACTGAAAGGTCGTTTCTTGTCGTTAGTCGGCTTAGCAATAGAAGAGCCAGGTGTCAGCTCTTTCTTGATAAACCTCCCCTTGATGCGTTAAGTGTAATTAGTAGCATCTTCTAGGACTTGAGCCTTTTTAACCACCTCGGCATAAGTTTGGATGTCGAGAGGGGCTAGTTGTGCTATGGATTGGGGTTTAAGGCCATTGCGAAAACGCTTAGCCTTCATCTGTATGTGTTGACAAGATGATTGGCGTAGTGTGCCAGTTTGGAGAATTGTGCCTCATATTCAGTCACAAAGAGGCTTCTTTATTTCAATGCAACGAATTCAGCAGCCTTTCTTTCTTTGATGCGTTCAGAGAAGTATTTAGCATTAAATGCTTCCTTGAACTCATTCCAAGTGAATTGACCATTAGCTCTGGTTGCTTCTACAGACTCCCACCAGGTGCAGGCGTCTCTCGCTAATTGAAGGGTAGCTAGTAGTAGCTTATCTCCTGCCGCGCATTGCATAACACTGAAGATTCTTTCTGTTTCTTAAACCAGTGCTCAGATTCATGTAGGTCAATTGTACCGCTAAATCTGGGTGGATTCATGCTTCTAAAGTTACGATGCAGGTCTCCTGCTCCGCGGATTCCCCCTCCTTGAGCAGCTTGCAGGATGGCATTCGTAAGCTCCTGGATGGTTTGTTGCATGCCCTTAGTTGAGCACGTTCGGAAGCCATCTTATTACCTAAGTTCCTACAAAAGTAACCTTACATTAAGATATCATGGTGGAACTAAGTTAGTGTGTGTGTGTGAGTATCTTTTAGACCTTGTCCTTGGTTCTACCGAATTCTCAAATAGATATGATAGATGACGCGTAGTCAAGGGAGTCCATCCTAGAACATCCTAGACCTAAGAGATCCAATTAAGACATCTTAGGCTCTGATATCACAAAATAATCATGCCCCGATGAAGAATATTGGAAACGTGAGGTAGTTAATCTAGTGTGAGTATAGAGCAACATAACCATCAAACCACTAAACAATTTGAATAACACAAAACCAACTATATTTCTTATTCCATTCACCATTTCTATTGCAGTTACTAATTCAGAGCCATAAATATGGGCCCAGAGAACTTCCTTATACTGAAATGAAACAACTAACTAAACTCTAAACAGACGGAACGAGAACAGGGTCACTCTTGGTCCTACTCATCCCCATCCTCTTGTGTGTGGTCCTCATCATCATTGTATTCACCTGAAGACATATCACAATTTCGCAGGAAGAGCGATAATGCTCAGTAGGACTTAATATCTCGTGAGACATGCATACTTTAAGTGATTAATTGCATAAAAGAGTAAAGAAACTAATGAGGAGAAAGTTAGGTAACGTCAGAGGTAATAGCACAACATAGTTATGATAGCGCATAGCACAACAAGTCAAGTATAGTATAGCATTTTATATTGTTAATGGATAGTCGAGATAACTAGCACTTGAGTGTAATGCGAAACACTCTAGGCAATAAACTCTCGCGGGCACTAGCACTTTTTGGTGCACCTCCCAGAACCAGACTGGACCCCTTATAATATTTCCAGGCATTAGTCACATTTATTATCTTTAGACAATAAGTCAATAGCCAATAAAGTACCAAGCATAGATCAGAGTAAGAAGAAAACTTGAATAGATGAGTGTATAAAGAGATCTAAACAAGAACTATAGGTTGGGCACGTAAAACAACAAGTAATACTAATGATAGTATTTGTTGCACAGTACCATCGACACTGGCAAAAAGTTTGGATTCCTTTTCTTGTTATTGGTGTGTGCATGCAAAGAAGGATCAAAGATAGTGGAACAAGATCGTGCACATCTTCCTTGGATAGAGAAATTAACATACTTAACCTTGATATCACTTGATATTTTTACAGTTTTTATAGGAACATAATGACAGACCCAACACGATATTATAGCATGATGGTTCTAAAACTTGGGGTTTTAGGGCTAGAGGAAAAAATTGATCTCAAGGTATATAACATGAAAACTCATGGGAATAGCTAAACAATTCCTAACAAGATATACTCAAAATAATTCAAGGATTTTGACAAGAACTCATGAACAGCAAGAGCAAAACAAGAGGTCACAGGTACAGAAAAATTATAGAACTTGGATTCTAAAAAAATCACGCAAATTGATGGGTAAAATTTGGGAAAAACATGGGCTTTGGCTACTGGTTTCATGGACTATCCATGAACAAGATTAATTAGATTTATGTTTAAGAGATTGCCTACCTTTGGACTTTCTTAAGAAAAGTCTTTGGTAGAACAAAACAGAATGGGGTATGGGGAAGAAAGCTCCAGTTGGGCGATCTCCTCCTTCTCTGGTGCTCTAGGTATTCTTCTGCAAGTCCTCTAGAGGACTATCCATGAAAAATATTAATTAGATTTATGTTTGAGAGATTGCCTACCTTTGGACTTTCTTAAGAAAAGTCATCTGCAGAACAAAACAGAATGGGGTACAGGGAAGAAAGTTCCAATTGGGCGATCTCCTCCTTCTCTGGTGCTCTAGGTATTCTTCCGCAAGTCCTCTAGCAAGTTGGTAACTCGCCCCCAAGGGGTAGTGGCGAGTATTTATAGATTAGGATTTTTAGGAGTCCAATATAATTGGAAAGTGTATTTGCGGTTTTGATCTTGATCCGTTCCTTGTTTGAAGGATTCTCGTCCCAATTGGAGTGGAAAATCTTTAGAAACTCTCTCTCAATGGGGCATGAATTGGTTAATATGGAAGTCTAACGATGGTCAAATCTCTAGGTTTGCAATTTCCTAACTCTTGGTAGGAGTCCTATTATATTCCAGAACTTCCGTAGAAATCATTACCTTAGTAGTTTGTTCCTATCTGGTTTAGTTTTAGGGATCAGGTTCGGAATCCTCTATTAGATTCGGGCATGTTTTATGGTCCATATTTTCCATGTTTATCTTATTAAATCCCCTTTTTATCATCGGGTATAAATTAACACATGTTTTAAGGTCTGGCAAATAACTAATAACTTTGTCATATATGAAGTCATACACAATTTAGTCATGGTCAGTCAAAGCTTAGCTTCGTCATATACAAAGTTAACTTCATTATATCCGAAGTCCAACTTCGTTATACATGAAGTACACTTTTTTTGGTCGGATCGGTCGAAGGTTAACTTCGTCATATCCAAATTAACTTTGTCATATCGGAAGTCCAACTTTGCCATATATGAAGTCCACTTTGTTTTGGTCATGATTAGTCGATGGTAACTTTGTCATATACGAAGTCCACTTCGATTTGGTCGTGATCGGTCGAAGCTAACTTCGTCATATATGAAGTCCACTTCGTTTTGATCGTGATATGTTGAAGCTAACTTTGTCATATACGAAGTCCACTTCGTTTCGGTCGTGATCAGTTGACATATCGATTGCCTTGCACATCGATTGCTATCCAACATCGATTGTCATTAACATCGATTGCTAACCATTAATCGATTGTCTCTTTAAACATCGATTACTATCTAACATCGATTGCCTCTTTAGACATCAATTACCTCCTCAAACATCGATTACCATCTAACATCAATTGCCTCTTTAGACATCGATTACCCCTTTGAACATCGATCACTATTTAACATCGATTGTTCCTTTAAACATCGATTACTATCTGACATCGATTGTTCCTTTGAACATCGATTGTTTCTTTGAACATCGATTACTATATGACATTGATTGTTCATTTGAACATCGATTACTATCTAACATCGATTACTTCTTTGAACATCGATTACTATCTTACATCGATTGCCTCTTTAGACATCGATTACTTCCTTTAACATCAATTACTTAACATCGGTTGATCCTCAATCATTGATTTTTGACGGTTTTATTTATTGCCATGTCGTTTAATGTGCCTTTAAGCAAACCTCTCCTCAATTTTATTACTTTTATATTATTCCTTTTTATTTAGGATTTTAAGAATATAGTTTGTTACAAAAGAAATCTATATAAAACATTTTCTTCCACTACAAGTAGGGCTATAAACGGATCCAAATATTATTCGAATCTGATTTGTAGTGGTGACAGCGACATCGACAAGGGTGATCCTGCATCAACATCTGATATCTTTTTTATTATTGTAGCGGCTACATCGACCAAAATGTTAGTGAATATAAATGTAATGAAACTTTATTTTTAAAATATTGTGTTTTATTTTTAAAATAATCAATTTATTAATATTTAAATATTAAATTTAGTTAAATATGATTAATATTTATTCACTCCCCTACCCCCTTGAAACACCTCGCGCTTCCCCCTCGAAGAAAATGGTGCCATTTTAAACCCCCGCTAAATCCCGTCAAACCCAGCACTGTCTCTTCCCCTGAAACACCCCACACCTCCTCCTCCTCCTCCTCCTCCTGTCTAACTCTTTTCTCTACTCCCCCCACCATCGCGGAGGGGAGCAGCACCCTGCCGCCGCCGCCGCCGCCGCCGCCATCGCCTCCGAGCTACTGCCGATCCCACATCGCTGGAGCGCCACTGCCAGGACCCTTCGACCGCCACCTCTATAGGTATGTGACTCTTCCTTCTGTGCCACCTCCTATCAACTCTTTCTCTGCTCCCCCCACCATAACTGAAGTGGGTGAACCCCCCTCTGACACCTTCTCCTCTTCCCCACACAGGCCCTATTGTGGAGGGGAGCAGCCCCCTGCCGTCGCCGCCATCACCTCCGATCTGCTACTAAGCCCAAACCGCTAGAGTGCGCCACCAGGAGCCTTCAACCGCCGCCTCTGTATGTATGTGACTCTCCCTTCAGCACCGCCTCTCCTCCTCCTCCTGTCTATCTCTTTCTCTGCTCCCCCACCAGAACCGAAGGCAGTGAGCCCCCCTCTGACACCTTCTCCTCTTCCCCACAAAAGCCCCAACCATACCTGCGAAAAAATACAATTACTTCAGTGATCGTAAGCCTCGGCGAACTCCTAACTCTTATTTGTTGGATTTACTTTTTGTCCATTGCATTTTCAAAAGATGGTCTTGATAGTTTTGGCAAGGGACCATGTACTTAATGCTTATTGTACTCTTGTTGCAAAGTCTTTGAACTATTTATCTTTATTTTGTACTGAAAATAGCAAGTTTGTGTAGAGGAAAAGTTTTTTATCTTGTCAAAAAAAAGTGAATGAAAAGTTTATATTTTTTTGCTACAAAAAATATATGTCCATTGTTTGACATGTTAATGGTTTGTCCTATCAAAGTTTCACCAATATAAGCGCATATTGGGTTTTCCAAAAATCAACCTTAAAAGTGAATTGTCTAAACCAAAATCTAAGAATATGACAGCCTAATGAATGTACTTGCACTGTCTCATTACTGTGTTTTCACAATCAACCGTTCAAAAAAAATGTTTTCACAGTCCAATATGTTATGTTATACTCTTTGTGTTGTTAGACATTTGTTTGAACTTCCTTTGTAACTTCATCCTACTTGTATGTTTTAATTATAATGTCTCACATTATGATTTTTTTTTGCATGCAGCTTGACCTTCTCTTACATAATCAGACTTATTATTGGCCACTGTCCTTATTGTTCGCTACCAAGGCATGTGATCCAGCGAGCCTGGGTGGTGGCTCACTTTTATAATACATATTTACATTATAATTGGTGTGGTTATGTGAATGTGATCCAGCGAGCGTGGGTGGTGGCTCACTTTTATAATGCATATTTACATTAATTTGTGTGGTTAGGTGAATGCTGTCAGATTTTTCGGTGACATGTTTGTGTGTACATGGATGTTAAATATTATGTATTGTGATTGTGTATGATTATAGGAAAATGATGTCTGTTTCTTAATTGTCATTTTTCTTTGTGTGCAAAATATGTCTGTGTCACAAAATGACTTAATTGGATAAGAGTTGGATAGATATTCCTAATAGGCTAGAACCTAGGTATCTCAATGGAGTTAAAGATTTTTTAGAGTTTGCATCTCATGATGACAGAATAGGATTTAAACATGGAGAAGACAAAGAGTTGATTCAATGTCTGTGTAGAAGATGTTGTAATGACTTCATATTTAGAAGGGATCGTGTGCATGAGCATCTAATATGTGACGGAATATGGTTAAATTATCAGACATGGTTGTCACACGGTGAGAAAGTACATGAAGATATCCCGACACTAGAGACACAACTTATCGAATCACAAAATGAATTAGAATTTGATGAAGTGATGAACATGGTACATGATTTTCAAAGCAATGATGTGCTTGATGGAGAAGATGAGGAAGAACTGAATCCAAAAGCACAAAAAAATTATAAGTTATTAGAAGATGCAGAAACTCCTTTGTATGTTGGGTGCAAAGATATGTCTAAGTTGAAGTTTTTTTTGAAGTTGATACACATGAAATCTTTGAATGGTCTTACAGCCAAATGTTTGAATATGATACTTGTACTGTTTAAACAAGTTTTGCCTAGTGATGCATTTGTACCTGAAAATTGGTATGAAGTAAAGAAGATTATAAAAAATTGGGGCTTAGTTATGAAAAGATTAATGCATGTAAAAATGATTGTGTGTCATTTTGGAAAGAAAATAAAGATAAATTTCAATGTCCACAGTGTGGTACGCCAAGATATAAAGATAATACCTCAAAAAGTAGTAAGAAGGTGGCAAGAAAGGTGTTACACTATTTTCCTTTAAAGAATAGATTGCAACGCCTTTTTATCTCATCAAAGACAGCTCATGGCGTAATGACAGTCGTCCTTACCAATATGATGGTGAGATGCGTCATCCTGCAGATTCTCCGACATGGAAGGACTTTGATCACTTGTACCCAGATTTTGCTTCCGAAAGTCGTAATGTTTGACTTGGCTTAGCCAGTGATGGGTTTAATCCCTTGGGAACATGCCTTCCAAGTACAGTGTATGGCCAGTTGTACTAATGGCTTATAATTTTCCACCGTGGATATGTATGAAATTAGCTTACATTATGATGTCATTATTGATTCCCGGTCCGAAAGCTCTAGGAAATGACATTGATGTCTATTTCAACTATTAGTAGAAGACTTAAAGGACTTGTGGGATAATGGGATTGAGACATATGATACTACAAAGAAGTATAACTTTACTTTGTGAGCCGCCTTTGTAGCACCCCAGAAATTCAGTAATTAGAAAATTAGAAATAAATAGAAAATGATAATTTCCCTAATATTGAAATCGTAAAAACCTACGTACCATCATCATATGCACAAGAACACACCGGAAATTCCATAAAAATCATAGTTCAACTCTAAATGATATTCCCAAATGACTCACGAAGAAATTCGTGCAACAAAAAATCCGATTGGCCAAGTTTAAGACGTGTTGTGACTAATTATTGTAATTGGGGAATAAGTCGGAAATCCATTATCATGGGTATAAATTGTAATCATAAACTAAATTAAAAATGATGGGTAGACTTCAAACATGTATTGATAGTCCATTATTGGATTTGGACTAATGGGCAACTTCTGGCCTAAGAATAAAATCAAGTAAGAAAATACCATGGAAATTTGTAACCCTAATTGAGCTGAAAATAGAAAGGGGCAATTAGGGTGAAATCAAAGGCAATTAGACCATTAGGGCAACCCAAATTCATGCCTAACCATGCTAGGAGGTTTCATAAAGCCTAACGCACTCTAACTGGGATGGGAATCCCTCAAACAAGAAAGGGTTAAACCCAAAACCGCAACCCGCTTTTCCTAGACACATTAGGACTTCTAAACAACCCTAAACCCTTAAATACTCTCCCTAAAACCCTTTGGGATGAGTTTTCCATATCTGGGGTCGTGTGGAGCTGAGGTTGAGCACCAGAGGAGGTGGAGATCTCCCCCAACCGGAGCTCTCTTCCCTAGCTAGTTCTCTACATCGACCTGCAAAAGACCTTTCTAGACATCGATCAAAGGTAGGTGATCTCGGGCTCAAACTTAACATGACATATACAATCTGAAATCGCTTCAAGTCTGCTTTCATTTGCCCCTATTTTGCTCAATTTTCATTGGCTATGTTAAGAGTATTAAGCGTTTTTCCAACGTCGCGCAGTTTTATGGCTTTCTTGTTAACCTCATGATTCATGCATCCCTAGGTAAAATTAGGAAAGTTAAAAGCCATAGGGTTCTTCCTCTCCACGTTTCCAACAAGTTTCATGTTGAGCAATTCATCTAAAAACCCCTAGAACCTTGAGTTTCGAGCGAAAACATGAGATCTCGCAACCTAGTCCGCGATCTGTCTGCCAGTTTGAATCGCGACTAGTCCAGTGGTCGCGATTCAGTGACTTAAATCACGATGACTGTGTCCGTCGTGAATTCGACATGTTTTGATGATTTCCAGTTGACCAATCATGACTTGTAGGTTTACCCTAACCCCCATATGCTTCGTTTTGCATGGTATTTCAGTTTTTGGTCATTTGTGAACCGCGACGATGCAACCCGTTGTGATTTGGTGTATTTTCTCGCCCTGGTTTTTGTGCGCCATTCATATTTGAAGTTCACATGAACGCATTAGTCAACATCATCGCGATTCATAGGTCACCAATCGGTATCCTACCGATTACCCTTTAACGGGACCGTTGTGTACGTCGCGATTCTGTTTCGATTGCTTGTAACGCTGCCGTTAACCCCGTCACGATTTAGACAAACGACTGTTACCTATTTTAACTGTCAAACGGCCTTGTAAATAGCGACGACTGAACCCGTCGTATTTTTGTAAGCCTACCCGAGACCTATTTCACTCAGTCTAAAGTTTAAGGATTTGCATGTTATGGTTATAGTAAGTGTGTACAGTCTGTTCAGTGGCTTAAAAATGTTAACCATGAATAAGTCATAACAATCTGAAAGCTATTCTAATCGTTCTTAATTGCTTGATCTATTCCTCTTGAGATTGATATGTTCATCTTACTGATCTAGCATGTTAAAGTGAATGAATATCTTGCTAAAATACTAAAAGGCATGTTGTTATAAATGCTTGATTCTATATCCTGTCATCAAGTTACTTGCTTTCCGTCTTGTTTTAAACTGATGGTTGTGATATTGTGACACATGCTACACTACACTCTTGCACATATAGGCAGCCCCTTCTTGGGGGATTGAAAACTCTCTGCTGGTCATTCTGTATTGGCAGACTAGAGACCTTTTCTCTAAGACCTCCGTAAATCTCCGTATTCCGTAGATTCTCTCATGGAGACCGAGTTGGTTGTACTATTGAAGTTCTCTGGAGATAGCATGCACTTCCTCTCTTGTCTCATTCTCGTGAGTGTGGATTTATAATCATGGACTTAAGCCATTAATATAAAGATTTGACTAAAAGTGTAAATTGCACAGTTATGCTGCCGACATTATCTCTCGACCATTGTTATCATGAAATCATGTTCACATGACTAGCTATTTCTTGACATCATTATCATGAACATGACGTTACAATTTCTTACATCTTGAAACTCTTGTTATTGGCCATTAATGACTGTGGGTATCTACATTTGAAATTAAGTGAGATGCTGATTGGGCACGGCAAGTGTCTAAGTGCTCCAGTCTAGCCCCAATGACGGAGAGTCATAAATGTACTGTTAACCATGGGGTATAATGATTACTAGCGTTGCATCTGCGCTGGAAAATAGTGTCGTGTCGAATGCTAGATACAATAACCACATACATGTGTCCTAGTGTGCATTCCAATGTGGCATAGATCCTTAGTGCACATTAGTGTCTTTGTGCCTGATTAAATGTTAAGTGATAAAAGTTCGTGCTCGTGCGTGCTTACTTGCGTGATATGGCCATCCTGCATTTATTGCAAATAAGTGACATCATGCGTTCTTGCAAACTATTGACATCTTGCGTTCTTCCAATTAAGTGATATCTTGCGTGCTTGTACATACTGTTAGTGTAACGCCCCGACGCGGAATATCGAATCGATAAATAGTTAAATAAATAGTATAGAGCGCGAAATAGACATCAAACCATTTCACAAATTGGAATAATGTCAAACGATCCAAATTCATTAATAATTCCACCAATCATCTATTACAATCACTAAGTTAGAGCCATAACTATGTGCCCAAAGTACTTTATTTAAATGAAAACAACTACAAACCAACTATTCAACTAACTCCTAAAAAGCTTTGGTTGTTAAAATGTGGGGTCACTCCTACACTTGCTCATTTCCATCCTCTTGCGTGTGGTGGTCTCCATTAGACTCACCTGAAAACATATAACAAATAGAACAGGATGAGCGATAATCACTCAGTAGGACTTAATATCTCATGTAAACAGGCATGCTTTATGTGATTAATGTCTTGTAAAGTAAAATAGCTAGAGAGAATGATCAGTATAGTCACGAGAGTAATGTCACACAATAGCAAGGGAACGATAATACTTTCAAATGAAAATAGCACAACAAGCATGATAAGGGATTGGCTATATAACGAGTTAGCATGTATGGTTGAACAAAAGTGCACTAGTCGCGATAGCATGTTTGGTCGATCTTTTTGTCAACCGAGAGAACATAGTATTTTGATTGATTGTCTTTGATTAAATCTTGATAGTCATGTGTTGGATGCATGCCGAACACCCTGATCATTGAACCCCCACGAGTTAATAGCCTTTCGGGCGCACCTCCTAGGACCAGATCGGACCCTTTATAATGTTGCTTGGCATTGATCATGTTTTTATCTTAGACAATCAAGATGGCCAATAAAGTACCAAGAATAGATTAGTGTAATTGAAGAATAGACGAGAGTATAGAGAGAACGTGAACAAATGAGAGTGTAAAGAGAGTAGATAAAAAGAGGGTCGTATTCGTAAATCGACGATAAATGGCGATAGTAACAGTTGCACAACACACCTTATCGTGTGCCAGCAATCCGGTAGAAGTCACTAACTGCCCAATAGCGGTGCTATGAACACAGGCCAGAGGTCCAGTGTGATCTCAAGGTAAGAGAGAACAATCTAAGGACGTTGGATCATGTTGATCCCTAAGGGTACAATAGGTATGATGGTACCACCTGCTTGTCGGCAATAGACGTCTGCCAAAGCCAAGGTGTCTTACGGAGGCCTCGACAAGGAGTTCCTGGTCCTGTTAAGAGTATTCTCAATGGAGCGGTCGTCCAAGCCAAGATAAAAGTGTGTATAGATACGTTTGTCCGTCATACCTTGAGTACTCGAAGGCAGAGGGACGTGATAACGATGTTTAAATCAAGCGAATAAAACGAAGACAAGTTCATTTAAAATAATAGAGAAATTACATGATTAATTACACTTAATTACCAGATACATTACTGAGTCAGTAAAGTCTTATAGCAAATATCACGTTTGGTGTGTGCAAGTGAGAGCAAATCAATGACATCATGAGAGAATTGTGCACACATCTTTTAATTCATAAATCATGTGAATCTTTATCAAATATACGTCAACATGTCGTTATTGTTCATGACAGGTTATTACAGATGCTTAATATGATTTATGGAACATGATTAACTCAATTATCATGAAAATTAGGGTTTCTATTTTACATAGTGAAAACGTGACAGGGGTACCTGTCGCCTTTAAATCACGACGGGTAGGTCGGTCACATTCAAAGACTGGGTCAGGCCAATCGATTGATGCTGGAATCGCGACGAGGTGATCGGTCACAATTTGAGCAATCAGTCCATAAACGCGACGTCTGGGTCTATCGAGACGTGCCCCTTGGTCGCGACCTTCTGAGAAACGCGACAGGTCAGGCCGTCGCGTTCTTAGAGGGTCAGGCCCAGCCCAAAAGTGAACTTGTTCACTTTGGGATTTCAGTCCAGTCCTCCAAGGGTGGATACAAGACTCTTTGCAAATTCATATAAAATCGTATACATGATGAAAAATCTTGAAAATAGTTTTAAATGAAACTAGACATGTAGGAGTACCAACAGTGACAAGCAATTAGGCTTTCATCATGATATAAGCATGCTATCAACAAGTTCTTCATGATGAACCAAAACCATACACAATGATGAAAAATGATTTAATTCGAACATGGTACTTGATAGAAATTGAGGAAAATGGTGTCATTCGATCCTTGACATCATGTAGCATGTATGATAAAATTTTCAGGGCACGAAATCAAGTATGGACATGGATTCAAGGTAAACATGTCAAGTCGGGTACATGTTCTTAACAAGATTTGGAGCATGAATACTCATAATTGACATTATAAAATTGGGGAAAACATGGGGCTTTCTAAGATGGGATCATGGTCTACCTATGGTCGAAGTTAATTTGTTTTTGCTTGAGAGATTGCCTATCTTTGAGCACTTTGTGATCGTAGGGTTTAAATGAGGAGAATGCGAAGAAGCTTCTTGTTCCTAGTCGCCTCCTCTTTGATTCCCTCGTCCCAAGCCTCTCTTCCTCGTCCTCCAAGTTCCAGAAATCCAATAGGGTTGGCTTGAGACGAATGAGGGTGTATTTGTATGTTTTAAGTCTCCTATTCACTTAAAACTCTTCCATCTCTTCCAACTTCGAATTTCCAATAATTATCCCACTTTTTCCTAGCATTTATCTTTCATTTTTACTAGGGGTGGCCTCTAGATCCGTGGCCCAGGTGTTAGGATAGGACTAGGACTCTTTTTAAGATATTTATGAGTTAAAATAATGATTCTCTTAACCCTTTTTAATTATTAATAATTAAGGTACAAAATTAGGCTTAATTATATCTAATCCAACATTGGGTAACCCATCACCTATTTTGACTTAATGGGTTTTAATTTAATCTCATTTTATTCTAACTTAAATTTATTCATCAATATTTAAATTTTAGAGCTGCTACAGTTAGTGCTATCTTGTTACATCATTCTAGATCTTGTTCATTCACTACTGTCCAATCTATCTTGTTCGTGTGTCATGTCTATATGAATTTATCGTTCATGCATATCTAGCGGATCGTGCTTGCCTAGTTCTAAAATGTTAATCACTTATATCATTGCCCGCTCATTCCCTACTTTTCAACATCATAGGTGACATTGATGAAGAAGTTGGAGGCCAAGACTTTGATGGGAATGCATCAGAGTGATGAGTGTGTTCCAACCTTAGTGTCTATAGTAATTTTCTTTTGAGAGATAGATCAATGTAGTTGGTAGCTAGTGAGGTTATTTGTAATTTTCCCTTTATAGAGCCTAGTTCTGTAGTTCAACAATGGAAGAGTTTGTGCTGGCCCACTTACTGTTGGCAACAAGACTAACCTAGAGGGGGGGGGGGGGGTGAATAGGTAATCTGAAAACTGAAATTAAATCACCACTTGAAAATGTTTGGTTAGTCTAAATAAGCGTGTGCAAGGAAATTAAATCCGCGGAAGCAAGCACACAAGGAACACAAAGATTTATCCTGGTTCGGACCTCCTATCAATCAGGAGTCCTACGTCCAGTCCCCAAGCAAACTCTTGGATTTCACTAACCAAGGGTACAGTCCCCCTTTAGGACATACAACACCCAGCCCCTACTGGTCTTCTTCTCTTTCCAGGGCAAGAAGGCAGCCCACTATTTCACCTCAGCCAGGTGCTTTTTTTACGACCTCATAAGCAACTCACTGGTACACACCATAGCAGGTCTTACCTTCTAATCAAGCGGAACACTTGCACAGCAAGCCTTCTCTTCCAACGAAGAGGAACACATCTGAAGCCAGAAGCTAAGACTTGAAGCCCCTAGATCAAGCTCTAAATAAACAATGAAATGCTTGATCTGAGACTGAGCCTAAGAAGGAAAGAGTTTTACAAGACAAGACACTTCTTAGGCTAAACCCCAAGTTCTCTCTTTCAAATACACAGAGACACACAAAGAGAGAATGAGAAGAAGGAAGCAACTTGAATGCTCCAGCTTGAATAGGCTCGAGCTCTCTTCCTTTCTTGCTTGAGTGTGTATGGATTTAGATGCTCACTGGATGTACACTCTTTTGAATGATTTTCAGGTTCGCTCTATCTTCCACTGCTTCTTCTACTTTCTCTTCACCCTTTTATGGAGCAGCTTTGAACAGATCCATTGATAGATGGCCGTTGGAGCTCTCTGATCCGTTGCTCATCTTCTTCTTCATCTTCTTTCTTGAGTCTAATGGCTTCCTTCTTGTGCCTACTGGCTACTTCGAATGGTGGAAGAAGTTCTAGTTGGTGCACACATCCAAGGATGCCAGCAGCAGGTCCAATATGTTGACTATGTGTAGAGGTGGACCTGCATACATTAAATGTAAGACAGATGATTAGACTCGTGAAGTCTTTTGTCAGGTGGCTCATACCTCTTTTTACTTCTGTCCATTTTTTCCTGTAGATAGCTAGGAATAAATGTAGGTGCTTTTCTTGCTGACAACTTGCTATAAAACCTTTTTATCTATCAGAGAAATGACAATATAAGAGTTAGAAATTCATTTGAATTCTCACTGGGCGCCAGAGGTATTTTGAAACATTTGAAGTGAGAGGGAATCGATGTCTTAAGGTATTAGTTCTATTTTCAGACAAAGTGTTTGAGATTTGAATACAAGCTTAGTTGCGTTCATTATGTGGGCCTTATTATTATGTTGTGTTGATACACAACTAGTGCTTGCTAGCTAGATGCTTATTTGTCGAGTGCTCACGTCTCGAAATATCGAAATTAATTTCTCAAATATTTCTGTTGCGTAAATCATGGGACGTCACAGCCTTGCTATGGACCATAAATGATTTTCAAGGTTATGCGAACTTGTCTTGATGGAGTACTAAAGGGAAACTGTCATGTCCAATTTGCAATGATCAAACTTATTCTCTTTGTCTTCCTCACATCAAAAACCAAAGTTATTTAGCGTATTGTCATTTTCTTCCAATAACACACAGGTGGAGAAAGAGTTAGTACAAAGATAAATTTGATGGTCGACGTTGTGATAAAGGAAAGTTAATAATGAAAACAAGTAATGAATTGTGGAGACAATAAAAAGAGATGGACCTAGTAAGGTTTGGCAAGCCTTTCAAGAAATAGTTGGAGAACTTAAGAAAAAAATTAGAAAAAAATAGAAACTGGAAGAAGAAGAGCATTTTCTTTAGACTTGTGTTGTATTGGCGATCTCTGATCATTCTTCATCATTTAGATGTCATGCATATTGAAAAAAATGTATTGGACAATATTCTTGACATGTTTAATTTTTTTGGGACAGTGAAAGACAACCTTAACTTAAGAAATGATTTACAAGTGTTGAAAATTCGCCCAGAACTACATTCTTATGAGAATTCAATGTGTTTCCTAGATGCTATTTATAAGTTAAAAAATGCACAAAAGTCTCATATATGCAACTTCATCAAGAATATAAAGGTTCCATATGGCTATTCTTCAAACCTCTCTAGATGTGTTGATATGGGTAGCAAAACAATCACAGGATTGAAAAGTCATGATTGTCATGTGTACATGTAAGTCTTGCTTCCTTTAGTACTTTGTGGTATCATTCCTAAAGAAGCGGTAGATCCAATTATTTAGCTTAGTCAATATTTTAAAGCTATTTGTTCAAAAGTGTTAGACAAAGCAAGTTTGTTGAGATGGGAGGCCAATATTGTAATTATCTTATGCAAGCTGGAGCATATTTTTCCGCCGTCATTCTTTGATGTTATGATACATCTAACAGTGCACTTGGCATACGAGGCAAGGATGTGTGGTCTAGTTCAAAATCGATGGATGTATCTAATTCAAAGATATTTTAAGAAATTGAAAGATTATGTTAGTAATAAAGCTCGAGTGAAAGGTTCAATTGCACAAGGATATCGTCTGAAAGAATGCAGCCTATTTATTTCGAAGTACATGCAAGAAATGGATGATTACAATAGTAAAGATAGAAATTATGATGGTGGTCCATTTGGCACTCTTGATGGAGAACTATCTATGTTTACAGCAGTTGGTTGTCCATGTTGAGCAATTATTCCTATCTATTTTGTTAATTTATTGCTAAACATTTATCATGATATTTTTGCTATGACAAAAATTTTTAATATCTTCATTATTACCAGTGATAAAAATCAATAATTCAAAAGTCTTTTATTTACACAAATATATTTTTAGCCAAGAGCATGCTTAGTCAATCCAAGTATCATCTCAACACAATTTTTTCGAAGTACACAATGTACACTGTATATCATACTAACTCCGACTCTTGTGAGTCGAAGTAATGCTTCGATGGATGAACAAACTAATAACACTCCGACTCCTAAGAAGTCGAAGTCTGACAACACTCCGACTCCTAAGAAGTCGACGTCCGACAGTACTCCGACTCTTAAAAGTCGAAGTCTCTGTATCAATTGCTTATCTATGAGCCTTACTCCGACTCCTTGAAAGTCAAAGTAGGACTTACTCCGACTTCCCATGAAGTCGACGTCATTGTTTCATTATTCCGACTCTGATGAAGTCGAAGTAGTTCGAAAGTCGATGTTTATTATTGTTACATGTGTATTGTTGTTTCCTGACTCCAACTTCGGACTCCAACTTCCATATAGTTGAAGTTCTCATATGTCATATCACACTATGGTTGAACAGTGGCTGTCGGCAGATGTTCATCAGCTGTCGACAGGTACTGCAACATATGTGACTTCTAGAACTGCATTTCTGAATCAGAGGTTGGGCTGTCGTCAGATGAAACCTTCCTGTCGACAGTTGTTGGTTTCCTCAAATTTCTCCAAGTCCACATCAACTCTCTTCAAATATCGATTTCACTTGTACATCAACCCTCTTTGAACATCGATTTCACTTGAACATCAACTCTCTTCAAAAATAAATTTAACTTGTACACCAACTCTCTATGAACATCGATTTCACTTGAACATCAACTCTCTTCAAACATCGATTTTACTTGTACATCAACTCTCTTTGAACATCGATTTCACTTGAACATCAACTCTCTTTGAACATCGATTTCACTTGTACACCAACTCTCTGTGAACATCGATTTCACTTGAACATCAACTCTCTATGAACATCAATTATGTTTAAACATCAACTCTCTTATACATGGATTATGTTCACATCGATTAAAGTCATTCAAACATCGATTCCCCTTGAACATCGATTACCTTAAACAATGATTGTCTTATGTTTAAACATCGATTGTATCTTATATCAACTTATGTATTTGGAAAATAATTTTGCTTCTATCATTTACCATAGAACTTGATAAATCATTTCTTCATAAGTTTTCATTATCCATATTGGAATCCTTTTACATAAGAATATCTCTCTATGAAACTTACAGCTATCATAAAATTCAAATATCATTTTGGCGGGAAAAATAATATTATCTATCTCATTTGAAATGTCTTCTTGAGATCTGCAATGTGTATAAGCTTATCATCTCTCTCACTACTAGTCAAATTATTTTATCTCTGATCGACCATATAGTCAGGATTTAAATGTGATAAGCTGTATGGGATATCAGTCATAGATCTCCTGCTACATCCCTTTTGAAAAAACTCTCTAACTTTCAGCATAAAGTACCCATGCACCTATCTATCTATCTTTTAATGTTCTGAACTTCTATCTATCTGAGCCTACTTGCTTTATATTTTTATATGCATCTCACCTACCTCCGAAAGCATGGAGATATCTTTCTGTCTTGTCCTTTCAAGCCTATAGAACATTTATGAAGCATGTCTTGCGCATGGAAGTTCACAAAAGTATTATGAATCTATCTCTCAAGCATGAAGCTACAAAATATAGCATGAAGACGTTGGGACTCATGGAGCTAAAGATTTGATGGATAAATCTAGGAAGATCAAAGTCTCCTCTCAACAGACATCCTTCAACGGCTAGCTTCCAACAGCCACAAATTCAAACGGGCAAATTTGAAGCTCATACATATAGAAGCCAAAGCTTGAAGCCAACAACAACAAGAACACAACAAGATACACATACAGAAGATACATAGAAGAAGATAGAAGCTCACCTTCCACTCCAATCTGAAAATCTAGAAGAGCCACTCAAAGGGAAAGAGAGAGCCACTCCTCAAGCCTCGACTTGCAAGCTCTCCATTGGCGATTAGAAGTCTTCTTCGCTTGGTGGCTTTCTGCATTGCAGATTCTTTTGAGTCCACCTTAGTTTCAGAAAGAGCTTGAGCTCCACTTTCATTTAATTCTATTTCTGAATCTCTGTGTCTGCTCATTTCTGTTGAGCAGACACACAAGTTTTCAACTTCTGTGTAAGATAACCCATAGGGGGTTTGTACCCTGCAGTGCCCCTCTTGTGAAGGGAAGATCTACAGTTGTAGATGGTCTTGTACCCTTGGTTTAAGGGAAGACTTGCTAGTCTACAAGTAGTTGTATTCCTATCAGTTGAGAGAAGGCCAAGTGTGCTTGGTAGTTAGTGAAATCCCAAGTGGTTGTTTGGGGACTGGACGTAGGACTTCCATGTGGAAGGGCCGAACCAAGATAAACTCTCTTGTGCATTTCTGTGTGATTATTTCCGCCAAGTTTACACTTGTTTCACACACACCACACTAAGTACTAACGACTCTATTTAGTGTTGTTTATCTTTTAGATAAAAATTTAAAAGTGCAAGAAGTCCTATTCACCCCCCCCCCCCCTCTAGGACAACTTAGTGCCATCTCGATCCAACAAGTGGTATCAGAGCTTAGGTCTTCTCAGAAGAATCAAAAGATGTGAGAAGAGATGGCAGCTGAAGCTCACAACTACGAAGGTCAGTCAGTCACCAGACCACCATTCTTCGATGGTGAGGACTACCAATACTAGAAAATGCGAATGGAATGCTTCATCAGGGGCACAGACTTTGATCTGTGACAGGTAATAGAAGCAGGTGATTATATTATTGTTCCTATTGAAGGTACGACTGTAATTACTGCAACTAATAAAGTTAAACTGTCTCTAAATTTTAAAGCTAAAAACTATCTATGTTGTGCTTTATCAAAAAGAGAATTAAGTAGATTATCAGCATGTAAATCCGCTAAAGAAATATGGGATAAATTGCAATTAACATATGAAGGAACCGATAAGGTGAAACAAACTAGAATATATATTCTTGTTTCACAATATGAACAATTTAAAATGTTTCCAAATGAAAATATCACTCAAATGTATAACAAATTTTCAAATATATTAGTTGGTTTAAGCTCTCTTGGAAAAGATCTTTGTGATGAAGAAACTGTTAGAAAAATTCTAAGATCATTAACTCATTCATGGACCCCCAAGGTCACTGCTATTGAAGAAGCTCATGACTTAGCAAAACATCCCATTGATAAATTAATTGGCTCACTTATGGCTCATGAAATAAACATGGAGAGATTTTCTGAAAGCACTTCAAAAAAGAAAATGCCAAATGCTTTGAAGGTTACAGATTCTTCCTCTAAAGATTCGAAGGAGAAAACAGACGACAGTGATGATGAAGCCATGCTGTCAAGAAAGCTCCAACGAATTCTTGCGAAGAAAAAGAAGTTAGGCTCCAAGAGGTACTTCAAAAGAGAAATGAAGAAAGAGCCGACCTGTTATGAATGCAATCAGCCTGGACATTACAAATCTGAATGTCCCAAGCTCAAGAAGAAGGATCCGGCTGAAAAGTTTGAGAAGAAAAAGGGCAAAGAAAGAAGATTCAGCAAATACAAGAAGAAGGCAATGGCCGCAGCATGAGATAATGAAGAAGCTACAACTTCATATTCCTGAAGTTCAGAATCAGAAGAGGAACAAGTCAATCTAGCCCTCATGGCAGGACTAGAACAGGTAAATTCTAAAACTTCTTTTACATCTTGCTAAAAATCTAACGCTGATTGTTTAGAAGATGCATTTAATGAACTGTATGAAAATATAAAACAGTAGTTAAACAAATTAAAATAGTTAAGATCAACCTATTAAATAAAGAAAAATCCATCACTTTTCTAAAAAAGTGAAGTAGAAAAGATAGGACAAAACATAACTGAAACAAAAGATCAAATGAATTACTCTTTGAAGATCTAAAAGTTAAAAATAGTACAATCATTGAACTTCAAACAAATCTAAAAGAATTTATAAATGAAGAAAAATTAAAAGAGGAAAATGACTATCTAAGAGCTACCTTAAATAAAATTGCTAAATGTAAAACATCTCTATTTGTAAAGTTAAAAGGTGCTAGAACTGGCAAAAAAAAATATGAAGTATGATATACACCTCCATCAAATGAGGAGGAAATTATCTATCCTAAAAAATATCCAACTCCCAAATTTGTGAAGGAAAATGTAACGACCTGACCTCCGGGACCCCCGCCAAGGACCCCAAAGGTCGTGCCGCCACCCACGGATCCGAAGACCCGGAAGGGTTACAATTTAGTTCAGTGAGATAAGAAATGAATTCAAATAACTATAACAAGAAAGTCCTTACATTAATAAGGAAATTATGTACAACGTGTCCTAAATAAAAGTACAGGTACAGAAAGAAAAGTGCAATCCTTAAGGGGCATACCTCGAGGACTTGCAAAAAGGCAATTCTCAACTCACATAGTACAAGAGCGCTCACGCTCACAACTCACACTGCTAGCAATGTACGGCGGAACCAACCGCCACCTCAACCGTCCGGCAACGAACTCCTGCGACAGCGAGTCCCTACTTGAAGAAAGTAGGGGGGTGAGCCTTGCGAACAAGACCCAGTAGGGATAACCAGTCCCTTACTAGCCAGAGCAGAAGGAACTCCAAAGGAAAGCGGAAGTAACTACTCTAGAAAGCAGTAACGCGAGTAACAACTACTGCAGAGTACTACAAACCAGTGGAACAGAGTAACGCCATGACCCACAACCAAGGTCGGGCCACACATGACTCCCAAGAACAAGCGGAGTCAGACATGATGCGGAAGCAACCCTCGGCATGCACCCGCCGAGACAAGAAGCTCACGAACACCGGAGCAACCACGTGAGACCAGAGTCTCACGACACAAGCACCACCATCCCAGACCTCCATGAGGTAAGGAAGGCACGCAGACAGGTGTCACCACGAACAACACCAAGCAACCACGTGAGAAAGACGTCTCACCACAAACACAACCACCTCAAACCTCCACAAGGTCAAGGGCCCACAAGTAGAAACACCCTGGACCCCGGACATGCCACGAGGTTAGGGAACCACACACACCAGTGCCACCACGAACGGCACCAAGGAACAGATTACGAAAACAGCAGTCTTGTTCCTGCACAAGGCACCCTGAGAGAACACGAAGTATGGAAACCACTAAGCACGGCCAACGAGGCCAGACCAACAATGCCTGCAGAAGCTAGACACCGTTAGGCTACAACCACCGTGCAGGCTAGGGTAACGAGACACACTTGGAAACAACATGAGAAAACACCGTCACAACATGAGCAACCAAGGCCACCGCTACTAGCAGCTAAGAGGAGGACACACCGGCCACTCCTCTGCTTGCCAGTCACCAGCTTCTGCCTACAACCTCCCGTAGAGTGAGGCCAGTGAGCCACCACAGAGAACATGACACACAAATAACCGCAGCCCGGCCAAGTTGTGGCCCCACGCCTGACACCACGACGTGGCTCCGGAACCAATGCTGAGAGAGGCAGTGAAAAAGGACTAGCTAATCTGCACCGGAAGAACAACCAAACAACCTCGGCATCCCAAACTCAACTAAGAGAGCTGTACAAATGACTCTACGCCTATGTCCACACCGTTTTCCCCTCTGCTACCAGAGTCTGAGCTCGAGCTCGCCCACCGCTTGGAGAATTCCCTCAAGAGGTGCGGGAACTGGAAATCCAGGTAACAGTGAAACCTCTACAACGGACAAGCCCTCGAGTGTGAAGCTCCGGGCGAACTGAGAATAGGCAGGGCAACCATAACAAGTAACAACACAGTTGGCTTGTAACCAAGACAAGCCCAGCAGGCACAGGCACGCACGACACCCCTCCCGGAAACCCCCAGGAGGGCCGTCGGCCAAAACAAGCACACACCTCAGCCCAACAAGGGCAGCAACCACGAAACACCAGTCATGTGCCTAAGTTGGGGAAGAAACATTCCCCTAACCAACTTAGGCACAGACCACCTCACGAAGTCCAAAAATGAGGAAAACTGAACTGGCAGCAAAAACTCGACAAGAACCCCGTCGCGACCAGAAGGTGACAGGGGAGCTGTCGCGACCAGAACACGACAAGGAACCTGTCGCGACCAGAAGGCGACAAGGAACCTGTTGCGACCAGAACGTGACAAGGAATGTGTCGCCTTCAGATTCAGAATGCAATGTATCGACCCGTCGCGTTCCTCATCTAAAGGCAAGACCCTTAGGGCAAAACCACCCCAAGGTCCACACCCAAAGAACCACGAAGGCAAACCACCAAACTAGAAGATAGGCATCGTGCCAAGTTGAGGATACCTCCCTCTAACCAACTTGGACACGAGCCATCCTCCACCACGACTGGAAACGAAAGACCATAGGGTATAGAGAACGCGACGGTTACCCGGTCGCGACCAGAATGCGATAGGATATACGATGCCTTCTGACTGGTATCGCGATAGCCATCCTATCGCGATCTTTGTCAGAAGACCAAAACCGGGAATGGGGCCATCCCAAGGTCCCCCAAGCTACAATATAAACACCAAAGAGGGGAGGAAGAAGAGCACACTAAAGGCACAACTGGAAATGGCTCGAGGGGCACCAATGCCACCTCTCCTCGCCCACAAACGACAAGAACTATACCACCACACAAGAGGGAGCACCACCGGCAAGCTTTCTCCCGTGCTAAACCACAAGCAAACCTTGAGCATAGGGAGGATAGCCCAAAACAAGCTCCATCTCCTCAAGACAGTAAGAGAGAGAGCAAGAGATCCCTATAGAGAAATGATGAACCAAACCCATTGGGGCCCTTCACGTCGGATTGGCTGCCTCCTCCTCTCTCCACGCCGCTCCAACGCTCTGCCATGAGCACGCCGGCACCTCCCCAAGCCCAAAACCTGAGAAAGAGGGAGGGAGCTCCCCCACCATGGAGAGGGGAAGAAGGAAGAAGAAAGGAGAAGAAAGAAGAAGAAAAGAGGGTCTGCATGCCTTAAGGCCTCAGAACTGAGGTCGCGACAAGATAGGCGTCGCGTTCTTAACCAGAACGCGACAAGCATCTTGTCGCCTTCTCAAAAGTTCTGACAGGTCTTCTGACAGACAGACAACCTCCAAGCCACGTGTCATGCTCGCAATTGGCTCAGGTGAACGCGAAAATTGGCATGTCGCCTTCACACACATGAGTGCGGACACGTGGCACCAGCCACGAAAGACGACAGAAACGCGACATAGGGGTCGTCGCCTTCTCAACCAGAAGGCGACAAGGAACACGTCGCATTCAGAATGGGACAGCTTGATCCGTCGCGATTCCAAGATCAACATCAAGGCAACCAAAGCCTGGGATTTTACAAATCTAACCAACTTAAAAACAATTTTGTCCTCAAAATTAATGGCTAAACCCGATCGGAGAAAACAACCAGTGCAAAGAGAGCACTAAGTCGTGCCACGACCTCCCGGTGGTCACCACCACGACCCCGCCACGAATGGAGTGCCTAACCAGACATCCGACAACTCATAGAGCGCACACGAACCGGCGCGGAGCACACAATCGGGTGTCAACAACTCCCCAGGCGCGGGGCACACCAAACCAACCAGAAAACAACTGAAACCGCCAGTCGGAAACCATGCGACTGAGCCGTCAATAGACCACGCTGTTGAGACCAACCAGTCAGTAACTCACTCTTTCACCAGCGACTAGATAGAGGACATATCTATTGACAAAAACCTAGAAAAACACCAAGAGGTCAGCCACAAGACTCCACCGAACGGGCCCGCACAACTAGCAATAGCTAGTGCCTGCCGCAAAGCCAAACGAGAGTCTCTTAAGGGCGACCAAAACCAAGCGATAGCATGCATGTGGAGAACACCACAGCATGCAACGTAGTGTCCACCGGCACCACTCGATCTCACTTAGATCATCCTCGTGGTCCGACAAGGACACACAACGACTGTGGAGCCATAGAAAACTAAATCAAATGCTCCACAGGCACATGCACAGAGACAAAACTAGGGAAGACATCTGAGGTTGGCAAATCCAGGAAACTCAAGACGTCGGCAAACTACAA
Source organism: Colocasia esculenta (assembly GCA_014218235.1). NCBI lineage: Eukaryota > Viridiplantae > Streptophyta > Magnoliopsida > Alismatales > Araceae > Colocasia > Colocasia esculenta. The sequence goes on from CM024758.1 coordinate 22,687,006, forward strand.
GAGAATCAAAACAACTACAAAGGTCGAGGACAACACGTCGACCTCAGAGGGACCCAGACCAAAGCAAGGTACCACAACTGAACACACTCGCTCCCAAGCGAGAGGGAAAAACCCGAACACAGGCCACGGCCAAGGCCTGGCGTACCACCAATAGGGCTACCTAGACAAGGCAAAGTAGCCACCCCACAGCGGTAACAGTACAACCACAAGACACCGGCTAGTAAGAAGTGTCCCAGAGGTGGAAATCTCAATGCCTCGAACACCGAGCAAGCTCGTGAAACGACGCACGAAGCTCACGATCAGGGTACACGACACAACACACGGTGCTATCACAAGCACCAAGAGCCACCCAAGGTATAGCACAATGCACCAAGGCTCTAGACGGAATAAAACCGAAACACTCGAGCTTGAGCACATGGTGCTACCACAAGCACCAAAAACAGGCAAGATGCAACATAGTTGCACCAGCGGCTGAAACAATACAGGCTAACAGGAAGGACTCTTCACAAAAGACCTATCAAAAGCCACACCAAGGAACTACAAGCCTGAAAGGGCAGAACAGGTCACACCGGCCCCGAACCTATGAGGCATAAAGACACGGAGCATCGAGAAAGAAAAATGCTCAAGGTGAAGTACACAACCGTACCAACGACATGAAACGACACAGGGCCAACCAAAGGAGACTCTCCACCAAAGACCTACAAGAGAAACATGTGGAAAGCCAGTAGCTTCAAGAGTGCAACAACCACATCAGCTCTTAGAAGCACACAAACACAAGGCACTGCTCATACCTCTGCAGGCGGAGAGGGCCACACACCAAACGGTGACAAGTGCCTTTAAGCACAACTGAGGCACAAGCAAAACACACACCGGAACGATGCCTGCACAAGCAAGCCAAACAAAAGAAAATTGGTGCTGCCTCACACTGAACACAGTGCACGCTACTAAATATCATCCAGTTAGGCAACAAGGAACCAGCAAAGCAAGGGACGGCACAATAGGTACATCACGACCCACCGTGACACCAGGAAACAACACGCACGAGGGGAGCAACCAGCTCAACCTCAAGACAACTCAAGGGGAGGGACCTTCGCCACAATGGTCACCACAGTGCGAAACACGGCACCAAATGCCATGGCAGAGCACCTTCACCCCGAGCAACCCACGGAAAGCAGAGGAAGAAGGCATGCAACAGGCCTCTTCCTCACACGAAAGAGAAAATAGCAACACAAGGCTAGCACTCACACAAGAGGCACAACCAGCCGAACACCCACAACACTCGCCAAACAACCGTCGGCAAGAGTGCGTCGGCATGGAGACGCAAGCAGAAAACAATCTAAACCACAGGGACACACACGGTCCCGCCAGCACAACCAAGAGACTTGGAAGCGAACAACATGGCGAACCGGCCAAACATAGGGCCACACACATGGTCAAGGTACCTCACCATGACCAGAGGCAAACAAACAGAATGCACGCAACAGTCCAACCCAAAAAGCTGCACAACACAGTAAAGTGCTAGTGCAACACAACCAACCAAATAGCATAGACCTCAAACCAAAGAGGTAACATAGAGGAAGACATCAACGAGCACAGAGACAACCCAGAGAGAGAAACCCTCACTAGGACAACAATAAATAGTTCTGGGAAACATTACCAGAACACAAGCAACCAAGCGATGCAACTTAACCCAGAGGGCAACGCAACAGCAACCAGAAACGAGCACAACACAATTCTGGGTAAACCTCACTTACACCAGAACCAACAGAGAAGGACTCCGAGAGAACCTCACCAATGTTCGCAACCAGGCAGCACAAAGCCAACAACAACCACAGACAGGTGTCGCAGTGCTCAACCAGCAGTGCAACACGAACACAGAGCACCTGCTTAGCTCGAGCAACGAAGCCGACTGAGCAGGGCATAGTGCACAACGCGCACAGGAACTCGAGGCCAAACACAACCAACACAGCACACACCCCAACAACCAGAGGACAGCCAACAAGGCAAGTACACCTTCGACAGGCTCCGTAGACCACAACCCTGCACTGGTGAAGGCCAAACCACACGTAGGCTCTCTCAACATTCGCGACACACCCACACGGACGCGTAGGCCAACGACTAACCCAACCGCAGCGCGAGCGAACTAGATGACCACACTCGTAGCATGTGCACCTAGCAACCGCAGCAACACTCTTCTGCAGCTCACACTCGGACCCTGCTGGAAAGCTAGCCACCTGCAATAAAAAGCCAAATGCTCACACCAAACAGCAACTCTACATGGACGGGCCAACAGCATACTAGTACATTTCTTTGGGACATCCATAGTTACTAATTCATTACAATTCTTGTTGAACCCCTGAGCTCTGATACCACTGTAACGACCCGACATCCCGAACCCCTTCCAGGAACCCCGAAGGTCGCACCGCCACCCACGGATCCAAAGACCCGGAAGGGTTAGAATTTAGTACAGTGAGATAAGTAATGAATTCAAATAACTATAACAAGAAAGTCCATACATTAATAACGAAATTATGTACAACATGTCCCAAATAAAAGTACAGGTACAAAAAGAAAAGTGCAATTCTTAAGGGGCATACCCCGAGGACTTGCAAAAAGGCAACTCTCAACTCACACAGTACAAGAGCGCTCACGCTAACAACTCACTGCTGGCAACGCACGGTGGAACCAACCGCCACCTCAACCGTCCGACAACGAACTCCTACGATAGCGAGTCCCTACCTGAAAAAGTAGGGGGGTGAGCCTCGCGAACAAGGCCCAGTAGGGATAACCAGTTCCTTACTAGCCAGAGCAGTAGGAACTCCAAAGAAAAGCTGAAGCAACTACTCTAGAAAGCAATAAAGCGAGAAACACGTACTATAGAGTACTACAAAGCAGCGGAATAGAGGAACGCCATGACCCACAACTAGGGTCGGGCCACACACGACTCTCACAGAACCAGCGGAGTCAGACACGATGCGAAAGCAACCCTCAGCACGCACCGGCCGAGATAAGAAGCTCACGGAACACCAGAGCAACCACGTGAGACCAGAGTCTTACGACACAAGCACGCCATCCCAGACCTCCATGAGGTAAGGAAGGCATGCAGACAGGTGTCGCCATGAACAACACCGAGCAACCACGTGGGAAGGACGTCTCACTAAAAACACGACCACCTCAAACCTCCACAAGGTCGAGGGCCCACAAGCAGAAACACCCTAGACCCCGGACACGCCATGAGGTCAGGGAACCACACACGCCAGAGCCACCACAGACAGCACCAAGGAACACGCAGTATGGAAACCACTAAGCTCGGCCAATGAGGCCAGACCAACAATGCCCGTAGAAGCTAGACATGGCTAGGCTACAACCACCGTGCAGGCTAGGGTAACGAGACGCACTTGGAAACAACATGAGAAAACACCATCACAACAACAACAACCAAGGCAACCGCCACTAGCAACTAAGAGTAGGACACACCGGCCACTCCTCTGCTTGCCAGCCACTGGCTCCTGCCTACAACCACCCTGGTAGAGTGAGGTCAGTGAGCCACCGCAGAGAACACCACACACAAACAACCGCAGCTCGACCGAGCTACGACCCCACGCCAGACACCACGACGTGGGTCAAGAACGAACGCCGAGAGAGGCAGTGAGAAAGGACTAGCTGATCTGCGCCGGAATAACAACCAAACCACCTTGGCGTCCAAGACTCAGCTAAGAGAGCTCTACATACGACTCTATGTCGTTGTTCACCACTGTTTTCCCCTCTGCTACCAGAGTCTGAGCTCGAGCTCGTCGGCCGCCTGGAGAACTCCCTCAACGGGCGTGGGGACTAGGGGTCTAGGTAATGGTGAAACCTCTACAACGGACAAGCCCTCGAGTGCCAAGCACCGGCGAACTGAGAATAGGTGGGGCAACCACAACAAGTAACGGCACAACTGGTTTTTTAACCAAGACAAGCCCAGCAGGCACAGGCACGCATGACACCCCTCCCAGAAACCCCCAGGAGGGCCATTGGCAAACATAGGCACACACCTCAGCCCAAAAAGGGCAGCAATTACGTAACACCAGTCATGTGCCTATGTTGAGGAAGAAACATTCCCCTAACCAACTTAGGTACAGACCACCCTCACGAAGCCCAAAAACGAGGAAAATTGAACTAGCAGCAAGAACGTGACAAGAACCCCGTCGTGATCAGAAGGTGACAGGGAAGCTGTTGCGACCAAAACATGACAAGGAACCTGTCGCGACCAGAAGGCGACAAGGAACCTGTCGCGACTAGAACGTGACAAGGAAGGTGTCACCTTCAGATTCAGAATGCGACGTATTGACCCGTCGCGTTCCTCATATGAAGGCAGGACCCTTATGGCAGAACTGATGATCAGTCCATCTCCATATACTTTTATTTATTATATGCAATTTTTGGTGATTAACAAACTCTCAATAAATATTTCCTAAGAAATTCCTTTAAGTTTATCCACAGGAAATAATTGAAGCAAAATCTGTAAGTTACTCTCACACATTGTCATTCAAAGTTCAGAACATGCATTTCTTCTAAGTACACATCGACTTCCTTTATAAAACAACGATTTCATAAGTGAAACAATGATTTCCATCGCTACAACGATTTCATAAGTGAAATAACGATTTCCATCGCTACAACGATTTCATAAGTGAAACAACGATTGCCATCGCTACAACGATTTCATATGTAAAACAACGATTTCCATCGCTACAACGATTTTATAAGTGAAACAACGATTTCCATCGCTACAACGATTTCATAAGTAAAACAACGATTTCCATCGCTACAACAATTCACTTTAACTTAAACAACGATTACCTCGAAAACAACGATTTGATCACAAATAACGATTCGCTTTCACTCAAATAACGATTTGATCCAAACAACGATTCACATTAACTCAAACAACGATTTGGTCTCTGTAAAGATTCGCTTGTACTTAAACAATGATTCGCTCAAAAACAACGATTTGCTCGAAAACAAGGATTCGCTTTAACTTAAACAACCATTTGATCGAAAACAACGATTCACTTGTACTTAAACAACTATTTGATCGAAAACAATGATTCACTTGTACTTAAAAAATGATTTGATTGAAAATAATGATTTGCCTTCAGTTAAACAACGATTTGATCACAAACAACGATTTGGTCGCAAATAATGATTTGCCTTCAGTTAAACAACGATTTGACCACAAACAACTATTTGGTCGCAAACAACAATTTGTCTTCACTTGAACAACGATTTAGGTCTCACAACGATTTCATTATATTAATACATGGACTATATTCACATCGACTTGGTTTCAACATGGATTACATTCTCACATGATTATATCATCAATTTGATATCAATATCATTTCTTTACAGAATGTTCTTTATATAGCTCATGTACAGTCATGCTTTATCTTCTTAGAATACTTAAATATGCACATACTCAAGACTTTTTGGAATTCAAATACCTTCCCATGCATCATGTTGTATCCTAAGATCTTGATCATACAATATTTCCACACGAAATATTCTTGCTTAGTTCATGTATCGCATAGAGTCTTGATTTGTGTGATGTCAGAATAACCTTTCGTGTTTAGCACACCTTCATACTGCACGACTACAAATGTTGACTGACAACGTAGACAAAAAAAGTTGTCTAGGTATCAGCGTTTATTGCATGCAAGGCTTTTGTAGTAAAGCACATCAAAGATGGATCTATGAACTTATCAAAAGCACAAAAGATTCAAAAAATCTTTTCCCGAAGACGTAAAGATCAATCCAAGCATTTATGGCTGCATGCTCACCTACTCCATGCTTCGGACTAGTCTCTCTAACGTGCATGAAGCTGTGAGACAATAGACACTTCAACGGATTCTACAATGGTCAAGATATTTCAAAGGACATAAATAGAAGACTGGTGACTCTAAGAACTATAACCAGACAACTAAAGTATTCAAATCTTTCAATCCTTGAAAAAAGAAGCTTAAGCCTCAATCATCTGAAGAAAAAGAAGTGCCAGTTCATCCAATCCAATCTTTCTGTAGCTCTTAGCTCTCCGTGAGAATAATGTATTATTTTTTGAGAGCTTGCGTAGATCTAAGAGGAAATTCCTTGTAATCATCTTGTGCCTCTCAGACATCACCTCAGATCAAGCAAGTGCAAATAAGCTTGGTCATGGGGCCTCCCACCTACAACTCACTCTTGTGGTGGATCCTCTTCAGTTGTGAAGAGAAGACCTATTGTTGAACATGTGGTTGTTTCCCTTTGGTAAGATGGAAGACCTGTTGGTATTAGTGGTGTTCTTCCTCTTCTGGTTGAGAAGAGAAGGCCAGCTGCAGTTGGATGTGTAAGTGTGCTAAAGGGGGACTGTACCCTTATATAGTGAAATCCCAAGTGATTTCTTGGGGACTAGACATAGGACTCTTTGGGATAGGAGATCCGAACCAGGATAATTCTCTATGTCTATGTGTGATTGCTTGTCTTTCTTTATTCCGCTCTAACTGTTCAACGTAGTGGTTGTTGTCAAGCGTTTTTATTACAGGTATTTTCGAAGAAGAATTTTTAGCAATCCATTCACCCCCCCCCCCCCCCCCTCTGGGCTTGCTATCTCGGCAACAAGTGGTATCAGAGCCAAGTCTCTTCAAGAATTAGATCTCACGATCTTAAGAGAAAAGATAAATGGCATCTCAAGGATATGCTGAAGGTCAGTCTGTCAACAAACCTCCTTTATTCGACGGTGAAGATTACAACTATGGGAAGACTCGAATGGAGTTCTTCCTTCAAGGTCTCGATTTCCAACTATGGTCAATCATTGAAGAAAGAGATCTCTTGGTAACCAATGAAAAAGACAAATGGACAGATAAAGACAAGAAGAAAATATCTCTTAACAGCAAAGCAAAGAGTATACTGTGTTGTGCTCTTAGTAAGAAATAGTTCAACAGGATTTCCGCCTGCAAATCTGCTATGGGAATGTGGGAAAAGCTTAGGCTCACATACGAAGGAATAGAGAAGGTAAAGGAGACAAGAATAGACATTCTAGTTACACAATATGAAAGATTTCAAATGCAAGCTGGAGAGTCCATCACTCAAATGTACAACAAATTCACAGACATCACCAACAGTTTGGCGGGGCTTGGAAAAACTTTTGAGATAGGAGACATGGTGAGAAAGATATTAAGATCCTTGCCAGCCTCATGGACTGCAAAAGTGAAAGCCATAGAAGAAGCCAACGAGCTTAGAAGAATGTCACTTGAGAAACTAATTGGGTCTTTAATGGCTCATGAAATAAATATGGAAAGGCTGGGAGAATCCTCCAGCAAGAAGAAGCACAACAATGCTCTCAAAGCCATAGAAGACACATCTGATGGTGAATCAGATAGTGAGAAAAGCAATGGGAGCAGTGAAGATGAAGAGGCATTTCTCTCTAGAAGATTACAAAGAATACTAGCTAAGAAGATATACCAGTCTGGAAGAAATACTTCAAGAAAGGTAAAGACTTCAAAAGACCAGAAGGGAAAGAAGTCAAGAAAGCTGAACCCATATGCTACGAATGCAAGAAGCCAGGACACATTAAAGCTGAGTGTCCAAAGTTAAAGAAAACTGAATTCAAGAAGAAGGACAATGTGAAGAAGTTCAAAAGATACAAGAAGAAAGCCATGGCCGCTGCATGGAACAATGAAAGTGACTTAGACAGTGAGTCAAGCTCTAACGAAGAAGAAGAAGAAACGGCCAACCTGGCCTTCATGGCAAACACTGATGATAAAGTAACTTCTGATTCTTCATTTACTTCTTACAATGAATCAGATTCTGATAGCTTAGAAGATGCCTTTAACGAACTTTACAGTAAATATAAAGATGTCTGTAAACTGTTAAAAACAAGTAAGAAAAACTATACATGTCTTGAAATAGCCAATTCAGATCTAAAATCAGAAACTGAACAGTTAGAAAAACAAATTACGGAACTAAAAAGAATAAATGAACTGCTATGTGAAGATGTAAAAAATAAAAATGAAAAGATACTAAATTTAGAAAATCAAGAAACCACAGTCAAACTTATAAATGATGTTAACACACTAACGAAAGATAATGAATATTTAATGGCCACAATTGAAAATTTTACTAATGGTAAATCCTTTGTAATATTAAAAGGAGCAAGAAGATCAGGTAAGAAAAAGTATGGTTTAGGGTACACTCCACCAGACAATGAAGAAACTGTAATACATCCTAAAACTTATCCAACTCCAAAATTTATAGCTAAATAAAATCCTAACTATAAAAAATAATAATAATAATCATAAGCCAAATAAGATAATGAATAGTATTCCTTATTGCACACACTGTAACAAACTAGGACACACTAAAATAATGTGTACAACCAAACATCTAAAATGGATTCCCAAAAGAAACTCTAAAGAAACTAACCAATCAGGACCCAAAAGAACTTGGGTACCTAAATCTCATTAATTGATTGCAGGGAAATCTTAGAGCATCAAAGTGGTACCTTGACAGCGGGTGCTCAAGACACATGACAGGTAACAAGAAATTATTCTCTCATATCAAAGATGAAGAAGGCACAGTTACCTATGGTGATAATGGAAAAGGGTCAGTAATTGGATGTGGATCTATTGGAAGTCAAGATAGAATCCTCATAGAAGATGTTCTGTATGTCAAAGGACTCAAGCATAATCTAATATGCATTAGTCAACTATGTGACAATGGTCATCAAATCAAGTTTCAAGAATACAAGTGTATGATTATCAAAGGTGACACAATTGTCTTCGAAGCTAGCAGAGAAAAGAACTTATATGTACTGCATCTAGAAGATCTCAAAAATCAAGATGTGTGTCTAGCAGTAAGCAAAGATCATAATGCAGAATTATGGCATAGAAGGTTAAGCCACTGCAGTTTAGATGGAATAAGAAAGCTTATCAAACATGATCTAGTAGAAGGACTACCAAAGATAAACACAAGATTGGATAGCATTTGTGAACCATGTGTAAAAGGAAAGCATGCAAAATCCTCCTTCAAATCAAAGGCAGTGGTCACCACTTCCAAACCGCTAGAATTATTGCATATGGATTTGTTTGGACCAATGAGAACCACTAGCCTGGGAGGAAAGAATTTTGGATTTGTAATAGTTGATGATTTCTCAAGATTCACATTGGTATCATTTTTGGAGCATAAAGATGACACATTTGAAAGCTTTGTGAAGTTTAGCAAAGTAGTCCAAAAGGATAAGAAGTTCAGCATTATAAGCATCCGTTCAAATCATAGAGGAGAATTCCAAAATGACATATTTGCAGAATTCTGTAATGATCAAGGTATAGAACACAATTTCTCAGCACCAAGAACACCACAGCAAAATTGAGTAGCTGAGAGAAAGAATAGAACCTTGTTGGATATGGCTAGGACCATGTTATCTGAATACAACCTTCCAAGATATTTTTGGGTAGAAGCCATAAATACAGCGTGCTACATTATAAATAGAGTCATGATCACGCCAATCCTGAAGAAGACTGCTTATGAGCTGTACAAGCAAAGAAAGCCCAAGATCAGCCATCTCAGAACATTCGGTTGTCCATGCTTCATTCACAACAATGGTAAGAGAGATATAGGTAAGCTGGATCCCAAATCCGATGAAGGGATCTTTATGGGGTACACTTCTAAACCCAAAGGTTATAGAGTCTTTAATAAAAGAAGTTTATTGATTGAACAAACCATTCATATTATTTTTATGAATCTAACCCTTCCTTGAGAAAGGAAACTATAAGTGATGATGAAGACATAGATAGTCTCTCACAGAAGCTGAAAGGATCTACAATCAAAGACAATGAAGATCCACCGTTGGAAGAACTGCAACAAAAAGATATTACTCATGATGATCTTTCAATGGAATGGAGATACAAGAAAGATCACCCTAGTGACAACATCATTGGAGATCCAACAGTTGGGGTAAGAACAAGAGGTAATATTATTCCTTGCGATTACTTAGCTTTTATATCTCAAATAGAGCCAAAGACAGTCAATGAAGCACTGTCTAATGAATCCTAGATTTTAGCCATGCAAGATGAACTTAATCAGTTCAGGAGAAATCATGTTTTGTCCCTTATTCCGAGACCATCAGATCCTCCTGTAATTGGCACCAAATGGGTGTTCAGGAACAAATTGGATGAAGCTGGTGTTATCACTATAAACAAGGCTAAACTAGTTGCTCAAGGCTATTCCCAGGAGGAAGGCATAGATTTCGATGAAACCTATGCACCAGTGGCTAGACTAAAGGCGATTAGAATATTACTTGCTTATGCATATGCATTGGACTTAAAACTTTTTCAAATGGATGTAAAATCTGCATTTTTAAATGGTTATAGAAAGGAGGAAGTCTATGTAGAACAACCTCCTGGTTTTGATGATCTAGATTTTCCAAACCATGTTTTTAAATTGCATAAAGCTTTGTATGGATTAAAACAAGCACCTAGAGCATAGTATAAAAGACTTAGTGCATTCTTATTAAATCATGGTTTTATCCGAGGACAGGTAGATAGCACATTGTTCATTAAATCAAAAGCCAAGAACATATTACTTGTGCAAATTTATGTAGATGATATTATATTTGGATATACTGATGAATCTTTGTGCAAGTACTTTGAGAAGCTCATGCAGGGAGACTTTGAAATGAGCATGATGGGAGAGCTCAACTATTTCCTTGGATTACAAATAAAGCAAGGCAATGAAGGAACACATATTTTCAAGCAAAGTACATCAAGGAATTATTGAAGAAATTTGGATTCGACAATGCCAAACCACTGTCCACTCCAATGAGCACATCTACAAGGTTAGACAGTGATAAAGAAGGTAAGAAAGTTGATCAGAAACTTTATATAGGCATGATAGGTTCATTACTATATTTAACTTCCAGTAGACCTGATATTTTGTTCAGCGTATGCATGTGTGCAAGCTACCAGTATGATCCCAAAGAATCCCATCTAATATCTGTTAAAAGAATATTTAGATATTTAGCTAAAACTCATGATCTAGGTCTATGGTATCCAAAATCATGTGAAATTAGTTTAGTTGGATATTCTGATGCTGACTATGCTGGATGCAAAGTAGATAGAAAAAGCACTAGTGGTGGTTGTCAATTTCTTGCAGGATGCTTGATTTCGTGGTCCTCAAAGAAGCAAAATTCAGTAGCACTATCAACAGCTGAAGCTAAATACGTAGCTTCTAGAAGCTGTTGCACTCAACTCTTATGGATCAAACAACAGCTTGAGGATTATGGATTGCACATCAAGACCATCCCATTACTGTGCGACAACACAAGTGTGATAAATCTCACAAAAAATCCAGTACAGCACTCCAGGACGAAACACATAGAGGTCATATATCATTTTATTAGAGATCATGTAGCTAATGGTAACATAAATATTTCTTTCATAGATACTCTGAATCAGTTAACATATATTTTTACAAAGGCCTTACCTGAAGAGAGATTTACGCCTCTTAGAAGGGAATTAGGCATGTGTAATTTGTGATAGATATATCTGAAAGTAACTGAAATAATAAATCTAAGAATAACATTTGCTCTTCCCACTAAAATTTAAGCAAAACCTTTAATTGCGTGCGTCATAAATTGCCATGGTGTTTCAGATATAATTCTTTATCACTTGCGTAACCCTCTCCTCTTTTGTCGTTATCCGCATTTAATGCTCTGGTGTTTCAAAAAGCAACTTTATGACCTGCCGTTAAATCCGTAATCCATGCTGCATCTATTTCCTCTCTCTATTTCTCTTCTCTCCTTCGACTTGCCTGCTCGCGAAACCCTTATCAATTCCAAACTCCTCTCTGTGTGGTTTCGAAGGATCTCTCTATTCCCACGAAAATCTCTTGATGGGTTTTGTTCCTTTCTTTCCCACGATCCTCCAGAAACATTCCCTATTCGATTCCATGGCTGCTTCTGGGAGTTCCGGCACCGTAGGTGGTTACACACTCGCCTTCCTCACGATGGAGCAGCAGGAACAGTTTGCAGCAGTCAAGGTCAAGCTATGTTGTAACAAGGCAGTGGATATTGCAGATTTAGAGAAGAATGGGATGCACAGTATTGTAGAAGTCATAGAAAGGATGAAGTGGACGAAAATGGTCACAGTTTCTGAACCAAGTTACCCAGACCTAGCCAAGGCATTCTACACCTGCCTGAAGATAGAAGAAGATGGGTCCCTCTCCTCCACAATTAAAGGTACCACCATTCTCATCACCTATGATCTACTAGAGAGGCTATTTGGTGTGTCTACCGTCGGTCGTAGTGGGGTAGACTCTATTGATATTCATGCTAAGGGATTAGGAATCATCGGAACAGAGTACAAGTTGAAAGATGGAAAAATATATATCAACCAGTTGAATGCGTTCAATAGAATTCTTCATTTTATAGTCTACCAGATTCTAGTGCCAAGGAGCTCCACATTCTCAACCTGCCCAAAAGCCGACTCATACATGATGTTTTGGGCCATCCAGAATCAGGATATCAACATGGCTCAAGTAATTATTGAAAGGATGAAATTCGCTGCAGAGATAATATGGGACAAAAAGAATAAATTGAATGTATGTCTACCATATGCCCATTTGCTGACCAGAATTTTCAAACATTATGGCATTGATTTGAAGGGAGAAGTAATGGAGAAAATGGGCCAGCCTATTTGGTCCAGAAATCTGTAGAAAAGTGGCTTCTCTCTAGTATGAAGTGTTTGGAGCAAGACCTCTGTGGCAGAAGGAGAAGCAATTATTGGTGAAGCCCCTGAAATCCCAGTAGTCCAAGCAGAAGAAGCAGCAGTCAGAGTTGAGGAACCTGTTGCAGTAGCAAGAAGGATAGAGGAAATAGCTTCTGAGCATATTGAGCCCGTTGGGCAATCATCTGTAGTTGAAACCCCTTCAACAGTCATTGCATCTGTTATTGAAGAAGCTTTGGAGACTGTTGCTCATATTGAGGGGGAGCAGGAAGAGACTCATGAAGAAATCATCCCAAATATTCCTGCTGGAGATGTTATTATAGAAGGAAGTCAGGAAGCAGTTTTTCCGGAAGTTGTGGCACCAGGTCACAGTGAGGATGTGCCTATGGAAGATGCTCCATTTCAGGGGGAGCCTGTGACTCAAGAGGAAGTAGAAGTTCAGGGGGAGCCCACAATAAGTGCCCTTGCTGATAAATATCAAGAAGGTCTTGTGGAGAGAACCTCTGATGGTAATGATGATGATGTTGTTGTGAAGCCTGTTGGAGGCTCAGAAATGAGAGGTAAAGGTGTTGCCCCTTCAATTCCCTTGCTCACTAGGAAGGCACACCATAGATCAAAGAAGAAGAGAATTCATGTGCGCTTGAAGCCAATCATCAACAGATTAAATACGCATGGGGAGATTCTGTGCTCTGTGCAATCCGACATCACTTCCAACTTTCTTAGTAAGAGCATTAGAGTTAAGGAAATTGGAGCAGTCAAAAGTGAGCTCCAGGAGATGAAGACTGAGCCGGGAAGCTTGAAGAATTTAGTGACAGATCTTTCAGAATTTGTGAGGATGCAATTGACAACTCTTGCCCCGCCTGCTCCCACTCAACTAGTAGCAGAAGAACTTGCAGTTGGGCCATCAGTGCCAGTTGTTGAGAAATCAGGGCATCAGGGCCAATTGATGATGAAGTTATCCGGCCACCAGGGCCTTCTGAAAAAGAATCAGAGCCACCAGGGTCAACAGTTAAGGAGTCAGGGCCTCCAAGGCCATCTATGAAAGAGTCTGGGCCGACAGGGCCATCAGCTGGAGAGTCAGGGCCATCAGGGCCAGTGGAATCAGAGGCAGAGCAAGCCATAGTTCAAGAACCTATAGAAGAGGCTGATGTTCCCCTAGATCCACCTGTTCCTTCTCCTCTTCACACTCCAGCTCCTTCCACTCCACCTTCATCCTCCACTGCCCCTCCAGCACCTGCAACCTTCAAACAACCTCTTCCAAAGCACATCTCCTCACCTACACCTTTTCCTACAACCTCCTCTTCCTCACCTATTTCTTCTCCTATTATTCCTCCTCCTCCCACTTTTGAGGAACCTCCAGCATCATCTTCAGCTGGACCCTCATCTGCTGGACCATCTGCACCACCTCCTCCTACTTCTTTCTATTCTCTTCATCCACCCACTCTTCCATCATTCATAACTATCATTCCAGAGGGTGCTCGTATTCAGGGCGAGGTCATTCAGGACATTAAAGATGAGTTTGAAGAAGCAATTCTTTGCTCAGTCCTATCAGTTTCCTCTCATGTTCACAGGATAGGCTCTTCTAGTCCTGCCCCTAAAAAGAGGAAAGTCTCAAAGGACCTTGCTCTCTCCTCTGAATCTCGCTTTCCCCCTCTTTGGTTCTCTCTTTCTGTTGAAAATATGACATCCCTATACTATGAATTCTTACAAAAATGTACATTTGCTACCATTTTTGGCTTCCCTCATCTTAACCTCACTGAACACCTAACCATTGTTCTTCCCCTCTCTCATATATCAAAATCATATCAGTCCAAAAAATTTTCCATTCCTGAGTCCAAGACTGAAGACCTGTGGGCTCAGGGCCATCAATCTCTCTACAGACAATATGTGCTTGCAAAATCTGATAGGTTTCCTCCCAGTGATAACCCTCTTACTCTGTTGGAATGGTTTGTTCTCCACCACCGGAATACCTGGGGTCCCTTTATACAAAGGGAAATTAAGTTGATCAGGCACTTTCAGATGTTCCAAGACTATCGGTTTCTCAATAAATTGCCAGAAATTCAGCTTGGTCAATTTAGGGGAGCCATTGCACTACTCAGGACTGAGAACCCTATCAACACCTCCCTTCAGGTAGATTTTGCTACCCTCAAGCTACCAGAGGTTGTCTTCCCTCCCAAGCTTCATTCCTTACTCATGGACTCTGCTGTGGGAACCATTATCTTTGAATGATTTGCTAGAGTAATGGCCAAAATCACAGTCTGTCAGGGTGCTCCTCTTGCCTTCCACATATTCATATTCCGTGAATATCACAGAGGTAATATCAAGTCTGAAGTTCTAGCTCCTCTTCTGTCTGAATGTGAAAGGCTCTCACCATCTAATTGGGAGAAGCACTATAATCAAGCTGGACAGCAGTTGCTCAATCTCAACCTCTCATTGGCTAGATCAAATAAGCCCACTCTATCTACTGATGAATTCCTGGATCTCAACTCCATCAATTTGGCTCAGGATCCGTTTGCCATATGGGTTGAGAGGTACAAAGTTTATATTCCCTTGAAGAAGGATCTAAAGTAGCAGAAGATTTTCTACCCAATATCCATTGACAAGTTCCTGCAGCATGCCAGTTTTGGAACCATCAGTCACTATCGGACATCTCTTGGGAAAGAGAAGTATGCCAATTTAATTAAAGCTCAGAGGCAACTCCACATCCAGAGAATGCTTCCTGATATGGGGCCTTCCTACTCTATGGCTTGGGGTGCTTTTAAAAACTATTTTGAAGAACATGAACTCCAGGCTTGGCCCATAATTACTCACCATGCCTCTCTTTTGTCTCCTATCTTCTACATTTCTGATCCCCATTGAGTAATGAAATTTATTCTCCTTGGCTCCATTTCTCTTAGTATCTTCTTTTCTTAAATCCTTATCTTTTTTTGCTTAATGACAAAAAGGGGGAAAATGATTCTGAAAGACATACTATAAAATTAAATTGAAGTTAATTAATATTCTATACTTTCAATGTATGCAATGTTCTATGTTTTGTCATCACCAAAAAAGGGAAGATTGATGATCAGTCCATCTCCATATAATTTTATTTATTATACGCAATTTTTGGTGATTAACAAAATCTCAATAAATATTTCCTAACAAATTCCTTTTAAGTTTATCCACATGCAATAATTCAAGCAATCTCTGTAAGTTACTCTCACACACTGTCATTCAAAGTTCAGAACATGCATTTATTCTAAGTACACATCGACTTCCTTTATAAAACAACGATTTCATAAGTGAAACAACGATTTCCATCGCTACAACAATTTCATAAGTGAAACAACGATTTTCATCGCTACAACGATTTCATAAGTAAAACAACGATTTCCATCGCTACAACGATTTCATAAGTGAAACAACGATTTCCACCGCTACAACGATTTCATAAGTAAAACAATGATTTCCATCGCTACAACGATTCAACGATTTCATCAAAATAATGATTCACTTTAACTCAAACAATGATTTGGTCTCTGTAACGATTCGCTTGTACTTAAACAATGATTCGCTCGAAAATAACGATTCGCTTTAACTTAAGCAACGATTTGGTCGAAAATAATGATTTGATCGAAAACAACGATTCACTTGTACTTAAACAATGATTTGATCAAAAACAATGATTCGCTTGTACTTAAACAACGATTTGATTGAAAACAATGATTTGCCTTCAGTTAAACAACGATTTGATCACAAACAACGATTTGGTCGCAAACAACGATTTCTCTTCAGTTAAACAACAATTTGATCACAAACAACGATTTGGTCGCAAACAACGATTTGTCTTCACTTGAACAACGATTTAGGTCTCACAACGATTTCATTATTGAAACAATGATTTCATCTAGTCATCGATTTTTGTTAAGTAATAACTTTGTACAGAACATCGATTTCATTATATTAATACATGGAATATATTCACATCGACTTGGTTTCAACATGGATTACATTCTCACATGATTATATCATCAATTTGATATCAATATCATTTCTTTATAAAATGCTCTTTATATAGCTCATGTACAGTCTTGCTTTATCTTCTTAGAATACTTAAATATGCAAATACTCAAGACTCTGTGGATTTCAAATACCTTCCCGCGCATCATGCTGTATCCTAAGATCTTGATCATACAATATTTCCATACGAACTATTCTTGCTTACTTCATGTATCGCATAGAGTCTTGATTTGTGTGATGTTAAAATAACCTTTCCTGTTTAGCACACCTTCATACTGCACGACTACTAATGTTGACTGACAACGTAGACAAAAAAAAGTTGTCTAGGTATCAGCGTTTATTGCATGCAGGGCTTTTGTAGTAAAGCACATCAAAGATGGATCTATCAACTTATCAAAAGGATAAAAGATTCAAAAAATCTTTTCCTGAAGACGTAAAGATCAATCCAAGCATTTATGGCTGCAGGCTCACCTACTCCATGCTTCGGACCAGTCTCTCTAACGTGCATGAAGCTGTGAGACAACTGACACTTCAACGGATTCTACAATGGTCAAGATATTTCAAAGGAGATAAATAGAAGACTGGTGACTCTAAGAACTATAACCAGACAACTAGAGTATTCAAATAATTCAATCCTTGAAAAAAAAAAAGCTTTAAGCCTCAGTCATCTGAAGAAAAAGAAGAGCCAATTCGTCCAATCCAATCTTTCTGTAGCTCTTAGCTCTCTGTGAGAATAATGTATTATTTTTTGAGAGCTTGCGTAGATCTGAGAGGAAATTCCTTGTAATCATCTTTTGCCTCTCAGACTTCGCCTCAGATCAAGCAAGTGCAAATAAGCTTGGTCTTGGGGGCCTCCCTCCTTCAACTCACTCTTGTGGTGGATGCTCTTTAGTTGTGAAGAGAAGACCTGTTGTTGAACAGGTGGTTGTTTCCCTTTGGTAAGATGGAAGACCTGTTGGTATTAGTGGTGTTCTTCCTCTTCTGGTTGAGAAGAGAATGCCAACTGCGGTTGGATGTGTAAGTGTGCTAAAAGGGGACTGTACCGTTATATAGTGAAATCCTAAGTGATTGCTTGGGGACTAGACATAAGACTCCTTGGGATAGGAGATCCGAACCAGGATAATTCCATGTGTCTATGTGTGATTGCTTGTCTTTCTTTATCCGCTCTAACTGTCCAACGTAGTGGTTGTTGTCAAGTGTTTTATTTACAGGTATTTTTCGAAGAAGAATTTTTAGCAATCCATTCACCCCCCTCCTTCTGGGCTTGCTATCTGGGCAACAAGAACCACCCCAAGGTCCACACCCAAAGAACCATGAAGGCAAACCACCAAACAGGAAGACAGGCTTCGTGCCAACTTGGGGAGACCTCCCTCTAACCTGTAACACCCCGAAAATTTTATTTACTCAAAAAATGTGAATAATTTGATGAGAAAATATAACTATTATCATGAAATGTAATTAATCTTAATTTAGGATTTATTGGTGATAATAAATGTTATTTCTAGCATCGTACTCATAGGTGCGCGCTCCGATAGGGCGACACCAGAATTCTATAACGAAAATGAAATCCGAGAATACCATAATTTCCAGATAAATTTGGTGATATCAGAAATGTAAATATCCAGAATTGTTGACGTGCGGATTTTGAGATTAAGCCGACGCAACTATTTTTCGGGTAATTTTTGTTGGTTGAAAAATAAATTCTAAAAAATAAACTAAAATCACCATAATTTGTAAAACCTATTCGTTAGCTTATGGTTGAAATATAAACTTGATTGAACATCATTAGGGCACATAAACATTAGGTTTAATGGGCCAGCTGAATTAATGTCCAATTAAGGTAGCCATTTTTGTTAATTATTCTTTGCTTACGTAACCATGGTTACGTAAGTCTTTAATCACTTGATTTAGTTGTGTTACACGTTACCTTATACGTGTAAGCCTTAAAGTGAGTGCATGGTAAACGTGTTGATGTAAAAACCAAAGGGGTTTTTACTGCAACACCTTGGTGGCTGATGTGCCATGCATGCTAGGGGGGTTGAGAGTTTATATAAACTCTCATTCAACCTTTCGTGAGAGTTTTTGCACTCCTGCTCTAGCTACTCCTACTGTTGCTGTGCTTACACCTTGTGTGGGTGAGGTACTGTTGGAGCAGTTGTTGCAGTTGGAGCTACTACTTCTACTTCTCTTGCCGTAGCAGCTTCTGCTGTTGCCGTTGCTTCAATTCTTGTTGCAACGGTGTTTGCTACCTTGTCATCTTCTTCCTCTGCTGGTTGTGGGTTCTTCGAAGCGATGGTTTCATCCTTCAAGTCAGGTAGGATTCCATTCTTCTTCTCCCATTCTTATCTTCTAACTGTGCTCAAGAGTCTTCTGTTTAGAGGTTTGACCACTTGTACACTGGTCCTTGACTCCGTAAATACCTTCTAAGTTGTGTGTCCATTTCCTTGTAGTCATGTTTCAATATGTGAATCTTCCTATTAGGGTAAAAGCAAACGTTGTTTGATGAGTGGTACTCCCAATACTTCGTTTCAATAATTTCTGACCACTCATGTGTAGGTTGTGTCTCTCATGTTTTAAATTTTGTTCTCCATGTAAAATTGTAATTGGAGTTGTAAACAAATTCATCAAGTTGTTGTTATCTATGTTTTTATTCATTGGAACATTTAAAAAGACCCTTAGAGTTATTGCAAATCCATTTTTGGAAGCTTAAGTTGTGACTGTCGACAGATACAAACTATCTGTCAACAGGTCACAAGCTCCCAGAACCCAGCACCTTCAAAAACACTCAGTAGATGTCGACAAATGGCTCTGACCTGTCGACAGAAAGCTTCATCTATCGACAACTAACTCTGGCTTGTCAACAGACATTGCCCAGATTCCAGAAGTGCGGTTCTGGAAGCCTGTACCTATCGACAATCATCTTCTGGATGTCGACATACACTGTGCAATCAGTCTTCCAATACCTTAACTTGTCCAGTCTCTTGTTAACTTTTTTTTTTTTTTTTAATCCAAAGAGGTCATAGTGTCAGCTACCAGCTACCTGATGCGAAACACATATGCCTAATTTATATATAGAGGGGAAAAGCAGAAGTACAAGATCACCGGGGCATACCCCTACCATCAACCCATACAAGAGGGTAAAGACCAGAATACCCTCCCCAATCAGAACAACCGCTAAGAACCTATCCTGAAGTTGGGCAAACCTGCCTTGTCCAACACTAGAGCACCTCTGGAAAGAGGAGGTAGACCAGCAACACTCAAGTACAATTGATTAATCCGAGAGAAGCAAGCATGAGAGGCAAGGGAGTCCGCCACCTGGTTCCCTTCTCTGAAGATATGAAATACTTGACAATTAAAATCTTCAAGCAGATTTAAGATATTCTGCCACCAATGAAGGACAGCCCAAGTAGGAGGAGTCTTGCGCTGAATTGATGCAGCCAACACCGATGAGTCTATAAAAACACTGGAATTAAATAACATTATTTTCCTTTGCCAAAACCAAACCATCATGGAGCGCCCTGGTTTCAGCAATGATACTGTTGCCTCTTCCATAATAAACCTAGAAAGCCATTCTTAGAATTCCCTTTCGTCTCTAATGATACCCCACCACCACAGGGGCCAGGACTGCCCTTGGAAGCCCCATCCATGTTGAGACTGTAGTGAGCTGAAGGCGGGCACCAACGCACCAAGATAGGATTCTTCAGCTTAACAGTGGGTTTAAAATTATATGAAAGTAAGATCTGGAGATGGACTTGAGAAATTTCTCTCTTAAACACCATGTTACCTAGTACATGGTTAAGAGAGGAAGTAATGCTGCTGATTAGCCGATGCTTATTGATGCTGGTGCCTTCATAGTATTTGTTGCATCTAGCCTTCCAAATCTCCCACATCAACAGGGTGAAAGCATAAAGACCAACAAACTAAAAAGCTGAAGTGAGGGAGTGGACCGATAAAAAGATCCAACACCTAATGGTAATCTGGTTACTTAAGTTGAGCTTATTGGAGATTAAAGGAGTGAGCCATCTCCAGAGATCTAGCGCCAGATCACTTTCAAGAAAAAGATGATTAAGGTCTTCTGGCTGGTGATTGTTGCAACAAACACATTTTGAGACCATAGGAATACCACAATCAACTATTCTGCTATCTACAGGCACAACACGGTGAACTAACTTCCATATGAAAATAGATACCTTGGGAAGAAAAGCCGAGTGCCATAACATTTTCCATTCCAAATGCTGCCTACCTTGAGGGGAAACAACTGAGTAAGCTGAACCAACAGTGAAATCACCTTTAACGCTGGGCATCCAAACACAAGTATCATCACCATCCGCAAGATTTATCCTCAGGCGATCAGTATTGATGTTTAGAGAATGCCACAGATGATGATTATCATTGCTCATAACCTCTTGCACAGTAGCAGAAATTGTGGCGGTAGATCTGGTAGGGCTGTTTAGATAATGCACAAGAGTAGATCACCGATCCAAACATCATGTAAGAAATCAGTGGTAGACCCATTTCCAATGATCCACCTAGAATTAGAGAGGACAGCTTTTTGGCCTGCTTAAAGGTGTTAAGAGATACTCCTGCTGGGAAAGGTTTCTGGATATGAGTAAGGTGCTTCTTAAAAAAACCGCTGCTTGGCATACCTGGACCATAGAGTATTCCCGTGAGTGATGTTCCAGATTTGTTTAGCAGTAATGGCCACTTGAATATGCTCCATGCTCCTAAAGGCCAGCCCCCCTTCAACAACAGGTTTCTGCAATTGCTTCCAGGAGATCCAATGACGCTTCTTTTATCCATCTAATCCTTGCCAGAAAAATTACTGCAGAGTCTGTCCATCATAGCAAAAATTTTCTT
This sequence comes from Colocasia esculenta, assembly GCA_014218235.1. Lineage (NCBI taxonomy): Eukaryota > Viridiplantae > Streptophyta > Magnoliopsida > Alismatales > Araceae > Colocasia > Colocasia esculenta. Next base: position 22,708,599 of record CM024758.1, read on the forward strand.
GGGGATGTTGACAGTGGAAGCAATGTAAATGGGTAGACTCCGCAGAACAGCCCGGATGAGCACCGCTCTGCCTGCCTGGGATAACACCTTAGAACTCCAGCCCGCCAATTTTGCATTAACCTTGTCTATAAGAAATTTGAAATCGGAAGAGAGCAATCTACCACACTTTAGAGGAGCACCCAAGTAGCGAAAACATCCCTGCTGAAGTTTGAAACCAGTCATGTTGCAAATATGATGAGTATGGCCAAGAGAGGCTTTCTTAGAGATCATGAAGGAGCTTTTGGAGTGATTAACCCTTTGGCCAGAGCTAGCCACATAAACTTTTATAAACTGAAGCAAGGAGGAAATACCCGCAATGTGACCATTCATGAAAATTAAAGTATCATCAGCATAAAGTAAGTGGGAAATGTGAGTACATCCCCTTCTGCTGAGAAATAAGTTATACGCTTGGAAAGGAACAACTGCTCTAACCCTCTACTGAGAACCTCAGAGGAAATAATGAAAAGCAAGGGTGCAAGAGGATCACCCTGGCGCAAGCCCCTGGATGACTTAAAAAAACCAGAGACTGATCCATTGAAACAAACAGAGAACCTGCAATTGGCAAGCAGGCCTGCGATCAGAGATATGAATCGATTACCAAAACCAAATCTCCTCAAGACAGCAAAAATGAAATCCCACTCCATTCGATCATAGGCTTTAGCCATATCCAACTTAAAGATAACATTATGACCCCTAACCTTCTTGTTCAGATCAATCAGAAGTGGCGGGCAAGAGATACATCATCAAAAATGTTGCGCCCCTAGACAAAAGCACCTTGTTGTTCTGAGATTAATTTAGGAAGGAAAGGGCCCAGGCGCATGCAAAAGACCTTAGAGATCACTTTGTAAGTGAAATTACAGAGGCTAATAGGTCTGAAGTCCCCAAAACCTCTAGTTTCCTTCACTTTAGGAATCAGAGTGATAATAGAGGCAGCTGTACCAACATGCATTCCGTAACCAGAAAAATAACACTGAACAGCATCAACAACATCCTTTCCTATAATATCCCAACAGGAAGTGAAAAAGACTCCAGAGAAACCATCAGGTATTGGGGCACTGGATCCATTAAGAGACCAAACTGCACTCTTGATTTCTTATTCAGACAGTAAAGCAACTAACATCAAATTATCATCTGCTGACATCAAAGAAGGAATGCATTGTAACAAATTATCATCTATCTGATGGTGATTAGAAGAAATAATTTTACAGAAAAATTCTACAGCTTTAGACTTTAGAATTTCTTGATCGGAAATCCAAGGCCCACCATACCATGTTGTTAGTCTAACAAGCTGATCCTCTCATTCACTTGGTTATTACTACTTAAACACTTGATGGGATCATCCAATTACTTCTATATCTACTTTGGATTATCCTTGAAGTCTTCAAGTATAAGATGTTCCTAGTTGGTTACAACTTCCTGTATTCAGTGATCTTAATCCATATTCTTTGATTACATGAGAGATTGAGTACTTGAGTAACACAATTGTTTATAAAAAACTTGTGATGACAATTATTGGGTCCTTTGACTCATTTGATAAATATGTCTGTGCAAATAAGGCTGGTCCAGTCTTGGGAGGAGCACCAGAATTCGTTTACAGGCCGTACGGAACGAGAAAGGATCCATGGATGTTTGGCATTACATCAATACAAGCTTGATTAGTCACCATGTTACCAGTTCTTGTGTTAATATGTATCTGCATCAGAACATGAATATTATTATGAGTTCCTGACCATTTATTTGTATTCCAAGTACTTCTGTTGCACATTGATGGTCTAGTTAAACGCTTGTTCAGTTATCTTTGACATCCAATATTGATAACAGTCATGTCTCTTATCCTGATTCTTGTACACCTTAAGTCCTTTTTGATTTGAGGAATTGAATCCTACTGGGCTAGTTAGCTGACATATTCCTACCATTTCAGGTGACTAAGATGGGGGTGATGCTTAAGGGGAAAGTGTGTGCTGAGTGGATCATCCGATTACAGAAGTCCAATCATGTTGCTTTTCTTTAGTGCTGTGAATATGGAATGTAATAAAACAAAGTTTCCACTTTTCTGCTCCTCATATAGACTATAAGGAGGTGTGTTATGTAATGACGTTTCCGCAATATTGATATGGAATGAATAAATATAAGTTTTGTTTCTGGTACCTGATTTCTGTAATTTCCAAAAAATAGACTTTTTAAGACTTGACAGATAATTTGGTATCAGATACTTAGGTCCATAAAGCTAGGAATGATTAGTGAGTTGGGGTAGATACTCAGGATTTGTTATGAAGGTAATAGTGATTTTGGAATTACATAGACACTTAACTTGTTATTTGCTACATCATGGACATGAATGCTCAGAAACGACTGGGGGCAGCAATGGAAATGCTGAGGAGGTGCTGAACCTGACCGCGGGCGCATTTCTGGCAAGAAATCCCCTTGCCTCTTTGGAGACCATGACTCAGATCATGAGTAATGTAGATAGTTTGAAGCTGGGACAGGACATGGTGCTCCACCAAGTGGAAGGATATTGGGAAGTGCTGACTGAAGCACTTTTAGATTAGATTAATATGTCATCGATAAACACAACCACAAACTGATCCAAATAAGATCTGAACACATCATTCATCAACGCATAAATGCAGCAGGTGCATTGGTCAATCCAAACAGCATCACTACAAATTCGTAGTGTCCATATCTAGTTCGAAAAGTTGTCTTGTGAATATCCTGTTCTTGAATTCTTAGTTGATGATATCCAAATCCTAAATCAATCTTGAGAAATACTGAGCTCCAGACAATTGATCAAATAAATCATCAATTCTCGGAAGTGGATATTTGTTCTTAATGGTTAACTGATTCAATTGTCTATAGTCTATGCATAACCACATAGTCTCATCTTTCTTCTTAACAATAACACTGGAGCACCCCAGGGTGAGGGTGAAGTACTGGGTCTAATCAATCTCTTCTCTATCAATTCCATCAGTTGTCTCTTTAGCTCTTTCAACTCTTCCATGGACATTCTATAAGGTGTTCTTGAGATTGGTGTAGCTCCTGGTATGAGTTCAATTGAAAAGTTTACCTCTCTACTAGGTGGTAAACCAGGTAACTCTTTTGGAAAAACATCAAGAAATTCCTTTACTACCAGAATATCTTTTAACCCAGTGGTATTCTGATTTATCAAAGTCACAGAAGCCAAATACCTCTGACATCCTTTTTGTACCAATTTACATGCTTTAATTGCCGAAATTATAGGTATTCTTCTTGTACAAAGCTTATCAAAAGTCATAGAGTAAGTTTCCTTTCCTAGAAATGTTACTTGTCTTAATTGGCAATCCAAATTTGCATGATGTTTAGATAGCCAATCAACTCCAATGATTATATGATAATCCCACATCTCAAACATATCAAATCACCTGGCAAATTATGTTCTTTAACTAGGATTTGGCTAGCAGGGTAATATTCCTTAAGTTTCTTACCCTCAACTTAAAGGGGTTGCAACCTCTAACTGTGTAGGTAATGGAACTGATTGCACTTCCAAGGATCTAGCAAACTCATAATTAATGAAGAATGTGTAGCTCCCGAACAAATAGTACATATGCGGGTTTTGAGTTTACTAGTAATGTACCTTCTATAAGTCTGCCCTCTTGCGGAAATTCAGGTTCCACTTCTTGAATGGCTTGCAACCGTCCTTCCTTAACTCAAGGATTCTGATTTGTTGGTGCATTCTTGATCATTGGACAGTACGGAATTCGATGTTGAGTACTCCCACATCAGAGACAAGCACCCAACCTACGCCAACAGTTCTCAGTCTTATGTCCACTGAGGTGGCAATGCTTACACACATCTTTGTTTCCAACTGGAGCTTTCCCTGCTGTTGAACCCGAGAAAATACCGGGATTTAAACAAAGCCCAGGTGATAAAATCTGCCCGAAAAAATACGGAGGCCGGAAAAAAGCCCGCACTCCCCCCACTCGAACACCTAAGATAAACGGGTTCGAGCCCACATTCTAATCCGAATTAATTTGGATTATATATGTTAAATGTGACGTTCAAAAGGTCCGTTAGGGTGGAACATATACCCCTTGACGGGCAAAAGCCGACGTCTCGGAATGCGTGTAAGGTTGCGCACGGCACGCACGCGTTCGAGCAGGCAAAATAGCCTCGACGTTTAAAACGAGGACAAAGGCACGTCAAATGCACAACGAACTGCTTCGAACGCACGTCAAAACACACAGTGCAGCAGAGAAATGGCCAAGAAACCCCAAAGGCCCACCCTTTTTATAAGGTGGCGCGGCCCCCGGTTTGCCCGGTGCGGCCACCCCCGTCGGGGGGCCACACGCGCCACCCTCGCCTGCCCGACGGCCTTGGCCGGCCTGCCGGCACAGCCCCGCCAGGGGGTTTGCGCGCCAGGCCCGCCAGGCCCACCTCTGCCGGCCCAGAAAACCCCTATTAAAAGGGGGGTAGGGGCCATGAAGAAACTCTCGCGCTCTGAACCTTGTGGTCGGAAGTTCGAAAAAGGACGAGAGAAAGAAAAAATACCGTCTTCCAGGCTTGATCCGTCTGTATGTACCCCGGGCCCCTCCGTGCCTCGTGACGCCCCATCTGTGTCTCGTAATGTAGGAAGACAAGACTTCGTAGGTCAATATATATAAAACCCAGAAGTTTGTAAATAAGTCCTTCTATGTTTTAAAATAACACGTGTGAACGCATGTTGATGTAAACGCCCAATGGAGGCATAAATACCTCATTGAGGACATATCTGTAAATGTCTTAAATACAACGTATTTAAGGACGCTTGTGGAAATTTACTTGTCGTCTATTTTCCTTAAATTTTGGCAAAAGGTTTTTAACAAACGTATCACATTGAAGGTATTCTGGTTTTTACCCGATGTAAATAAAACACCGACTCCAGTCGGTAGGAATGGTCCAGTACACGACCACCCCAATCGCCTGAAAATACGGACGCGCGCGGAAGAAAAAATAAAATATATAAAATAGTCGAGGGCTCCGGCTCTATACCCCATGTACCTCGTAAAAATAATTTTCTTTGTCTGTTTATTGCAAACAGTCTGGCATGCCCAAAACACAAATTTAAAAAAGACGTACATGCGTATGCATTACGTCAAAAATCCCAAGAAATTATTTTCGCATTCCACAGTCAAGCACGCCCGATGGGACTTTTCCTGCCTTCCATGCATACATAACAAGACCTTATGCCGATATAAGATATAAGATGACTGATATCCACGAGGCAGGTACTGCAAGAGCTGAAGCCGACGTCAAAAGCCCGTCTCCGCCTGCAATCTCAAAACAAGCAAATGGCCGCAGTCACCTACGGTCCGCTGGTCGTCGCGAGCCACGCCAAATGTGGCTATCTCACCACACCACTGGTGTTTGGCGACTTCCCCGCCGTGGTCGGATCCCCCTACTTCCTAGGGGTGGTCCCCGCCGCTCAAGCAACATCGGCGGCAGCACCGAAGGCAGCTGTCAGGGGCATCAAGCCCCGCCCAAGTGAAGGCCGAGTGTTCTCGGTAAACACCGTCTCCTGCGTCGCGGTCCCTAGAAGATGGGGGCAACTCCAGCACCGCAGGGCAGCAAGCCTCGGGCTGTAGTCTCTAACTCCGGTAAGACCGTGCTCATCGGAGACGTCCGAATGAGGCTCGATGGAGGCGAGCTGATCATGCCACGGGACAGATGGATCCCCACTGTGGCAACCTCCAACAAATTTGCTCCCCTCCAAGGGATGCGGTAAGAAAAGCGGGACTCCCCAAACGGAGCCCGACCTGGGCAGGCGTCCAGCTCAGTGCCCCAACAGCCTCGCAAAATGAGGTAGATGTGGATCACCAAGTAGGAGGCCCGCCAAATTAAATAGAGCAGAGCGGGCCCACCCGCCGAAGACCCCAAGAAACCAGCATCCGAGCCAGAAAATGCTCGGAACCCCGAACCTCCTCGTCCTCGTGGACAAAAAGGAGGGGCGTCTACCGGAAGCCCAACTTCGTCTCCACCCAAGCAGAACTTGCTATAGGGGAGATGTGAGTGGTACCGGAACTTCCGCACCTCGAGTCTCAGCCTTCGAAAGACTGAGCACCTCGATCTTCAACAGGCTGGGGGCAAACCCAAATTCTTTAGCCGGCAAACCAGATGGTAGGCTAACCCAAATTCTTTAGCCGGCAAACCAAAATGGTAGGCTAACCTAAATCATTCGGCCAACAAACCATGATGGTAGGCCAGGTCAAATTCCTTAGCTAGCAAACCACGATGGATGGTAGGCTAAGTCCAAATGGCAAACTCTTTTAGTACAAGGTTCCGTAGCCCTGCTTCGGATCCCAAGTTTCAAAAAAAAAAAAGGGACTAAAAATAGAGATGTCCCGGTAGACTTAGCCACTCCCCAAAAGGAGTGCCCAAGGACAAAAAGGCCTAAAAATTCGACTGAGGTGAAACCCGAAAGGGCGCCTCAGGCAAAAATGGATAACCCCTCAACGTGAAAACTCAAAAGGGCACGTTGGAAAAAGTCAGAGGGGGCCAGTCTTGGAGAAATCCCGAAAAGGCACCAGGGTTGGTAATGAAAAAAAGAAAGAAGAAAAAAAGAAAGAAAAAATTCTCTCCTTCATGAACTATGTTTCTCTTGGCCAATGAACCCCCACAGTAGGCCAGGTCAAATCCCCTTTGCCAGCAAATCGAAATGGTAGGCTATGCCCTTCTTGGCCAACAAACCACCATGTTAGGTCAAGTCAAGTCCCTTAGCCAGCAAACCAGAAAGATAGGCTAAGTCAAACCTTTCCTTGGTCAACAAACCACCATGGTTGACCAAGTCTAATTTTAGCCAGCAAACCTAAACGGTAGGCTAACCTATACCTCTTTGGCCAGTAACCCACAAGGTTGGTCAAATCATGTTCTTCTTAGCCAACAAACCAGTAAGGTCAGCTAAGCCATGCCCCTCTTCAGCCAGCAAACCAAAAAGGTAGATTGAACTATACCCTTTAGCCAGTAAACCAAAATGGTAGGCTAACTCAAATTCCTTAGCCAGTAAACCAAAATGGTAGGCTAACCATATGCCCCTTCTGCCCGATAAACCACAATGGTAGGCCAGATTAAACCCTTAGCCAGCAAACCCAAAAGGTAGGCTACACCTTTCCTTGGCCAACAAACCACCATGGTAGGCCGAGTCAAATCCCTTAGCCAGCAAACCAAAAGGTAGGCTAGGTCAAATCTTTCCTGTGCCAATAAACTGCCACGGTAGGCCAGGTCAAATCTTTTAGCCAGCAAACCAAAATGGAGGCTAACCTACATTCCCCCTTGGTTAACAAACATAATGGTAGGCCAGGTCAAATTCCTTAGCCAACAAACCACAATGGTAGGCTAAGTTCAAATGACAAATCCCATAGCCCAAGGTCCCATAGCCCACTATGGATCCCAAGCTTCAAAAAAAAAGAAAAAAGAGGAAAGAAAAAGGGACTAAAAATAGAGATGTCCCGACGGACTTGATCATTCCCCAAAAAGGAGTGTTCAAGGGTAAAAAGGCCCTAAAGCCGGCTGAGGTGAAAACCCGAGAGGGAGCCTCAGGCAAAAATGGGTAACCTCTCGTGTGAAACCCAAAAGGGCACACCGGAAAAAGCTAGAGGGGGCCATCTCCGGCAAAAACCCGAAAGGGCGCTTGAGATGGTAATCTGAAAAAAGAAAAAGAAAAAAACAACAAAAACAAAACAAGCAATGGTTCACACCCATCAAGTAATCCAAATATGAAGAAGTCATTGAGCAAAGCGAAGAAGGCCAGCCTCAGCAGCAGAATTTTACATCAGATTTTCAAGAAAGCCAGAAAAGACACAATTCAAGAGGAAGATGTCAAGTGAAATCTCGAGAAAAGCCAGGAAGGCAAGTCTCAGAAAGAAAGGTACCAAATCAGGTCAAGGAGCAAAGCCAGAAAAGGCAAGTTTTATCGACTAAATATCAAAGTCGGGTTGTTGAGCAAAGCTAAGAAGGCCAGCCTCAGAAGCAGAATTTTGCATCAGTTCTTGAAGAAGGCCGGAATTGCAAGATTCAGGAGGAAGATGTCAAGTCGAGTCCCGAGAAAAGCTAAGAAGGCAAGTCTCGGGAGGAAGATATAAGATCAAGACAAGAAGATAAGCCTCATCAACCAAATGATAAGTCGTTGATCGAAGCCAGAAAAGTAGGGCTCAGAAGCCGGGCTCCAACCCAACCTTGAGCAAAGTCACAAAGACAAGTCTCAGGAGAAAATATCAATTAAGCCTTTGAGCGAAGTCAAAAGGGAAAGCCTCACCGGTCAAATCTCCAACCAAATCAAATTCCCGAGCGAAGCCAGAAAGGCAAGCCTCGGAAGAAGGATGTTGGAATCAGGTTCCTGAGCAAAGTGAGAAAGACAAGACTCAGATGAAGAAAGCCAAAGTTAGCTCCGAACAAAGCCATGGAGCGTGTCTTCAATGAGACTCACCCGTAGAGTCGACCTGGTGGAGCGGGTCCATGTTACTTCTCTAAAGTGATGTGCGCTCTCCTAGGTCCTCTTGTGGGAACTCTTGAGTTGAAAAAATATGAAAAATATGCAAACAATGGGAGCGAATGGCTCAACGCGAAAAGCATAGCAGGTTTGATCGCCGGCCCGGACGGCAGACAAGGATTGTATTGGTGCCAAAAGAAAATATGGCTGATAATCTGAAATCTGTCATTTTTTAAGAATATGGAAGCCCGAGAAAAGCCCTCGGGGTACCAGGTAAAATATAAACATCGGCTCGAAACAAAAGTACAATCACAAAGCTCTCTGCTCAAGGAACACTGGGTGCCCCACCTTACAAGCTCGCCAATGTGGCCTGACGAGCAGCATGCATGGACTAGAGATCGGAGCGGTCCTGTTCCATGGTGACCATCTCTGCTTCGGCCTCGGACACCCCTCGATCAAGAGTTGCAATGGAAATCTCGCAGGTGGCAATGTGTCTCTGGATTTCATCCGCCGTCTTCCGCAACTTGGCGACCTCGTCGTAATAACTAGCCCACCCGACCCTCAAAATATGGGCGCGCTCCCGGGAGGTAGTCATCTGTAAGTCAAGGGCTCCAGCTTCGTCCTTCAGCTGAGAAATCTTGCCTACAAGCTCCTGAATCTGAAGGCAACTGGCCGCCAAGGCCGCCTCTTGGTGCAGCTGCCTCATCTCACCCCAAAGAGAGTCCACTGCAGCTATCCAGGGGTCCCTCGGGCAGCCCATCAAATGGTAGGCAAGAGTACTCCTTTGGAGTATGTCCCGTACGGCCTCAACGGAGGGAGGGCTGCTCTCCTCCATAACGGCCCGCATGGAACTCATAAAGGTTTCGAGCATCCTGTCGGTCCTGGGCACCCTGGCGGACACTCGGCCAAGGAACACCATGGTCTGGAAATTCACTGGGCTCCTCAAACAACACCTCACTGGAGGAAGGCTGGAACGGGCCACTGCCAACAACCGCCAGGAGCAGATAAAAAAAAAAACTCAGCACGAGGCATAAATGATATGCTTATAAAACAAGGCTGGGGGGAAAACTAAAGCTACAAAGGCTCGGCGAGAAGGCCACCAACCTTGCACACCTGACGGCGCAAAAGTATCCTTGCTGCCCTCCTCAGGGCACGCCTCTTCTCCGCCTCCCCGGTGGTTGTCCCCAGACTCGGAGTCTCCAGGAGGCGCGAGCACTCTCCGACTGAGGTACCTGTTGATCCACCTGCCCAAAAGAAATCAAGCAAGTTAAGCACATAACGGCAGAAATGGCCAAGGGGTAGGAGAAGCACCAATGGAGTTTCTCGGCCATCCAAAATACCCGGTAAAGGCTCGCTGGTTCCCGGGAGGGAAGGGGCGACCGCAGCGTCGCAAGAAGTGGTCTCCGCTGGCAGCTACCGAGCTCGCCTCCATCAGTTCCTCTATAAGGCAGACAGTATCTACAAAAAAAAAAAAATCGAACGCCAGTCACAGGCCAAAATCTAACAGGACGAATGTAAAAGCTTGCTTATGATGCGGAAATTCTTACCACTGCCTTCCCCACTTGTCCTTCTGGGAATCTCACCCTCCTCAGGCGGGGACGCGGTGGGAAGCTTGGCCGTGGAGGAAATCGCCACTAAAATAAAAAGGCGAGGTCATTCGCCACATAAAAGAAAAAAAAGGCGGTATAATGATGAAACAAGAAGGCTATAAGGCACTTACTAACATTATGGAGGACCTGCGGCCAGGCCCTCTCATCGGACTCGATGAAATTGAAGTTCGAGTAGCTAGGCAGCCCCATCTCCAGCCCAAAAGTCAAGAGATCGTGGATCGCCTACAGCGAGGCTGACCCCTCACCAACAGACACATTCACATCTGGGCATCCCGCACCCTGGCTGGCAATGATGCTCAACGGCGCATGCCCTGAAATGAAGAAAAAGAGGACAAAGGGTAGGAAATGGTCAAATTCCAGACGACAATAATAAAGCTGGGAGATGATGCGGAAGAGGCGAATGTTCGTCCTACCCTGCTCAGTCGGGGACGCCCGAGGAAGATCCGCAGCGTCCGGGGATGGCGTCCAATCGAAAGTGGGGTTATAATCATCATCGACTAGGGGGTTAGCATCGTCATGCAGTGTAGCCCCAGCCGGATTCTTACTCCGTGGAGAGCGCGAAGCTGCAAGAAAAAAAGAGGAAGAAAGAGAAGAGGGTATAAGTGACCACCCTAAGATTGGGGTGTCCCCATTGAAGAAAAAGAGGGGTGCTGAAATATTGAAATGGCAGAAGAAGAAATCAAAGTCACCTGCCCCATCCGAAGGGGAGGCTCTAGAAGCCCTCCCGCGTGTAGCCGGCTGTAGAAGACCAGCCTCCTTGCTTGTGCGGCGCTTCCGGTTATAAGAAGCATTTTGCTTCTACCTCGCCGTCAAACAAATGAAGCTCACTGTTCAAACAAAAAGGGGGGTTTGATCAGTATAGCGGAAGTGAGAAAAATGCAAAGAAATCATACAAGGGAGGTTGCGTACCACTCGGTGCAAGAGAAAACGTTGGCGGAAGCACCACCTTCTCGGGTGGGATTTTCACGACGTTTCCTGCCCCAACTACGGCGCTCCAGAAGTCTAATAGCCTTGTGCCGCTCTCGACTGGGCTGATGAACTCAACCGGCCTGACACGGGCTATCGAGTGTCGGATGTGCCTCTCCCACTCCCTCCATAAATCATTATTGAAGTTGCCTGAGAGAATGGGGCTCGAAAGTGCTGCGTCCGTAGGGTATCCGCAGTCCAGCAAGAAATGGCGCCACCACGAGTAAACACTCGATGGCGTGCTGCTGCCACTCGAAGTCGTCAGGCTGCTGTCTGGACGTACCAAGGATTCAAAGCCCCTACATAAGCTTTCTTGTTGACCTGCCCAGAAGTCTGCACCCTCGAGTTGCGGCGCGTTAGGGCAAGCGCCGTCCCGGAAAGGATAGGGAACTCCCAGCGAAGGAACGACAACGAATTGAGCGCTGCAGGCACATCAGTCCTGGTCAATCGTGCGCTCTCAGCTGCCTTAATCTAGTTGGCATACTCCAGAAATATTGGGTTATGTCGTGACCACCACCGGGCATAAAATGTCCACTTGCCCCTCCCTCTGCTGCTCGGGTAGGAAGCACTCGGGCGAAGGGTCATGCCTGGCGAAATAGCACCACCAGCTAGAGGCCACCAAGTGCCGATCCTGGCTCTTGTACAATCTGACGGCCAAAGCAAAGTCGGCATTTGGAGGAACAGCCTGGTCGTACCCGATGTTGTGAGCGAAACGACACAGGTAGTACGGCTCCTAGAATAAAGACGCCCCCTTGCAGAAAAGAAGAACGCTGGGCAGATGCAGCAAAGCCAGTCCTTGCGAAAGGACCTGCTGTAAGCAGCACTGTAAGGCAGGCGGTAGATCTGCCCCTCGTTGCTCTCCTCAACCCAAGGCTGGAATTCTCGCAAACAGCAAGCAAAGTCTAGTCCTAGCTCCCATAGTGAGCACTCCGATGCTCTGTCGGTCTTAGGTTCTGCTTCTGATATCGAAGTTGGTGACAGTGGTGGAGGTAACGCCTTGGCAACTCCACAAGTGTTTCAAAGAAAGGAGCGGCTTGAAACTTACTCTTACAAAGAAGCTCTACAGCGGTCACCAGTTGTGCCATATGAAACTCATAAAAATCTGACTGCTATAGACTCTTCCAGTTCCTCTTCTGGGCATCGAAAATATACAACATGGCCTAGTCGAAAAGGAGGTGTCAGAATTAGTTTACCGATTCAGCGTATTCGATCTCCAAGCCCAACAAATCCTCCCCATCAAGTGTCTCTTCCACCACACAGAAAATGCAGGTTAATATTGCAGCAAGGCAACCTATTATGTTTGTTGAAGAGTGTGCTAGAGCTGAAAACATATTCATGCCTGGAGCTAAATTATTCCCAGATTCATCTGACCAAGACTCCGAAGTAGATGAAGCGGAATGCTATGAACGACAACCGGGTCTACGCCCTCGTGCTGTGCTTCGTCATACTTACTCTTGGGACGAGTTATCCATGCAATTTTAGTCTATTTATTTAGTTTTCCCTCTCGACTGATGCCACCCGCCTGTTGGTCCTTTAGACTATTGTACAGTTTAAAATCTTCTTTATTAATAAATGGGTAAATCTTACCCTTTGGTGGAAAAAAAAAAAAGTCCAGTCCTGGCTGTCCAGCTAACGGCACAAAAGAAAGCCGTCGTCGCGCCCCAGTCAACTGCTGATAGGATTCCTGGCCCAGGCGGTTTCCGGAACATAAAGAGCAGTGGTGCTGAGGGTCGTCGATGCCAAAACTCTGGCATAGCTCGGGCAATAGAAGACCGACCCAAGCACTCAAATAGTGGGTTTCCAGAGTAATGCTCCTGTCACGGGGAGAAGGATTGGCTGTTAAGTCTCCCAAGCTATGAAAATATTGGCCAAAGATGCTGGGGCTAGAGCCAGCTGCACGCTATCGGCACGAAGGCACGCCGAGTAGATGAGCTCTGGTCTGACCAACCCCTCTTCCCCAAATGGAAGGACAAATGTGCCCAGCCAGTAGACGAGATAGGCCTCCAAGTAGGTCCTATCCGAAAGCTGCCTCGGGTTCCAGCCGTCGTCCCGAGGTGCGCACAGATACCTAGCGTTGTCCTCAAAATCCACGGACAACTACTTGTAATCAGCCGGATCACGGGTGTCTGAAGCAAACCCGTCATGGAAACAGTAGGGGCCGTTGTAGAGAAATGGACCCAGGCATGGAAGCTCACCCATACAGTCCCCCTCGAAGCACGGGGGCACTTCTCTCTGCTACATCTGGCAAATCCCGCCAGACCTTCATCAAATATCTGAAGCTATATGGCAGGATATAGGAGCCGGTCCCAGAGGAGCAGTCACGCTGGAGGTCGTCTAGGCACACCTCCTCGTAGAAGCGGCCAGAAATGGGAAGACCGGAGATCCTGTGGAAGGCCCACAGATCAAGGCAAGTCTCCCCTCTGCTGTGCCGAAGGTGTTGAACCTCCGGTTAAATCTCTCCGCCAAGGCCTGCAGAAGCCCGGAATGGGATGGATAGCCATAGAGGGTGGCTGAGACCGCATGTAGAAGACCGACCTAGTCCAATAACTCATGGTAGTGGTGAAGAACCCCCATCAGCCACTCCGTCGCACCAAAACGAAAACAGTGCGAAAAAATCACGGACCACCGGTCGTACCAGCTGGCAGCCTCCCCGCTCAAGATCTGGTCGAGGAAGCAAAGTCGGTCATAGCTCCTTGGTGTAAACTGGGTACCAGAAGGCAGCAAGACACGTCAGCAAAGGAAGCCCCGGTCTTGTGCTGCCCATGTGTCTCCCAAACAGCCGGCACAACATAAATCCTCTTGACAAGGTGAACTGGCTTGTAGCTGAAAAGCCCCAATTGGCCTGCATCTGGAAACTTCACCTGGAGGGGGTAGCTGAGAGGAAAGCTGGGGTAATGGAAGCCACACGTCCCCAGCATACTGTCGCGGTCGACCAGAATGGCCCTCTCCAACTGGACCCGTTCGATCGCTAAGAGATCAGCAGGACCATCCCATCTGTCAGGGACATAGCTCTGGATGAAGGGGAACATATGATCATCCAAGGGAAAATGCTTGGGGTACTCATCTTCCCGCAAATAGCAGTAGACCCGGTCAAATCGGTTCTCTGAATACAAATCCATCGTGCCCTCGGATGGTGAAGGCTCCACTAAAGGCCCCCGGCGCACACCCTGACGCCCCGGTCAAGCCTGGGTAAGTCCTCCCTTGTGATGGCACAAGGGGCAAATGAATGCATCAGGTCGTCTGTGCGCTGGACAATACTCTCCGGTCGGCACGACGCCCCGCTAGTCTCCCCGCGGTGGCTCGACAAATGAGGTATCGTCAATACTGCCAAACAAAAAATGCAACTGTCAGAAATAATGACGGTGTGACAAGGCAGACATTTACAAATGCGGAAGAAGAAATGCATTTAAAAAGACGGCCACGGGATACCAGTCGTCGCCCCCATCTCCGACGGATATCTCGTGGGGGGCATTTGTTGAACCCGGGAAAATACTAGGATTTAAACAAAGCCCGGGCAATAAAATCCATCCGAAAAAATACGGAGGCCGGAAAAAAGCCCGGACTCCCACCACTCGAACACCTGAGATAAACGGGTTCGAGCCCACATTCTAATCCTAATTAATTCAGATTATATATGTTAATAAGTGACGTTCAAAAGGTCTGTAAGGGTGGAACATACACCCTCTGACGGGAAAAAGTCGACGTTTTTGAATGCGTGTAAGGTTGCGCATGGCGGTACGTGTTTGGGCAGGAAAAATAGCCTCGACATCCAAAAACGAGGAGAAACGCACAATGGACAGCTTCAATGGACGCCAAAACATACGGCGCAGTAGAGAAATGGCCAAGAAACCCCAGGGGCCCACTCTTTTTATAAGGTGGCGCAGCCCCGGGGGGTTGGCTCGGTGCGGCAACCCTGTCGGGTCGCCCGCGCGCACGGTCAGCCTCGCCGGGGGGCCGCGCGCGCCACCACTGCCGGGGCGCTGGCGCGCGGGGCCACACCGCCGGAGCGCGCGCCGCGCGGGGTCACCCCGCCGGGGCCCTCGCGCGCCGCGGCCACCCTCGTCGGGGCCCTGGCGCTTGGGGCCTCCTCGTCGGGGCCCTGGCCGGCCCGCAACCCCCCCCCCCCCCCCCCCCCCCCCGTCGGCCCAGAAAACCCCTATAAAAATGGGGGTAGGGTCCATGAAGAAACTCTCGCGCTCTGAACCTTATGGTCGGAAGTTTGAAAAAGAACAAGAGAAATAAGAAAGTACCGTCTTTCGGGCTTTATCCATCTACACGTACGCCGGGCCCCTCCGTGCTCCGTCCGTGCCTCGTGACGCCCCGTCCGTGTCTGTAACGCGGGAAGACAAGACTCCGCAGGTCATATATATAAGACCCAGAAGTTTGTAAATAAGTGCTTTCGTGTTTTAAAATAACACTTGTGAAGGCATGTTGATGTAAACGCCCAATGGAGGCATAAATACAACATTGAGGACATATTTGTAAATGTCATAAATACAATGTATTTGAGGATGCTGTAGCAAATAACAAGTTAAGTGTCTATGTAATTCCAAAGTCAGTATTACCTTCATAACTAATCCTGAGTATCTACCCCAACTCACTGATATTCCCTAGGTTTATGGACCTAAGCTCTGATACCAAATTATCTGTCACGTCCTAATAAAATTCATTTTATTTGAAATAACAGAAATCAGGTACAAGAAACAAAACTTATATTTTATTCATTTCATATCAATATTGCGGAAACGTCATTACGTAACACTCCTCCTTATAGTCTATATGAGGAGGAGAAAAGAGGATACTTTATTTTATTACATTCCATATTCACAACACTAAAAAAAGCAACATGATTGGACTTCTATAGTTGGATGATCCACTCAGCACACACTTTCCCCTTAAGCATCACCCCATCTTGGTCACTTGAAATGGTAGGAATATGTGAGCTAACTAGCCCAGTAGGATTCAATTCCTCAATTCAAAAAGGACTTAAGGTGTACAAGAATCAAGATAAGAGACATGACTGTTATCAATATTGGATGTCAAAGATAAATTGAACAAGCATTTAACTAGACCATCAATGTGCAACAGAAGTACTTGGAATACAAATAAATGGTCAGGAACTCATAATAATATTCATGTTCTGATGCAGATACATATTCACACATGAACTGGTAACATGATGACTAATCAAGCTTGTATTGATGCAATGCCAAACATCTATGGATCCTTTATCGTTCCGTACGGCCTATAAACGAATTCAGGTACTCCTCCCAGGACTAGACCTGCCCTATTTGCACAGACATATTTATCAAATGAGTCCAAGGACCCAATAATTGACATCACAAGTCTTTCATAAACAATTGTGTTACTCAAGTACTCAAACGCTCATGTAATCAAAGAATATGGATTAAGATCACTGAATATAGGAAGTTGTAACCAACTAGGAACCTATTATACTTGAAGACTTCAAGGATAATCCAAAGTAGATATGGAAGTAATTGGATGATCCCATAAAGTGTTTAAGTAGTAATAACCCAAGTGAATGAGAGGATCAGCTTGTTAGACTAACAACATGGTGCGTTAACAAGAGACTGGACATGTTAAGGTACTGGAAGACTGATTGCATAGTGTATGTCGACAGCCTGAAGATGGCTGTCGACAGGTACAGGCTTCCAGAACCACACTGTTGGAATCTAGGCAGTGTCTGTCGACAAACTAGAGTCGGTTGTCAACAGATGAAGCTTTCTGTCGATAGGTCAGGGCCACCTGTCGACAGCTACTAGGTGTTTTTGAAGGTGCTGGGTTCTGGGAGCTTGTGACCTGATGACAGATAGTTTCTATCTGTCGACAGTCACAACATAAGCTTCCAAAAATGGATTTGCAATAACTCTAAAGGTCCTTTTAAATGTTCCTATGAATACAAACAAAGATAACAACAACTAGATGAATTTGTTTACAACCCCAATTACAATTTTACATGGAGAACAAAATTTAAAACATGAGAGACACAACCTACACATGAGTGCTCAGAAATTAGTAAAACAAAGTCTTGGGAGTACCACTCATCGAACAACGTTTGCTTGTACCCTAATAGGAAGATTCACATATTGAAACATGACTACAAGGAAATGGACACACAACTCAGAAGGTATTTACGGAGTCAAGGACCAGTGTACAAGTGGTCAAACCTCTAAATAGAAGACTCTTTAGCACAGTTAGAAGATAAGAATGGGAGAAGAAGAAAGGAATCCTACCTGACTTGAAGGATGAAACGTTCACTTCGAAGAGCCCACAACCAGCAGGGGAAGAAGACGACAAGGTTGCAAACACCGTTGCAATATGAATAGAAGCAACAGCAACAACAGGAGCAGCTATGGAAAGAGAAGTAGAAGCAGTAGCTGCAACAGCAACAACGGCTCCAGCAGCAACTCATGCACACAAGGGTGTAAGCTTAGCTGTAGACACACCATTTTGGCAACATATCGAGCAAATTTCATGTTGCACCGTAATGCCTCAGAGTGGCTCTCTTCAATTAACCTCTTGAGTGATTTTCCTATTTTTCTAGATTTTTCTAGGATCTTTAGGGATTTTTCTTAGGGGTCCAAAGGGGTCTATTGAGCTTCATTGATTCGCGTCTGATACAGTGGATGCCATTTAAGGAGTTTGATCCCCGGCGGGAAAACCCGACGCATATCACACTTCCTTTTTTGGTGCTTACCTTGTTTAGATTCACGTCCACTAAAGCCGCCGCAATTAAGAGTTTCCATTTTCGAATTATGGTAATTTCCAAAATCAATTTTGGAAAGATTTTGTTGCTAATTATAATTGCGTCCACTTAGGTCGACGTGTCTCTAACCTTCCTTTGAAAAAGATCGACTTCCTCAAAAGAATGATTGTGTCCCAAAATGCGTCTGCTTTTGTGGACGCGCTTCAATATTTCCATTTTTAATATTTGGCAGAAAATCGACGCAAATCGGAAGGTTTAGAAACGTGGCGGACATATCGGACGTGATTCTTAAAATAGCCATAATCGATGTTTTGAAGGGCTTAATCGAAGCAAGTGAATCTTGGAAATCGCGGTGCTTTAGTAGGACATGATTAATCAGATAGGCATCCACTGTGTCGGACGCGATTTCAGGAATTTTTTCCCTATAAATAGACCTCCGAGGCCAGTGTTTTGAGAACAACCCAAGCACTACGGTGAAGCCCTGCCGCACCGGAGACTCGACTTCCGAACCAAGAAGGAGCACCCACCATTCCGAGCTACTTCACGTCTTCCTCTCTTGGAGTTCGTAGGCGTCATCTCACCTACGCACATTGGAGCGAGGCGAGAGGAGCTTCTTCCAATCATCTCCAAGCAGCGGGCTCAATCGCCATTTTCCCCCCTTTTCATTTTACTTATTTATTTTATCTTTAGTGCATTTCATCTCACATCATTTTCTCACACACACACGTCATTCTTCTCCTTTCCCACACTTTTTTTAGGGTTTAACACCACCCCACGAGGTGTGTTAGCGCCCATATTATTGCTTTTCACTCCATTTCTTTTCAGCTTTTTACTACACCTATTAGTCTAATCAAGTTGTCATGTGTTTTCTTGTTGTCTTTTCTTGCAAGGTAACCACTCGGAGCTAAATCTTCTTTGCCGTCCGGCCGGTGGAAGGAGTAAGAAGAGCCCGCACACCACTCTCCTGCTCTTTTGGGTGAAGGTAAGTACCCTCTGTGTCCTCCTATCTGCTCGTCTCCTTCGGTACCTACGTGTACCTGGCGAACGCACTCCATCCTCGTGCACACACGCACGCCTTGTTTTCCTTTCTCTCCCATATCGCTTATTTTTTTTCATTTAAAAATTTCTCCCTTTTTTTTAAAATCATTCTCTTTGTGGGGTGTGTTTTGAAAAAAAAATACGTCTACAAATTGGCGATCGCAATGGGACTCTTTTCTTTTTAGTTCTGGTTACCTTTCCTTCGGCGCCAACGTGTGCCTCTCCTTCGACACCCACGTGTGTCCCTCCCTTCGTACCCCACGCGGTACACCCCCTCCTTCCACACCCACGCGGTGCTCTTTAAGATCTCCCATCGTCATTACCAGTTTGTATTTGTGTATTTTTATTTACATTTTCCATAAAATTTGATTTAAAAAAAAAGTCACCATCTTGTTCCCCTCCCTATTTACTTACCTTTACTTGAAGAAAGCATCTCTATTTGGTTCTTGCTTCATTCTATTTGAGTGGTTGAAAGCATGCTGTATTGATTTCACTGTTCTCGGGTACTGCTTTGATTCGCGTCGCTTTCAGGTGATGCGATTTGTGTGTTGTGCGGCGGACATACCGGACGTGATTTGTGACAGACTTCGGAGGGAGCGGCCGCGGCGCTTACAGCTTCTGCGAGCTGTCAGATCCACGGCTGACTGAATGGATGCGATTCATTTGAAGCGCGTCGACTATAGGTGATGCGATTCAGTCTATCATAGAGAGCCGTGGTTTTCTGCCATCCTGCATCTTGCATCGCTTACAGGGCATACCTTCGCCGAGGGACCTCCTTACCTCCTGTTCCTAAGATCCAAACACCTTTCTTGTGAGGGCTATCTCCCCATTGGGCATTTCATCTCATTGGGCTAGAGAATCTTCATCGGGACCTCCGTAAGTCTCCGTACCCCGTGGATTCCCTCACGGCGGACCGAGCAGGTTGTACCACACCGGAGACCCAGTTAGAGCACCCATTGCGTGAGAGGGAGTTGTGTTTAGTGGGCCAGAAGTTCTCATCTCACTCATTTAGGCCCATACCGTTTTGGAATGATACATCTTAAATAAAATTCACCTTCAATCATATTGAACATTTTTGGACGTAAACATCCTCAAGTGTGTGACTAAAAGCTATTAACTTCTTCTCTCAAACTTCTTTGAGTGGTTGTTTGGTAATTGCTTGTTAATCAAACTTGTTTGTTTAAGTTTATGCAGCTTCGTTCAGGCCGATCTCTACGAATGGCCGAATACGAAGACATGGTTTATGATGATACATATGATGAGGTGTATGACTCTAATCAACAACTTGCACAACTCAATAACCAACCCCACATTGATCCATCCACTTCGCATGTTCATGCAGTGGATTCACAACTTCCTCAACTCTCCCCGAGGCATGCTACTGCAAATGCCTCCACCTCCATTGATCTGTCCCAACTTGTGGACATTCTCCAGAGCCTCCAAGCCTTTCAACTCCAGGAGGTCCAAGCTTCCCTCAAAGGGAAATCCATCCCCGATCCTATTCAAGCTCTCCACCCAAACGTGTGTGTTTACACTAAACCTGCTCGTGACCCGACGGTCTGAGCCTCTCCTGCCCCTCGCGGGCTCATTCTGTTATTCATTCTCACCCCCACAGCCCTGTTGGGAAGCCTTCTCATGTCCGGCCAAGCCCCGATGCGGCAAGGCCCACTTATCTTCCTCGGGCTCTGTCCCATGTTTCCGCGCATGCTGGCGCACCTCACCATTACCACTCCATCCAGTTGAGTGCACCCCAACTTCGTTCCTCTGGGGTGCCCCACAAACCATCTTCTGATCAACTCACCCAAGCCCTCCTGGCGAAGGTGAGTCACTTGGAGCAAGATTTGAAGAGGGTGTCCACACCCAAGGATTCATTTGAACTGGATCTCGCTTCTATGCCAGTCTTTCACCTCCCTCCATTTGAACTATCGGTCTACCGCCGTTACAATGGCACCGGCAACCCATTCGTGCATATTAAAGAGTTCATGTACGAATCCTCTTTCTGGAAAAATGACAATCGTGCCCTCGCATTCTTTTTCCGCTGGTCTTTGGACGGTCCTGCCCTTGAGTGGTTCTATTCTCTGGAGCCCTCAGAAGCTGAAGATTTCGAGGCGGTACAGAAGAAGTTTTTGCAAATGTACATAGACAGGGTTGGTCCAGCTTTATCCATTACTAATCTTATGGCTGAGAAAATGAAGACAGATGAAGAGTTTGTGCACTATGCTGATAGATGGAGGGCAATGGCTGAACGGTTAAGGGACCATTGTCTGAGCCAAAACAAGTAAAGATGATCACAGCATATGCTACGCAAACAATTCAGGCATATTTTGGCGATGAATAAGTTAACAACGATGGAGTAGTTGTATAAGAGAGCCCGATACATCCAGGCTCAACTGAAGGACTCTCCGATTATGGCTATGTTTGAGCCGAAGGCCCGGACATTTAAGAAACGTAGTGGTGCTCCCCCTACTGGCGGTCCCACGACTGAGGGGGTCATACAAAATGAGCAGGGGAGTGCCATGGGCAATCCTAGTACCTCCACCTATCGTCCTAACACCAACCCTAAAAACCAACAGTCACAACAGACCCAGTCCAGGCCAAACAACCCTCCCATGATCAGGACATCACCTTAGCAACCTCAGCAGCCACAGATGTCTCTGCAGTCCCAATACCAACAACCCCCACCAACCAATACTACCAAACTCCACTGCCACCTCCACAATATCGCCAGCCTCAGCAGCCCCAATACCGGCAACCTGCCCCTCCTCAATACCAACAACAACAACAACCTACTCCTCCACTCCCCACAATACAACCAAGTCCCTCCTCTGGTAACTGTGAGCCCAACAACCTAGACGTCCTCCTGGCCCAAGAAGAAGAGCCATTATCTCCCCTGCCAGAGACTTTAACCGATATCTTCAACGTGCTCATGGCCGCCAATGCACTCACCTTGCCAAGGGAAAGGCTACAATGGCCTCCCAATGTGATATATCCCGCTACTGTGCATTCCACCCGGGGCATGGCCATACCTTGAAGGCATGCTTCCACTTCAAGACTACATATATGATTTGAATGATAATGGAGGGATAGACTGGGGAAGAGATGAGGAAGTACATCGTTGAGATGACGGGGCAAGGAGGCCGCCCAGGCAGGATCCGCAGCAGCAACAACAGCAGCAGCCCCAGGCACCCCAGCAGCAGCCCAATATGGGCATTGTTTAGAATCCCCTCCCGGAGCACCAGGCTCCAAACCAACAATGTGAAGCCTCCGGTTCCTCCACAATGAAAACACCCGGCCGGCCGATGGAAGATCCGTCGCATCCACCTCCCAATCATCACTTACCCTACCCCCCTTCATCTGCATACCTACCCTTTCCAACCCCTTACCTCCTTCCTACGCATCCCTACCACCACCACCCATCGTCCACACCATCTAGCCAACCACTTATTCCTGTCATCCGCCAATCCACCATCACTACCACAACGCTACCACCTCCCAACACACAAGCCCCTTCTACGTAACCCCTCCACTATACCACCACAACCAAACCACCCACCACCACCTAACCCACCTCTCCTCCGCACACCGCCAGTCGCGCCCCTCATCACACCCAATTCCCAATCCCTTTCTCCGTGCTTCCAATCCATCTACGAGTGCGGCAAGTATCCAACTACCGCACCAAATGTTCGCTCACCAGCCTTCCAACTCTTCTCACCTTCCGTTCCGCCGGCCGTGGCAATGACAGCGGGAGAAATTCAGAAGAAACAAATGGTGCTCCAGAGTGGGCGCATATTCAATCGAATCTTCCCCCAACAACAAGAACAAGCACCCCACAGCAAGATGAACGGGCCCAGTAGGAGGAGTCCATCCTAGGGACTCAATATGATCTGCTCAAACATCTAAACAAGACACCAGCCCGGATATCCATTTTAGAACTGATCAAGAGATCGCCGGTGCACCAAGAGGCCCTCATGCAGTATTTACATAAAGTCATGGTCAATGAAAATTTGCCAGTAAATCAGATCATGTGTTGTCTTGACCCCCACTAGTCGATGCCCGAATATTGAATTCCACGAATCAGAATTAGCACCGGTGGAGTCTCAGCGGTACGCCCTTGCTTGATGGTTAACATCAACGGGGTCCGCGTGTCTCAATGCCTAGGACTACCAGGGTGTCAATCAATGTTGTGTCCTTGGACACATTAAATTTCTGCGGAGTTGCATTACAGTCAGTCCAACCCTCTGCTATCACTGTCATGGCTTACGATAACACTAGCAGGCCGCCAAAAGGGGTCGTTGCATTAAAGGTAGGATTGGGTCCGTCAGTCACGAAGATGGATTTTCATATTCTAGACATGGACCCGAGCTTCCGTATGATTTTAGGTAGGCTTTCATTCAGGCACTTGGCGCTGTTATCTCAACTGTTCATCAGTGCCTCACGTTTCCTTACAAGGGGCGGATCGTCAAGGTTGCCAGCAAGCCTGCTATCTTGGAAGTGGACGCCATGACCGACAACTTAGTCACCTCTATCTGGCCGAGCAACCAACCCTTAATGTCTGTGCTAGACACACACAGCATGTATCCAGGCCCAGTTAGTTCATCCATTAATGCCACCAAAAGGAGCAAGATCATCTTGAAGAAAGGGTGGCATATCATGATGCGCATGGGGTACCATCCAGGCAAAGGGCTGGGGGCACAGTTGCAGGGTAGAACTGAAGCTATAAAGGACAACAAAACCAGACCTAAGGCAGGATTAGGGTACATGCTAGGCAAGGCATATCAGCAATAGAGGCAGCCGCTCACATGGACCTTATATGAACATTTCAGGAAAGGACCGCTGCAACCAGGGAGTGAACAGACGTCATCAATTACTGCTGAACCTTTGCATCGTTCACCCCTGGGCACATACAAAGTTGTAGACAACACAGGGCCCTCAAGCAAGTAAAGAGGGGGGAGTCCGAGGCTGAATGGAGTTGTGGTTTGATATGAGCGAATCACCACTTCCCTGGACCAACTCTTTGCACCGACAGAAGCTGAGTAGCTGGCAGTGGCCACGAGCAAGAGGCGACATGCAGTCGAAGTAGAGCAAAGTACACAAGCTGAAGAAGCCACTACAACAACCAGACTCGAGGTGGGCCTCTGCTCTCCGGGCAATGCGCCCGATCTCCCTCTCCCACCAGGCAACGCGCCTACTCCCCTCTTGTCTCTGGGGCAACGCGCCCGATCTCCCTCTCCTACTAGGCAACGCGCCTACTCCCCTCCCTTCCCCGGGCAACACGCCACTCTCCCTCACTCACCAGGCAACGTGCCTAATTCCCTCTTCTCTACAGGCAACACGCCTGATCTCCCTCTGTCACCAGGCAATGCGCCTAATCCCCTCTTCTCTCCGGGCAACGCGCCTGATCTCCCTCTCTCGCCAGGCAACGCACCTACTCACCTCTCCTCTCCGGGCAACGCGCTCACTCCCCTCTCCTCTCCGAGCAACGCGCCCACTCTCCTCTCCCTTCTGAGCAACGCGCTCACTCCCCTCCTCTCCTCGGGCACCGCACCAACTTTCCTATCTTCTCCAGGCATTGCGCGTTCGCTCTTGCAAGCCACACGTGTCCCTCCTTCATTTCGCTAAGCATTCCTCAAGCACCGACGCCTCACTTGGCAATCTCCCTTCACTCTCACGAACAGGCGCTCTCCCTCCCACTCCCTCACTTCGATCTCTCTTCTCTTGAGCTTACGCTTGTCTCTCACTTGTCCAGATGGTGATCTCGCCTCGCCCTCTTCGCCCTCTCCCTCTGTGCATGCTGGACATCGAGAGGGCCCAAAAGAAAATGCCAAATTCACAATGGCTGATTCTGTCATCTGCATCGAGGAGACATCCTTCCTTGCCTCCGATTGTGGCCACCTACGGGCGACCTCTCTTCGGTCCCATGACCGACCTCTTGTTTCCCTCCACGCAGGGGCCTCCACTCACGCAGGGGACCTTTACTGCTTTACCTTCTCCCCCTCCTTCCCCCACGCTAGGAAGTTCTTTTACTGCTTTAAACCCTCCTCCGTCTTCCCCCCGCGGGATTCCTTTTATACTGCTTTTCCTACTCCTCCACCCCCTGCTGTAGATTCTGGTAGTGTAGTGAGAGTCTAGGCCAAGGTAGCAATAAGGTAGGGGTAGTCTCCATGATGAAATCCAAGGATAGGAGGGTTCCGCACCGATTCCCGCTGATCTAGCCCGTAGATGCAAGGCATGTCTAGCAATTCCAGAATTCATATAGGAGCCTTTGCAATTGCCAGATATAGAGTATGAGCAGTCACTGTGCTTGATTGATGATGGGTTCGGAGTCTATGAGATCATGGATGATGACGACCCGATTGAGGAAGGTGATGAAGAGTTCAAGGATGAGGCTAACGTGTTCGCAAGTGGGATCAGAAGATTTGATGAACCGTCAGCTGCCGTAGAAGAAACCACTAAGGAAATCAACTTGGGAACCGAGGAAAGCCCTAGGACCATCCTAATAAGCAGTAATCTATCACAGCTGAAGAGGATGTAATCATCGAGGTTCTCAAGGAGTACAAGGACACATTTGCATGGAGCTACGAGGATATGCCAGGCTTGGACACCGTGCTTGTTGAACACCGTCTTACCCTTAAGCCGGGGTCCATTGCCATTAAGCAGCGGTTAAGGCATTTCCACCCACAGATGGCTTTGAAAATGAAAGATGAGGTCGATAAGCTCCACAAAGCCTGATTTATTAGAGTCGTACTATATTCAAATTGGGTGGTGAACATTGTCCCGATTATGAAGAAAGATGGAAGAGTTAAAATATGTATCGATTTCTGGGACCTCAACCGCGCGTGTCCTAAGGATGATTTCCCATTGCCTCATCTTGATGTGCTCATAGATAATACGGATGGGTATGAAACCCTCTCCTTCATGGATGGCTTCTCAGGGTACAACAAGATCAAGCTAGCTGAGGAAGACCAGGAGAAGACCTCGTTCACAACACCATGGGGGTACTTATTGCTATGTGGTCATGCCATTTTGACTTAAGAATGCCGGAGCCACCTACAAAGGGCTATGATGGCTATCTTTCATGACATGATCCACATTTTATCGAGGTGTATGTGGATGACCTGGTGATGAAATCGAAAACCATGGCTGAGCAACCTGGGGGTCTGACTAAGGTCCTACAAAGGTCAAGGGAATATCAATTGAAGATGAACCCCAAGAAGTGTGTATTTGGTGTTTCATCGGGTAAGTTGTTAGGGTTCATTCTGAGCAAGAGGGGTATAGAAATGATCCCAACAAGGCGAAGGCAATAAGAGAGATGCCCCCTCCCAAGAATTTGAAGGAAGTTCGAGGACTTATCGGGAGGTTGCAATTCATTCACGATTCATCTCCTAACATTGGCAGAGGTGTAGACCTTCTACGACCTCACCAAGCCGGGAGTCAAATTCCATTGGGACGAGAAGTGTCAGGCGGATTTTGACGGACTCAAGGAGTATTTGGCTAATCCCCCTGTCCTGAGGCCGCCGACTCTAGGCAAGCCTCTCATTCTTTATATATCTGTCCTTAAAGACTCTATAGGAGTTGTCCTTGCACAAGTCGATGAAGAAGGCAAGGAGAGGGCAGCATACTACTTGTCGAAGCTCTCAACCCTGCGAGCAGAGGTACACAATGATGGAGAAAACATGTGCCGCACTCGTATGGGTAGTGCAGAAATTGAAGCACTACTTTCTTGCTCACGAGGTCCATCTCATAGCCCGCATGAATCCTATCAAGTTCCTCCTTGAAAAATCTGTCCTAACTGATAGGCTAGCATGTTGGCAAAGTTTTGTCTCCCAATTTGACATCATCTACAATCAGCAGAAATCCATCAAAGGCTATGCCATAGTAGAACATCTCGCTAATCACCCCTATTCCTCAGTTTGATCCTGTTCGTTCGGAGTTTCCAGAGAAGAATTGATGTCCCTTAGCCAATCTGATCCTATGTGGATGTTGTATTTTGATGGAGCTTTGAATTCGCACGGAAAGGGTATCAGGATTGCTCTTCTATCACCTGAAGGTGTCACCATTCCCGGGCTTACAAGCTGGATTTTCCCACCACCAACAACATTGCCGAATATGAAGCCTTGTTGGCTGGTCTTGAGTATGCCCACTTCTATGGTGTCACCATCTACGAATTGTAGGTGATAGTCAACTTTTTCTACGCCAAGTGCTTACCAAATATCACATCGGGATCCAAAGCTTAAGCCTTACCAAGAACTCACCTCAGCCTATGCCAAGCTATTCTCCAAGCTGATCTTTGTCCATATCCCTCGTCATCAAAATCTTCTGGCAGACGCCTGCCCCATTGGCCCAACCATGAACATGAATTACCTCGGGGATTTTGACAGCATTTAGATTGAGCGCGCCAGGCCCCTGTCATTCTAGACACCTTCTGGGGTTAAAGATGCGATGTTTAAAAGGGCAGAAAGGAAGAGCAAAGCTTGAGATCATGTGATGGAGCTAGAAGAGGAGTTGGAAGACGAGGAGAAGCCTCGGTATTATGAGATAGCTAGGTATTGCAGGAATCAGACATACCCTGAGGAAGCCACAGCTGAGGAGAAGAAGGTAATAAGGAGATTGTCCCAAAAGTACACCCTGGTTGGAAAACACTCTCTACAGAAGGGGACTCACTGGAGTTTTACTTAGATGCTTAGACGATGATGAAGTCTTAAAGGTTGTTGAGGAGGCTCATTCAGGTGTGTGTGGTGGCCATGTGAACAACCAAATGCTTGCCAAAAAAGATCCTTAGGCAAGGCTTTTACTGGCCTACTCTAGAGGAGGACTGCTCTATCTTTGTCGTCAGTGTGTAAGTGCCAACTGCACGTCGACAAAATCCACTCTCCATCCTCTACACTCCACCCAATATCCTCCCCATGGCCTTTCTTTATGTGGGCTTTTGACATCATTGGTCCCTTGGTGATCCTAACTCCCAAAACAAACAAAGTCATACATCCTCACTGTAACAGAGTATTTCACCAAGTGGGCGGAAGGCGAAGCATACGCGGAGATCAAGGCAACACCCATCTACAAGTTCATCATGAGAAACATCATCACCAGGTTCGACATCCCAAGTACCATCATCACCGACAATGGGACACAGTTTATCTCTCAAGAATTGTGTGACATCTGCAACAGGTATAAGATTGCATTGCATCATTCATCTCCTTACTATCCGCAAGGCAACGGCTAAGCAGAGGCCATAAATAAAACTTTGATTAAAATCGTTAAGAAAACCTGTGAGTCTAATAAGTTCTCGGATTGGCCAGAAAAGCTTGTAGAAGCTCTATGGGCCTACAACACTTCAATCCGTACTCCCACGGGGCAGACATCGTTCGCCCTCACTTATGAAATGGAGGCAGTAGTACCATACGAGATTCTCATCCCCTCACAAAGGGTCCAGCTTCACAAGGACTTGTCAATCGATGAGCGGCGTAAATCGCTCCTAGCACAACTGGAACTCCTAGATGAGAAGCGTCTGGTCGCCGCAGAACACACAAGATCATATCAAAATAGGCTCACGCATTTTCATCAGAAAAAAGGTAATTGAGAGAAAGTTCAAAATCGGTGAAATGGTCGTTAAAAGAATTTTTGTAAAATCCGGTGGTCCCGTTCTAAACTCCAACCAAACTGGGAAGGGTCGTACGTCATAAAAGAGGCATATCCAGGGAACGCGTACAGGTTAGTGAACGCGGAGGGTGATGAGCTCTCTCATCCTTGGAATGGGCTTCATTTGAAGAAATACTACCCTAGATAGGTGTTTGGAATAACATAGTACACGGACCCTAAAATGAAAAGCCGTCATTGTTAATTCATTTTGTTGAGCAACTACCCCTAAGAAAATCTAAGATTTTGTAGACTTAGCATATATCATGTTTTGCTATGACAAAACTTTTAAATAGACTTTCTACCGAGTAAATATATTAATTACATATCACAAAAAATATATATATACAATAGTATGACAAACTCCATCTCAAGATTTTTCTAAGTTCACAGACTCTCCCTATGTCATACTGAATACGACTTGAGACTTCGACTGCTAACTCCGACTACTTCAGAATCGAAGTTAAAAACCACTCAGGATTTTTTCTAAGTCCACACCAATATACTTAATTCGACTGTCAACTCCGACTTATACAATCGAATACTTCATAAAAATTATCTACATAATCTGACTATCAACTTCGACTCCTACAGTCGATTGCTTCAGAACTCTAATTCCTCAGTATCCGCTGCTAAAGTCGAATTGCCTTCATTTCTTTAGAAGTCAAATCCTAATAGTCGAATTATTCTAGTTTCAACTCCAACTTCTAGAGTCGAATTATAGTCTTTACTAAAGTCAAATCATTCTTTTCATTCCCGACTTGTACTCTAGTATAATATCTATTGAAGTCGAATCATTCTTCAACTTCCATAGTCGAATTGCATATTCCTTTGTATCCGACTTCACTGTCAGTTTGTACTTAGTGTTTCTCTGAACCATCCAGTACAACAATTAGTGTAATCTTGTTTCCTAATCATCTTTTGACATTATTTCTAATAAACTTTTCAATGATCAAATATTTTGCTGATCCATCAAAATATCATTATTTTATTATTATTTTTCTGACAAGATAAGACATATTATACTTAAACTATTCATCCAAAAATGTTTAGATTATTTCTGCAACTCTTTATTCAAACTGAGCTGTTTGTTTCATGAAAATGATCCGGATTTTTGGATACAGAAGAGATAGTGCATTTATTGTATTATAGGCTCATGGCATCTGACAGAGTACACCTAACACTGATAGACCCATGCTTTAACTTTTTCCATGCAACTGTCTGTCCTCTCTTTCTGTCTGAAAGCATGCCTATATGAGGTTTCCATTCTTTTCTGTTTGCTCTTTGACTCACCTACCTCAAAGGTATGAAGATACTCTTTCTTTTTGTCTTGTCTTTGCTGCAAACATTTATTGAACCACGTTTTCAGCATGCTACCCTCACAGTACATTTAATGAGAAGTTGATCTTCTAGCTGTGATGCTGCAACCCTCGTCTAAAGACATTGGAAAGAAGCAAGACAAAAAGACCCATGGACAGCAAGCCTTGCAAAATCCAAAGGATCCTAGAGCTCTCTTCAAACGGGCAAATTCCAACGGCCATCTTTCAAACGGCTATGTTTTGAAGCTATTTAAAAGAAGCTGAAGTTTGAAAGAAGGAGAGATAGAGATACCAAGACTCCAGTGAGCTCAATATTTACAATTTTCTCAAGCCAAGAAATCTCACAAGCCCTCTTCCAAGCCTCAAGTTGGAGAGCTCCTCTTTCAGCAAGATTCTCATCAGCTCTCCTTGTTTCCACAGAAGTTTTGTGTTTGGTGGCAATTGTAATTTCTTATTCTCTGAAGTCACCCTGCTCATTTAGATAGGATTTGAGTCTCATTTCTAATCTGTTAAAGTCCTTCTGAATTCAGTGTGTGTTAGCGCTCAGCTTTGAGGCTAACACATAAGTGTCTTATTATTGTTTTCCTGTGTAATTTTTGCAGAAGGTTCTTTCTGAATTACCCCTCTTGTGAAGGGAAGGCCTTGTGGAAGGCAGTTCATTTGTACCCCTGTTTAGGGAAGACTTGCTTTAGAGCAAGTGGGTTTGTATTACCTCTCAAGGGTGAGAGACGGCCAAGTTATTCGCAGTTAGTGGAAATCTCAAGTGGTTGGCTTGAGGACTGGATGTAGGACTTCCATGTAGGAAGGGCCGAACCAGGATAAGTCCTTGTGCATATTTGTTTGATTGTTTCCACCTAGTTCACACTTGAATCACACACACCACACTAAGTACTAATGAATTTATTTAGTGTTGTGCAATTTCAGAAGAAAAATTTTAAATCCAAGAAGTCCTATTCACCCCCCTCTAGTACATCTATTGTGCCATTTCGATCCAACAAGTGATATCAGAGCGAGGTCTTCTCAGAAGATTCTAAAAGATTTGAGAAGAAATGGCAGCTGAAGCTCACAACTATGAAGGTCAATCTGTTACAAGACCACCATTCTTTGATGGTGAGGACTATCAATATTGGAAGATGCGGATCGAGTGCTTCGTTAGAGGAACTGACTTCGACCTATGGCAGGTAATTGAACAATGTGATTTCTAAATCATTGGTGAGACCTCCTCTTCTGGTCTTTCACTAGCTGATAAAAGAAATATGTCATTAAACTACAAAGCTAAAAACTATCTTTGCTGTGCACTTTCTAAAAGAGAGTTCAATAGGCTTTCGGCTGGTAGAAAAGCAAAAGAAATGTGGGACAAACTCCAAGTAACATATGAAGGTACTGATAGGGTTAAACAAACTAGAATAGATATTCTTGTGTCACAATATGAACAATTCAAATGCTCCCAACAGAAAATATAACTCAGATGTACAACCGATTTTCAAACATAATAGTAGGATTAAGCCCTCTAGGAAAAATCTTAACTAATGAAGAAACAGTTAGGAAAATTTTAAGATCTCTTACTAATGTTTGGACTCCTAAAGTTACGGTCATTGAAGAAGCACATGATTTAACTCAATTATCCATTGATAAGCTAATTGGTTCCCTCATGGCTCATGAAATTAATATGGAGAGATTTGCTGAAAATTCTTCGAAAAAGAAAATGTCAAATGCTTTGAAGATTGCAGATTCCTCTTCATCTGAAGATTCTAAAGAAAAGTCAGATGATAGTGATGACGAGGCTATGCTTTCAAGAAAGTTGCAATGAATCCTTGCAAAGAAAAAGAAGTTCGGCTCCAAAGATTTTTCAAGAAAGACAAGAAGAAAGAGCCAACTTGCTATGAGTGCAACCAACCTGGACATTACAAATCCGAATGTCCCAAGCTAAAGAAAAAGGATCAAGTAGAAAGATCCGACAAGAAGAAAGGCAAAGAAAAGAGATTCTGAAAATACAAAAAGAAGGCAATAGCAGCAACATGGGACAACGAAGAAGCTACCAGTTCAGAATCCTCAAGCTCGGAATCTGAGGAGGAATAAAAGGCAAATCTAGCCCTCATGGCAGGACTAGAGGAGGTAAATTCTGAAACCTCCTTGACCTCTTGTTCTGAATCGGACTCTGACAATCTTGAAGATGCTTTTAATGAACTGTATGAAAATATAAAACAATAATTAAGCAAATGAAAACAGTTAAACTAAACTTACTAAATCAAGAAAAGGCTAATACCTTTCTAAAGAATGAAATAGAAAGGTTAAATAAAAGTTTAACTGAAACCAAAAGAGCTAATGAATTGCTATGCGAAGATTTAAAAAATAAAACAGTAAGATTTTGGAAATGGAATCAAACCTTAAGGAACTTAAGGATGAATAAAAACTAAAAGAGGAAAATAATTACTGAAAGCTACTATAGAAAAGATTTCCAACTGCAAAACCTCCTTGTTTGTTAAAATAAAAGGTTCTAGGACAGGCAAGAAGAAATATGGATTAGGATACACACCTCCACTAAATGAAGAAGATATCATTCGTCTTGAAGTGTATCCAACCCCAAAATTTGTTGCAGAAAAGGGAATTAAAAATCACAAAAAGGTAAATCAGAATGTGTACAGACAAAAACAGAATTTAACAACACTGCACACATGAAGAATGCTTTTGATTTATGGTGTAGCCACTGCAACCAATTAGGTCCCACTGTCAGCACATGCACCACTAGACACTTGCGTTGGATTCCTAAAACTAACCATCAAGGACCCAAGAAAATTTGGGTACCAAAAGTTACAACTTGATTTTATCTGCACGGTCGGCTGAGGGCATCCAAATGGTATTTGGATAGTGGATGCTCAAGGCATATGACAGGAGATAGGAAGTTGTTCACAAGCTTTAGAGATGAAGTTGGTCAAGTCACCTATGGTGATAATGGAAAAGGAAAAGTGCTAGGATGTGGGACAGTCGGTACTAAGGAAAATAATTTGATTGAAGATGTCATGTATGTAGAATGTTTAAAGCATAATCTGATAAGCATCATTCAGTTATGTATCAAAGGGCATTCAGTAAAATTTCAGAATGATAAATGTGTTATTCAAAAGAACAACAAGATTGTGTTCGAAGCTCAAAGAGTGAAGAATTTGTACACTTTACAATTAGAAGAATTAAAAGAAGTGAATTTATGTCTTACAACCACCAAAAGTGAAGAGTCTGATTTGTGGCATAGAAGACTTGGTCATGCAAGCAGTTCAGTCATCAAGAAATTAATAAAACATGATCTGGTTGAAGGTCTTCCAAAGATGAAAGTAAAAAAGTCTGGAATATGTTCAGCATGTGCAAAAGGAAAGCAAACCAAGACTTCATTTCAGTCCAAGACAATTGTTACAACTTCCAAACCTTTGGAGTTAATTCACATGGATCTGTTTGGACCTATAAGGACAGTCAGTCTTGGAGGAAAAGTGTATGGCTATGTGATAGTTGATGACTACTCAAGATACACTGGGTGTCCTTCCTGGAAGCCAAATCAGAAGCCTTTCAAGCATTTCTGAAATTCAGCAAGGTAGTTCAGAAAAACCAGAAATTCTAGATTATAGTATCAGATCTGATCATGGTGGAGAATTCAAGAATGAAAGTTTCTGAAATTCTGTGAAGACAATGGAATTGAACACAACTTTTCAGCACCAAGGACACCTCAACAAAACAGAGTAGCAGAAATGAAAAATAGGACACTGCTAGATCTGGCCAGAACTATGCTGAACGAATACAATTTACCAAGATATTTCTGGGCAGAGGCAGTCAATACAGCCTGCTACATCATCAACTGGTGCACGATCAGACCTATTCTAAAGAAGATCCCATATGAGCTTACAAGGAAAGAAGCCCAATGTAAGTCATCTTCGACCTTTTGGCTGTAGGTGTTTTATCTTAAATAATGGTAAGGATAACTTAGGAAAATTAGATGCTAAAAGTGATGAAAGATTTCTGTTAAGATATATTTCAAAGACTAGGGGTTACAAAGTCTTCAATAGAAGAACATTAACTATAGAACAATCTGTGCATATCTTATTTGATGAGATAACCCTTCTATTAAAAGAATAGAAGAAGAAGAAGAGTGTGTTGAAGATTTGTGTAGGGATCTAGAAAGAACCTCTCTCTTGAAGAAGAAAAGGAAGATCCTCCATTATAGATCTTCAACAGCAAGAAGAATCACAAGAAGGACTATCTAGAGAACTAAGGTATCATCGAGATCAACCAAGGGAAAATATCATAAGTATTCCTCAAGATAGGGTAAGAACAAGAGGTATGCAAATTCCTTGTGACTTTTCTGCTTTAGTTTCTCAAATTGAGCCTAGGACAATCGATGATGCACTGGGTGATGAATCTTGGATCCTTGCTATGCAAGAGGAACTTAATCAGTTCCAACGCAGCCAAGTATGGACTCTTGTCCCTAGACCTTCTGACCATCCAGTCATTGGAACCATATAGGTTTTCAGAAATAAAATGGATGAATCAGGAGCAATCACCAAGAATAAGGCCAAACTTGTAGCTCAAGGATATTCCCAAGAAGAAGGCATAGACTTTGATGAGACTTATGCCCCAGTAGCTAGATTAGAGGCAATTAGAATCCTATTAGCATATGCATGCTCTCTTAATATTATTTTATTTCAGATGGATGTCAAAAGTGCTTTTCTGAACGGTTTTATAAAAGAAGAAGTATATGTTGAGCAACCACTACGATTTGAAGATACTAAATATCCTAATCATGTTTTCCGTTTAAAGAAGCATTATATGGTCTAAAACAAGCCCTAAGGGCTTGGTATGAAAGATGAGTGCTTATCTTATATCACATGATTTTGTAAGAGGTAAAGTTGATAGCACACTATTTATAAAGAAATTTTTAGATGGAATCTTGATTGTACAAATCTATGTTGATGACATTATTTTGGTTCTACTAATGAATCACTTTGTAAGTTCTTTGAAAATCTAATGCAAAGTGAATTTGAAATGAGCATGATGGGTGAGCTTAATTATTTTCTTGGCTTGCAAATCAAGCAGACCAAGGAAGGAACTCACATTTGTCAAACCAAATACATTTCAGATTTACTTTCTAAGTATGGTTTTGACAAGTGTAAGCCATTAGGAACACCCATGAGCTCAGGAATTAAGTTAGATAGTGATCCTCTTGGTAAAAAGGTGGATCAAAAGGTCTATAGAGGAATGATAGGATCACTACTCTATCTTACTGCTAGTAGACCAGACATAATTTTTAGTGTTTGTTTGTGTGCAAGATTCCAAGCTGATCTAAAAGAATCTCTGTTCTTGCTGTTAAAAGAATTTTTAGGTATCTTATAAATACCAGTAATTAGGATTATGGTATCCCAGATGTTCATATTTCAAGTTAATTGGATATAGTGATTCTGACTATGCTGGATGCAAATAGATAGGAAAAGCACCAGTGGTACTTGTCAAATTCTTGCTGGGTGCTTGATCTCTTAGTCTTCTAGGAAGCAGAATTCAGTGGCATTATCCACTACAGAAGCTGAATACATTGCAGCTGGAAGTTGTTGTACTCAACTTTTGTGGATCAAACATCAATTGGAAGACTATGGTCATCAACTTCAAGAAATTCCAATGCTGTGTGACAACACAAGCGCAATAAACTTGACCAAGAATCCTATCCAGCACTGAAGAACAAAGCACATTGAGGTTAGACATCACTTCATCAGGGACCATGTAAGTAATGGCAATATTCTACTTGAATTTGTATCTACTGAAAATCAACTTGCTGATATTTTTACAAAACCTCTTCCTGAGGATAGATTCACATCTATTAGAAGAGAAATAGGTATGTGCAATCCTGATTAAATTGCCAAAGTAAATGATACTTGAACTGTATGATAAGAAACTATTGTGAAATATCTCATTTTGGATTGTCTGTGAAACCTTCTTGTGAAAATTTCTAAGTCTCAGCAATGTGACTTGTGAAGTCAGAGACACAATCCGACTCATGTATACTTTGTGCATTCGACTTGTAAAGTCGGAGTCACAATTCGATTACTATGTTAAAGGTGAAAAGGCGGTTTCAATTAAAGAATGTATAACTGAAACTAATTTTTAAACGGACGCATTTATGACGAAACGGTCCAATCAATCAATTTCGTCCGATCACCCTGAAATCTCTGGTCAGTTGCTTTTTCTCTCCTTATTTAAGAAAACCCTTTCCCCTATACGAAGACACCCTTTTTCAAACTTCGTCTCCAACTCCCCTGTCTTCTTCCTCCTCTTCGCGCCTTTACTGTTCTCCGAGAAGGTCTTCCGGACTTCGAAATCTCCATTTTTCTGAAGAAAGGTAGGTTCCTTGAACTCCTACTACGTTTCTGCGACGACCCTCCTTATACCGGTACGATTATACCATCCCCGTCGGTATAATGAACGTCATCACAGTGGGACATTTACCCAAACAATAACATACGATTGAGATGCTCATAAATATAAATACAGAGTAGCGGAAGTAAAAGAACTACTTGTCTTCATTTCATCATCCACATTTAACATACATGATTCAAATGACAATTTAAAGATAACTAAAGTCCACATAATAAAGTGCTAAAATTAAATACATAGTTTGTTCATAATTACACAATGGTTTCATTACAATGCCTCAATACATACTAGTAAAACAAAATGTCACGAGGGCAACTCCTCCGAACTACTCGCCACGCTCGGAGTCACTCTCCACTGTCTCCTCCACAGATGTCAGGTCACCAACTAAACATGTACGCCGAAGCAAGGAGTGAGTCTAAAAGACTCAGCAAATAAACTCCATACACGTCATTCATGCATTCGTCATATAGGCATTTACATTCATTAGCATCAAATCAAGCACATAGCATGGTTGGACAATACTAAAGGCAACCTATCATGATATCTCTACAAAATTTAAAACACATGGTACATGATTTATTCCATTCCAAAATGAATATCCTATCACATGATTTCTACTCATTCAATCACATGAAGCTATATTTCAAATCAAGTTACCGCATGGAAGCAACCACACATGGGATTCTTGCCTACATAAAGGAAACATTCCTATCATGGTTTCTACACATTCTTGCACATGCAATTTATCATTTCATACACATTAAGGTTGCTGTTTTGACATAATTTTAGCAATTCACATCCTATCGCATGAGAGCTACAATTCCAATTAACTACAACACGATAGCAATTAAACATGGAATTGTTCACACATGTGCAAGAAATGCTCCTAGCATGGATTCTACGCATTTTTACACATATAAACATTCTTATAAACACCTTTAGGTTGCTGTTATAACATAATTTCACATTAACATATCATGGACCAAATTTCACAATTTAACATAATGGTTTTACATGTTTACACAATTACTCATTCACATAGTTCTCTTTTTACATATTGCACATTTACACATATTCACACTACACAATTTACACATGATCACATTCACATTTCACAATTTAGTGCCGTGACACATAGTCCAAACCACCATTAGAAGGACACATCACATAACACATACACATAACACCTAGACGCCACCTAGGTAATACAGTGACGACTCTTGGACTGCGCAGACCGGGAGAACAAGTCTCCACCCTAACCAGTGGTACTTGTCCACCTCCAGGATTTCATCCTAATGCCCTTAGGATCTTAACACATTGAACCTTCCCATGGAGACTTTTCCATGGTACGGTTCCACGGCCCTCTATGGAAGCAGTGTCACACATGGCACAGTCTTACACATTACACATTCCGATTTTAACACACACATTACACATGTCTTTACATTCTTTTACTTATACACATGACTCTGTTTTCCTAATCATGATACTACTGTTGACAGAAATCAACATTCAGTAGCTCACATTATTAGGTTGGCAACACATCATCAAATCATATTCATGATGGCATGCATTTATCACATGTTTTCACATAGAAATTTCATAATACACTTTACAGCTATCCAATATCATGAAGTTTAACCACACACTAATTGTAGGTTCATGACCTCACATACAAATTTCCAGATTTTTCTGAGTCATATTACATTTACAGAAATTAAAATATTCAGTTTCATGCTATTCATAATTCATTTAACATGGAACCTAACATGAATATCAGATTTGTGCATTCACAGCCTTGAACCTAACATACACATCATCACAGGAATTTTCCCCAGATTTATTGCACAACACACAATTTACTGTAATTTTTACAATCCTACGCATGTCCTCTATTTCTAAAACAGAAATCACAGTAAATCCCACACTCATGGAAAAATTCTCAAAATTTCAGGGCATGGACTGATGCGTATATACATGGTTTAGAAAATTTAGGGCATTCCATTCGTCAGAGATCATGTAAACAGTAGGTGAACATGCATAATCCATTTTCCAAACATATATTCAATAAGTCTAACAATTCATGCCATTCACCGAAAAGCACATAAAATTCCACACACATCACATTGTCTATTTTACCTAACTATATGATTACATTATATCCTCATGCGAAAACACTTCGGAAATTAATCATATAGAAGGGAGAGCAGCTCACTGTTCTGCCCTGAAGAACTTAATGGCACAGTCTGGCCGTTAATGGAGCTTAACGGCAACATCGTTGGCCGTTAATTGA
The DNA here is from genome assembly GCA_014218235.1 of Colocasia esculenta. NCBI lineage: Eukaryota > Viridiplantae > Streptophyta > Magnoliopsida > Alismatales > Araceae > Colocasia > Colocasia esculenta. The sequence continues at coordinate 22,747,066 of CM024758.1, forward strand.
AGATCTTAATGGCAAGGGGTCTTGCCGTCAAGTTCAGGTCTGTGGAAAACACAGACCCGAGCTCCGAAGGAAAGAGAAGTGTGAGGATCCAAGACACAAGTAAAAGCTGTAAAAATGATAAAACCCTACTAGACACCTACATGGACGAAGTGTATGTGTTACTTGCCTCTAAATAAATCTCCAAAGGGGTCAAAGAGGTTGATGAAGCTCTCCTTGGGCAGTCCCAAGAAGCCTCCAAAACACCACTCCTCCGGGTTCTTGATCGACCTCCACCAAGCTGGGGTCGGGGAAGCCTTCTCCTTGGTCCACTCTGGCCTCCAGTTGCAAGGGATTGCCAGATGAAGCTCCAAGTTGCCGGATCAGAGCATGCAAAGTCTGGTTTTTCTCACAGAGCTAGGGTTTCTCTCTTCTCCTTGCAAAGAGCCAAAGAGAACTCTTCTGGTGCAGAAGGGGTTTGGTTTAAAGGAGAGGGGTTTGGGGAACCCCAGAGAGGTGATGGGATGGTCTGATAGCCGTTGGGGACATCTCCCCAATGGGATGGGCTTGCTTGCCCCCTGGAATTTCGGGTCTGCAACGCATGCAGGTCAGAGATATTAACATCCACATCCATGGCCGTTGACTTAAGTATTAGCGTCCATCGAGGTGGACGCTGACTTAGCCTGGACGTCCATCCATGTTGACGCCATTTGGCCCTTCGTCCAGAACTTAAAACCATGTAGAAATCATGCTGAACTTATACATATATACACATGCAATATATGTGGTATAATATACACACCATCACACATGCAAACATACGATATTATAACCTATTTACACACATGCACACATAAGTATCACTAGTTAATATTGTACATAGATAGGTATATCTATGCATACACAAGCATGAATTATTTATGCGTAATAAAGTAATACAACAAAATTCGAGGGCCTTACACCCTCTCCCCCTTAAAGAAACTTCGTCCTTGAAGTTTAAACAAAACTACTCAAACAAACGGGGGTACTTCTTCTTCATCGCATCCTCAAGCTCCCAAGTAGCCTCCTCTCGCGAGAAGTTCCGCCATAGAACTTTCACTGACGCAATACTCTTGTTCCGGAGATGCTGAACCTTCCGGTCAAGAATAGCTACTGTTTGCTCCACATACGACAGATTTGGCTGGATCTCCACTGGCTCGTGGCTAATAATTGAGATGGATCTCGGACATACTTCCTGAGCATAGATACTGGAAAACGGGGTGAACACTAGCAAAAGCTGGGGGTAAAGCTAGCTCATATGCCACGTTGCCCAATCTTCTGAGAATCTCATACGGGCCAATGAATCTAGGGCTCAACTTACTATCCTGCCAAATCTAACCACCCACGCGTAGGTGATATCTTCAAGAAGACATGATCTTATCCGAAGTCTCCTGAACTAACTCCGGACCGATCAACTACCTATCACCTGTCTCCTCCCAACATAAAGGAGATCTGCAGGGCCTACCATACAACACCTCAAATGGAGCCATACCAATACTCGCATGAAAGCTGTTGTTGTATGCGAACTCCACTAGAGGTAATGACGCTCCCAATCCAGCACGCACGCCCTCAACATATCCTCGAGCGTCTGGATAGTCCTCTCAGACTGTCCATCTGTCTGGGGATGAAACTCCGAACTGAGCTTCAGCTCCGAACCTAAAGCATCCTGAAGACCCTTCCACAATCTCAAAGTAAATCTCGGATCTCGATCCGAATGATCGACTTCGGCACACCATGCAATCTAATGATGCTACTGACATACAATCTAGCCAAGCTCTCTACTGACTGCTTCTTCTTCATATGCAAGAAATGCGCAGTCTTCGAGAATCTATCTACGACTACCCAAATCGAGTCATTGCCCCGTCTAGACCGAGGCAATCCCGAAACAAATCCATAGTGACAACTTCCACTTCCATACTGGGATCTCCATCTTCTGCATAAGGCCAGATGGTCGCTGCCGCTCGGCTTTCACTTGCTGGCATACTAAACACCGGGATACATAATCTGCTACATCCCTCTTCATGCCAGACCACCAAAAGGACCTCTTCAAATCCTGGTACATCTTGGTGTTACCCGATGAATAGATAATCCCGACCTATGAGCTTCTGCCAACACATGCTCACGGACATCTACCAAGTCAGAACGCACACTCGGTGATGGAATCTAATCACACCATCCTCATCACGAGCAATGCCCGCCTTGCCCACTAACACTTGGAGTCTAGGGTCAGCTTTCTGTTGCTCGATCACCTCATCCAAACCGAAGACCTAAGAGACAACTGAGCTATAAAAGCCTGGCATAACGATGGCTCTAACTCAGTCAATGCGCAAGACGCATCCTCCAACATCTTCCAGTCTTGCTGGAGAGATGGTCTCTTCCTGCTCAGAGCATCTGCTACGACGTTCGCCTTTCCAGGATGATACTGAAGGTCGAAGTCATAGTCCTTCAAGAACTCAATCCATCTTCTCTGCCTCAGGTTTAATTCCTTTTGGGAGAAAAGTTACTTCAAGCTCTTGTGGTCGGTAAACACCTCAAATCTGACACCATAAAGATAGTGCCTCCAGATCTTTACTGCATGAACCACTGCTGTGAGCTCCAAATCATGAGTCGGATAGTTCTTCTCATGCTCCTTCAACTGACGAGAAGCATAAGCCACTACCCTTCCTTGCTGCATTAGCACGCAGCCTAAGCCAATCCGAGACGCATCCGTGTAGATAGCAAAACCCTCTACATCGCTCGGCAAGACTAACACTGGAGCTGACGTGAGCTTAGTCTTCAACAATTGAAAACTACTCTCACACTTCTCGGACCAGACAAACTTCACTCCCTTTCTGGTGAGCTGAGTCAATGGAGCAGCGATGGATGAAAATCCCTCAATGAATCGCCGATAGTAACCAGCCAAACCAATAAAACTCCGAATCTTCGAAGGGGTTTGGGGAACCTCCCAATCCATAATAGCCAGGACCTTTGCTGGGTCAACTGCAACACCAGCACCAGAGATAACATGCCCAAGGAAATGAACCTCGCACAACCAGAAATCGCACTTGCTGAATTTAGCATACAGCTTATGCTCACGAAGAACCTCTAACACTACCCTCAAATGCTGACGGTGTGTGGCCTCATCCAGAGAGTAGACCAGCACATCATCAATAAACACTACGACAAACTATCTAGATACGGCCTAAACACCTTGTTCATGAGATCCATGAACATTGCAGGGGCGTTGGTCAATCCGAAAGGAAGAACCAAAAACTCATAATGTCCATAACAGGATCTAAATGCCGTCTTGGACACATCCTCACTCCGAATTCTCAACTGATGATAACCAGATCGCAAATCAATCTTAGAAAAGACTGATGCATCTTGCAACTGGTCAAACAAATCATCAATCCGAGGCAAGGGATACTTGTTCTTCACAGTCACTTGGTTTAGCTTCCTGTAGTCAATGCATAACCTAAGTGACACGTCTTTCTTCTTGACGAATAATACAGGTGCGCCCCAAGGGGAAACACTAGGGTGAATAAATCCCTTATCTAGCAATTCTGGCAGCTGCCTCCTCAACTCAGCTAACTCCGCAGGTGCCATCCGATATGGAGCCTTCGAGATAGGAGAGGTGCCCGGAAGCAACTCTATAGTGAACTCTGTCTCTCTATCCGGTGGCAATCCAGACAAATCATCGGGAAAGACGTCTGGGAAATCCTGCACTACCTCGATCTCTGCTAGAGTAGGTGACTCATCAGCCTCAGGTACTAACCACGCTGGCAAGAAAAGCGTCACAACCCTTGTTTACCATGCGCATCGCCTTCATGGCAGAGATGACCAACTTTCCCGCCAAGTTCCTTGGCAAGGGATGAGAGAACTCGTCCTCACCAGGAATGCGGAAAACAATCCTCTTCCCACGACAATCTACTAACACATAGTGCTCCTCTAGCCAATCCAGACCAAGAATAGCATCAAAGTCCTTCATCTTTAGCAAGAAGAACACCCTTCTAGGACTCTATCCTCAATGCACACAGGTAACGACGGAATACACTTCCTAGTCGATACCGTACCCGCAAGTGTGTGTACAGACACGGAACTTCTAAATCCTCAGACTCTATGCCTGACTCTAGGGCTAACTGCCTAGCGAACCGCTCGGAAATGAACGAGTGAGTAGCACCCGTATCAAACAAAACCCGAGCGTGCACACCTAGAAGTAAAACTGTACCTTTGGTGACATGCTCCATCTGCTCGGCGTCCTCTCGTGATAGGGCAACACTCGAGCTGGGGCTCGAGCCTTCCTGGTCTTTCTGTAGCTGACGCTGCTACTGCTACCGCTGCTGGGGCTGGCGCTCCACGTTGGACTCCCTGCTGAAGTCTCGGACAATCCTTGATCTTGTGGTCGCTGCTTCCGCACTTTAAGCATTTCCCCGCAATCATCCAACACTTGGAACCACCGTGTGTCTTCCCACAATGGGGACACTCCTTCTTCACACCAGGGGAACGTTGAGAAGGTACATGTGCACTGCTGGTTGTTACTAGTCGTTGCGGTGCCTGGTACACTGCTTTCTTCTTATCCTGCCACTGGAACGTAGCTGCAGGCCTCTTCTGCGAAGCCTTCTTCTCTTCCAGATATTGCTCCATCTCACCCACCTGTCTACAAGCAGCACTAAGTTCCTCGTCTAAGTACGATGGTCAAACGCCACTAGCCTCGTCCGCAGTGATGGCTTCAGACCCATCACGAACTTCTTTGCTTTCCTGCGCTCATCTGTCACGATATGAGGTGCATATTTAGATAATTCCGCAAACCTTGCCTCATACTCTAGCACGGTCATGGAGCCCTGAGTCAAAGAGAGGAACTCATGCTCCATCCGATCTTGAATATGCTCGGGGACGAACTTGGCCCGAAAGAGCCTCACGAACTCGTCCCAAGCAACATCAACCGCGCCATCCTCAACCGTGTACGTAGTAATGAAGCCCACCACACATCATCTCTCTCCTGCAACACGACCTTCATAAGCACCACACTAAACAATTCTAACTTAATAGATCTACAACACATAACTAACACATACCTGAAGCATATAGGTGGCTAAAGTAACCTATCCTCATCCGCACACCTAATAGCTCGGAAGATCTTTTCAATCTCCCTCATCCACTCTCATCTAGTAATGGATCGCTCTCCCCCTTAAAAGAGGGTGGCAGCATCCTCTTGAATCTTTCCATGATGGAGAATCCACCATGGTCCTGAGTTGGGACTTGAGCCTGAGCCTCCAACTGAGCCAGGAGTGCAGCCTGGGTGTGGGCCTGTGTCTGCATGGCCTGCACCAAACCTTGCATGAACACTCCATAATCCACAGGCGGCGGTGGGGGAAGTACAGGACCCTGCGGTGCCGGGGCCTGCTGCTCCGCCCGCTCCTCACGTCTCGGCTCGTCCTCACGGGCCGGCGCTCCGCCACGCCTACCTCTCGAAGTCATGGCTGCAATAATTTCAGCCACCATTAGAGCTACGTTAATTTATTTCCTAACCATTTCTTATTTATTTTTCATTCATTATTAATCAATTCTACACATGTGGACATTCCTATGTAGACTTAGCATGTAATGAAGATGATGACTTATATATATTCATGCGCAATCTCAACTGGTCTCTCTGATACCAATCTCTGCGACGACCCTCCTTATACCGGTACGATTATACCAATCCCCGTCGGTATAATGAACGTCATTACAGTGGGACATTTACCCAAACAATAACATACGATTGAGATGCTCATAAATATAAATACAGAGTAGCGGAAGTAAAAGAACTACTTGTCTTCATTTCATCATCCACATTTAACATACATGATTCAAATGACAATTTAAAGATAACTAAAGTCCACATAAATAAAGTGCTAAAAATTAAATACATAGTTTGTTCATAATTACACAATGGTTTCATTACAATGCCTCAAATACATACTAGTAAAACAAAATGTCACGAGGGCAACTCCTCCAAACTACTCGCCACGCTCGGAGTCACTCTCCACTGTCTCCTCCACAGATGTCAGGTCACCAACTAAACCTGTACGCCGAAGCAAGGAGTGAGTCTAAAAGACTTAGCAAATAAACTCCATACACATCATTCATGCATTCGTCATATAGGCATTTACATTCATTAGCATCAAATCAAGCATTTAGCATGGTTGGACAATATTAAAGGCAACCTATCATGATATCTCTACAAAATTTAAAACACATGGTACATGATTTATGCCATTCCAAAATGAATATCCTATCACATGATTTCTACTCATTCAATCACATGAGACCTATATTTCAAATCAAGTTACCACATGGAAGCAACCACACATGGGATTCTTGCCTACATAAAAGAAAACATTCCTATCATGGTTTCTACACATTCTTGCACATGCAATTTATCATTTTATACACATTAAGGTTGCTGTTTTGACATAATTTTAGCAATTCACATCCTATCGCATGAGAGCTACAATTCCAATTAACTACAACACGATAGCAATTAAACATGGAATTGTTCACACATGTGCAAGAAATGCTCCTAGCATGGATTCTACGCATTTTTACACATATAAAACATTCTTATAAACACCTTTAGGTTGCTGTTATAACATAATTTCACATTAACATATCATGGACCACAATTTCACAATTTAACATAATGGTTTTACATGTTTACACAATTACTCATTCACATAGTTCTCTTTTTTACACATTGCACATTTACACATATTCACACTACACAATTTACACATGATCACATTCACATTTGACAATTTAGTGATGTGACACATAGTCCAAACCACCATTAGAAGGACACATCACATAACACATAGACGCCACCTAGGCAATACAATGACGACTCTTGGACTGCGCAGACTGGGAGAACAAGTCTCCACCCTAACCAGTGGTACTTGTCCACCTCCAGGATTTCATCCTAATGCCCTTAGGATCTTAACACATTTAACCTTCCCATGGGGACTTTTCTATGGTACGGTTCCACGGCTCTATGGAAGCAGTGTCACACATGGCACAGTCTTACACATTACACATTCTGATTTTAACACACACATTACACATGTCTTTACATTATTTTACTTATACACATGGCTCTGTTTTCCTAATCATGATACTACTGTTGACAGAAATCAAACATTCAGTAGCTCACATTAATTAGGTTGGCAAACACATCATCAAATCATATTCATGATGGCATGCATTTATCACATGTTTTCACATGGAAATTTCATAATACACTTTACAGTTATCCAAATATCATGAAATTTTAACCACACACTAATTGCAGGTTCATGACCACACATACAAATTTCCAGATTTTTCTGAGTCATATTACATTTACAGAAATTAAAATATTCAGTTTCATGCTATTCATAATTCAATTTAACATGGAACCTAACATGAATATCAGATTTGTCCATTCACAGCCTTGAACCTAACATACACATCATCACAGGAATTTTCCCCAGATTATTGCACAACACAATTTACTGTAATTTTTACAAATCCTATGCATGTCCTCTATTTCTAAAACAGAAATCACAGTAAATCCCACACTCATGGAAAAATTCTCAAAATTTCAGGGCATGGACTGATGCGTATATACATGGTTTAGAAAAATTTAGGGCATTCCATTCCTCAGAGATCATGTAAACAGTAGGTGAACATGCATAATCCATTTTCCAAACATATATTTCAATAAGTCTAACAATTCATGCCATTCACCGAAAAGCACAGAAAATTCCACACACATCACATTGTCTATTTTACCTAACATATATGATTACATTATATCCTCATGCGAAACACTTCGGAATTATTCATATAGAAGGGGGAGAGCTCACTGTTCTGCCCTAAAGAACTTAACGGCACAGTCTGGCCGTTAATGGAGCTTAACGCAACATCGTTGGCCGTTAATTGAAGATCTTAACGGCAAGGGGTCTTGCCGTCAAGTTCAGGTCTGTGAAAACACAGACCCGAGCTCCAAAGGAAAGAGAAGTGTGAGGATCCAGGACACGAGTAAAGCTGTAAAAATGATAAAACCTACTAGACACCTACATGGACGAAGTGTATGGGTTACTTGCCTCTAAATAATCTCCAAAGGGGTCAAAAAGGTTGATGAAGCTCTCCTTGGGCAGTCCCAGAAGCCTCCAAAACACCACTCCTCCAGGTTCTTGATCGACCTCCACAGAAAGCTGGGGTCGGGGAAGCCTTCTCCTTGGTCCACTCTGGCCTCCAGTTGCAGGGATCTCCGGATGAAGCTCCAAGTTGCCGGATCAGAGCATGCAAAGTCTGGTTTTTCTCACAGAAGCTAGGGTTTCTCTCTTCTCCTTACAAGAGCCAAAGAGATTCTTCTGGTGCAGAAGGGGTTTTGGTTTAAAGGAGAGGGGTTTGGGAAACCCCGGAGAGGTGATGGGATGGCCTGATAGCCGTTGGGGACATCTCCCCATGGCTGGGCTTGCTTGCCACCCAGAATTTGGGGTCTGCAACGCATGCAGGTCAGAGATATTAACGTCCACATCCATGGCCGTTGACTTAAGTATTAGCGTCCATCGAGGTGGACGCTGACTCAGCCTAGACGTCCATCCATGTTGAAGCCAATTGGGCCCTTCGGCCAGAACTTAAAACCATGCAGAAATCATGCTGAACTTATACATATATCACATGCAATATATGTGGTATAATATACACCCATCATCACATGCAAACATACGATATTTATAACCTATTTACACACATGCACACATAAGTATCACTAGTTAATATTGTACATAGATAGGTACATCTATGCATACACAAGCATGAATTATTTACGCGTAATAAGTAATACAACAAAATTCGAGGGCCTTACAGTTCTCTCTTTCCTTTGATATTTCCCTGAGCCTCTCCACTTTCTTCTATCTAGATGGCTTCATCTAGGGCTCTGGAAGACCCGAGTTGACTCCTGAGCAACTCAACGTCTTGCTAAGATTCCTATCTTCTAGGGAAGTGGTAGACTTCTCCATTTGCTGATAGTTTGTCTTGGGTAGAATAAACCCTAGATGCTATGGGTGCTGGACCAAGCTTTGTCAGATTTATGACCCCCCTGTAGAAAACACCATTAAAGCTTTCTATGTTTCCTTTCAAGTATCCTCTGAAAACTCAGTGGTAGATTTGTCAAAGGGACCAAGATCACTGTGTCTGAAGAGCTGTTGGTAGAGAATTTGAAATGTCCAAATTCCGGGCACAAGCTTAGTGAGGTCGTGCCTTTAGAAAAGCAAAAATATGGATTATTGGCAGTCTGGGAACAGTCAGCAATAAAGGTCTCCTAGTAATGAACTGTCAGCAGAAAAGAGACTCCTCCATTCAGTTATCTCAAATATTGTGACTCCAAGGGCAGGAACCCATTCCTCCATAACTCAAGATGAAAATTTGTTATTTTGGCCATTCAGAGGCATAGAGTAATTTGGCCGCAGTTATTTTGGAAAAGATGATAGCTTCAAAAGATCTGCAGGAGTCCCTTCCCTATGGCCTCTGCTTACCTTTATTTTTAAAGGTTCTCAGTGGATTTAAGTAAAGAAATCACTGTTGGAATCAAGGAGAAATTGGCATTTCTACCTTGAGAAGAAGCCACTACACCTTAGTCAACAAAAGACAAAATTTATGGTTGAAGGATCTGTACCTCAATGTACCCATGAAGTCTATCCTGATGAGCCCACATCCCATCATCCTCTCGAGTTGTTCATCAAGAAGAAGAAGTCAGAACAGAAGTCCCAGTTCAGATTCAAGAGCAACAAGAACAATTTCATGTTTCCTGTTCTCTTCCTGAATCAGATGCACCTAAGGAAACAATAAATGAAGTTTTAAGAGATATAAGAGGAAAAGAGTAGCACATGATGATATCCCTTCATCTACTCCATTGGAACAAGATTTTGAGGATAGGCAGTATCATCACTCCCCTTCTCAGTTTGAGACCCGCCAAGGTCTCAGGGGGAGAGTAGTAACCATTTGCATTCCATTTTAGATTCATTGAACAAGCAGCAGGAAAGCATTTCAGTTCTTCAATTACAAGTGGAATTCATTGATGCCAATTTGATGGTTTGACTGATGAAGTCAAACAGATTAAGGATCTATTACTTCAGTTGGTGTGCCAATAGGGCACTTCTCAGCCTTCAGGGCCCTCTTCTCCTCAACAGCAGAAAGAGCAAGCTCAAGAACAAGACAGCACCAAGGACCTCAAGAGTTAGAGCCTGAAGAGCTAGTACATGAGAAACAAAGGAGCCTGAGCTACAGGTAGAGCAGCAGCAGTCTAAGAAAGATCAATCTCACCTATCTGAGCAGCAGCAGGACCAGGAGCCGTAAACCACAAGTAGTTCCCTCTCAACTAGCTATTGTGGTATTTCAGCATAAGGTTGAGCAGCAGCAAGAGTCAGTTTTAGAATAACCTCTAGCAGCAGCAAGTAGCAGTTAGAGATTCAGCAGGTGCAGGAACCCCAACAGGAGTCTAGGCCCAGAGACCCCTTGAGTCTGTAGATGATGATAAGTCCAAGGTAAAGACATTCAAGAGGAAAGTGAGAAGAAAGCTTATCAAAAATGGTTCACTTGTGTTCTCTTCCTCTCATCCTCCTTTGCCAACTCCTTCTACTGCTGATCCTCCTGCTTAGTCTGAACCATCACCAACCATATCTCAACCTACTGCATCACCAATTCCTATCCCCTCTACCACTGAACTCCCATCTGCTCCTCTCCTCCCATCTATTCAAAGGATCAACCTCTTCCCCCTGAGAAGGTTAAATTTAAATTTTATCCTATGAAATACCAATTCAAACCTTCCAAGGTACATATTCCCATTCCCCACACACAACCTGCACATTTCTTTTCTTGTCTTCCTACTGCTTCTAAATCAGCAACCGTAAAATCCTTTCTTGAGCTATCTGAAATTCTACCTAGCATTCAACTCTCATCTTCAAGTGGGCCTCAGTTGAAGGACAACCCAGCAAAGCTTCTTCCTCCTTTTGGTATGCCTTCATCTACCACTCTGAACACTACATGAACCTGTTCAGAGAATATCTAGCTATTAGAGCTTTTCTTGAAGTTCATGAGATGCCAGGTTTCACATTTGAACACTGGCTTCCTACTCTTATTCGCTCTACCCAAGTCACATTGGCTGAACTCCAACTTATCTCTCAAATGCCATAGCCTAAATCCCAAAGAATTCCTTGATCTCTATCCAGGAGAAGCAGCCAAATATCATGAAACCAATCCAAGAACAAATTTTTGGATTTCATCTCCACATGATCTGAGGTTCTATGACCTGTTTGGACTCCTTATCCGAGACTCTCAGGCCAAGTTCACCAAAATGAAAAAGTTTAATTTTGACAGATTCAAGTTGGACTGCCTGATGTGTCCAAAGGCCATGGGAGAACTTGCTTAAAGGTCAAGAGAATCAATCCCTCCATGACTGTAGCATTGCCATCCGGTTTTTATCCATCCTTTGTAGGTGCCATTGCATCCAAAAAAGATTTTGTTGAACAATTTTTTACAGGCACATCCGGATTGCTACCAGATTCAACATCAAGTACAAACTGAAATTTGTCCTTTCAGCTATTTGTATTTCTACAGCTTTCCAAGAACTCTCATCACATGATAGATTTCCAGCTTTGTTTTGCTGAATCTGAGAGGTTCTCTTTAGATCAGTGGGCAGTAGCTTACCCTGCAGACCATGCAGCTTGTGAAAAAATGAAGCTTTCCCCCTATGAGTATCTGTCCAAAAGCTATAAGGATTTGAAGACATTGGTCCTAAGTGGCAGCAAAGGTACCTATATATTATCTGGCTAAGGAAGCAGTTGTGTCCCGAGGCTTGCACTGGAATATTACAGTGCATGATTTTCTTCATCTAGCAGCCTCTAGGAAGTTTGTTCACCTTAAATTTCTTCTTGGCCGGCGAGCTTACCTCAACAAGCTTTCTGGTACCATAAGCATCATATCAAATCTCATAGAAGCTACCCTCCATCAGTCCTACCTACAATATTGATGGAAGTTTATTTGAAAACTTCTTCTATGAAAATGAGCAGAAGCTTTGGGATCTTCTCAAGCCCTATTTTGATCAGATTCCCCGCTCCTTGTATCTCCCATTCTCTGTCAAAGTCATAAACACTATGTCTTGTACTTAATCTCAATTTCTGATGCAGCTTATGATCCTTCTTACTTGCTTATTCATATCTCTCTTATGTTTTTGTTACCTTTTATGTTAATTCCACAAAGGGGGAGAAAGCAGTAAGAACAAATTGTCCAGGAAAGTATATATATTCATCTCTCAATTTGTTTTTTAACTGTCTATTTAAAGATTTTTACTGTCTATTTAAGATTTTTGTCATTAACCAAAGGAGAGAATTGTTGAGCAACTACCCCTAAGAAAATCTAAGATTTTGTAGACTTAGCATATATCATGCTTTTGCTATGACAAAACTTTTAATAGACTTTCTACAGAGTAAATATATCAATTACATATCACAAAAATATATATATATACAATAGTATGACAAACTCCATCTCATGATTTTTCTAAGTCCACAGACTCTCCCTATGTCATACTGAATCCGACTTGAGAATTCGACTGCTACCTCTACTCCTTCAGAATCGAAGTTAAAAACCACTCGGATTTTTTCTAAGTCCACACCAATATACGTAATTCGACTGTCAACTCCGACTTATACAGTCGAATACTTCATAAAAATATCTACATAATCTGACTATCATCTTCGACTCCTACAGTCGAATGCTTCAGAACTCTAATTCCTTAGTATCCGACTGCTAAAGTGGAATTGCCTTCATTTCTTTAGAAGTCAAATCCTAATAGTCGAATTATTCTAGTTTCAACTCCGACTTCTAGAGTCGAATTATAGTCTTTACTAAAGTCGAATCATTCTTTTCATTCCTGACTTGTACTCTAGTATATATCTATTGAAGTCGAATCATTCTTCACTTCCATAGTCGAATTGCATATTCCTTTGAATCCGACTTCACTGTCAGTTCTGTACTAGTGTTTCTCTAAACCTTCTAGTTCAACAATTAGTGTAATCTTGTTTCCTAATCATCTTTTGACATTATTTCTAATAAACATTTCAATGATCAAATATTTTGCTGATCCATCAAAATATCATTATTTTATTATTATTTTTCTCACAAGATAAGACATATCATACTTAAACTATTCATCCAAAATGTTTAGATTATTTCCGCAACTCTTTATTCAAACTGAGCTGTTTGTTCATGAAAATATCTGGATTTGTGGATACAGAAGAGATAGTGCATTTATTGTATTTCCGGCGCATGGCATCTGACAGAGTACACCTACCACTAACAGACCCATGCTTTACCTTTTCCATACAACTGTCTGTCCTCTCTTTTCTGTCTAAGCATGCCTATACGAGGTTCCTTGCCTTTTCTTTTGCTCTCTGACTCACCTACCTCAAAGGTATGAGATACTCTTTCTTTTTTGTCTTGTCTTTGCTGCAGACATTTATTGAAGCACGTTTTCAGCATGCTACCCTCACAGTACATTTAATGAGAAGTTGATCTTCTAGCTGTGAAGCTGCAACCCTCGTCTAAAGACATTGGAAAGAAGCAGACAGAAGACCCATGGACAGCAAGCCTTGCAAAATCCAAAGTTCCTAGAGCTCTCTTCAACAAGCAAATTCAACGGCCATCTTTCACATGGCTATGTTCTGAAGCTATTTAAAAGAAGCTGAAGTTTGAAAGAAGGAGAGATAGAGATATCAAGTGCAATTCAACTCAGTGAGCTCAATACTTACAATTTTCCTCAAGCCAAGAAATCTCACAAGCCCTCTTCCAAGCCTCCAGTTGGAGAGCTCCTCTTTCAGCAAGATCTCATCAGCTCTCCTTGTTTCCACATAAGTCTTGTGTTTGGGTGGCAATTGTAATTGCTTATTCTCTGAAGTCACCCTGCTCATTCAGATAGGATTTGAGTCTCATTTCTGATGTTAAAGTCCTTCTGAATTCAGTGTGTGTTAGCGCTCAGCTTTGAGGCTAACACTAAGTGTCTTATTATTATTTTCTTGTGTAATTTATGCAGAAGGTTGTTTCTGCATTACCCCTCTTGTGAAGGGAAGGCCTTGTGGAAGGCAGTTCATTTGTACCCCTATTTAAGGAAGACTTGCTTTGGAGCAAGTGGGTTTGTATTACCTCTCAAGGGTGAGAGAAGGCCAAGTTATTAGCAGTTAGTGGAAATCTCAAGTGGTTGGCTTGAGGACTGGATGTAGGACTTCAATGTAGGAAGGGTCGAACCAGGATAAGTCCTTGTGCATATTTGTATGATTGTTTCCGCCTAGTTCACACTTGAATCACACACACCACACTAAGTACTAACGAATTTATTTAGTGTTGTGCAATTTCAGAAGAAAATTTTTAAAGCCAAGAAGTCCTATTCACCCCCCTCTAAGACATCTATTGTGCCATTTCGATCCAACACATTTCTCTACTCTGGGTGTGTTAGTT